>JAJTUV010000211.1:600000-930646 GCA_021653895.1 Mastomys natalensis | reverse complement strand
GGAGGGAGGAAGGGAGGGGAGGAAGGAAGGAAGGAAGGAAGGAAGGAAGGAAGGAAGGAAGGAAGGAAGCTCTAAACCATTTTCTTTGACGAACATAAACACAATTTTTCACCAAAATATTTGCAAAGAGAATTCAGGAACACATTAAGAAGATTATGCATTAATACCAAGTAGGCTTCATTCCAAAAAGGAAAGGTGTTCAATATATATAAATCAGCAAATAAAACAAAGCATATAAATAAACTTAAGAGCAGAAATCACATAGTTATTCCAAACCAACACTGAAAGGACACTTGACAAAACTCGTTATGCCTCCATGATAGAAGTTCTGGAGCCTTTAGAAAGAGCTGAAGCTCATCTGCTAACATTCTATCAAATGAAGGCCAACTGAGAATATTTCCTCCAAAATGAAGAACGGGACAAGGACATGCAACCTCCCTGCTCTTATCCAGCATACCATCCGGGTCTTGGCTAAAGCAGCTAGACACTTGAGAGAGACATAAAAAGGATAATAATACAATGGGAAGAAGCCAACTATCTCTATTTACAGATGACATGATTCTTAAGTTAGAAGACCCAAGTTGGTCTACTAGAAAACTCTTGGACTTAATAAACACAGTAAAGTTGCAGGATACAAAATCAATATTTAAAAGTAGGTTTCATTTATAGCAACCAAGTACTCTCAGAGAAAGAAATTAGGAAAAACTTCCATTCAAAATGACTCCAAAAATCTAATTATTTAAGAATATATCTAGGGCTGGAGAGATGGCTCAGTGGTTAGGAACACTTGAGTGCTCTTCCAAAGGTCCTGAGTTCAATTCTCACCTGGCAGTTCACAACCATTTATAATGGAATCTAATTTTGCATCCTGATATGCGTGAAGACAGAACACTTATGTACATAAAATAAATGAATAAAGAAATCTGAGGAAAAATGATTAGGTTAAAATCAATTTTAAAAAAGAATATGTTTAACTAAAGAAGTGAAAGGAAGCCACAGACGATCCTAGAAGATGGAAAGATGTTCTGTGTTTGTAGGCTGGAAATTTTAGTACTGTGAAAATGATCATACTCCAAAAACTAACTTGCATTTTTAAGGCAATACCTATCAAAATTCCAATGTCATGTTTCCCGGGCTTGAAGAAACACAAAAATTATTTAGAACTACAAAAGACCATGAGTAGCCAAAGCAATCCTAAGGCGAGAGAACATGGCTGGAGTTGTTACAAGACAGACCCTAAAATTCTACTGCAGAGCTGAGTGGAAAAAGACAGCCTGGCACTGACATAAAACACTCAGGAAAACCAATGGAGTACAATAGAGGTCTGAAAAGAAAATGACAACATTCTGCCCACTTAATTTTTGCAAAAACAAAAACGTATATGGGGCAGGGAGGATGGTTTATCCAACGAATGGTCCTGGGAAAACTTGATTTCTACTGAGAAGAATAAAATTAGACTCTAAACTAAGGACTAGAATACCTTAATTTGAAATCTGAAACACTAAAACTTCTGAATGAAAACACAGCAGATACTTTCAAAGATATCTGGGTTAAGCAAGAACATTTTGAATAGAATATCAGTAGCACAGAAACCAGTTGCTAAATATCAACAAACAGGATTACAAGAAAATAAAAAGATTCTGTACAAGCTAATATTTAGAATTTACAAAGAACTATGAAAATTAAATACCAAAGAGAGAAACTGCCAGTCAACAAATGGGCAAATAAACTGAAAATATAGTTTTCAAAGAAACACAAATGGCCAATAACTATTTTTTAAAAGTGCCCTCTATGTTTGCCAGAAGCCTAAACTTGGAAGTCTCTGTCTCTCTCTCTCTCTCTCTCTCTCCTCTCTCTGTCTCTCTCTGTCTCTCTCTCTCTCTCTCTCTCTCTCTCTCTCTTCCTCTCCTCTCTCTCTCTCTCACACACACACACACACACACAACCATGAGGAAGGAGAGAGGGAAAGTAAGGGAGGAAAGGGGGGTTCTCTTACTAGATTCATCTTTTGAATGTTTCCATCAACTTAGCTGAAGTGATAACACCACAGAGGCTTAAAGCCATAAAGGCCTGAGTTCATTCCCCAGAATCCACATTTAAAATGTTTTTAATTAAAAACAAGTAAATAAACAAGCAAAGTTGAGCCCACATATGCTCCCAACATCAGAGACAGCAGATCTCTGGGGTCCAACTAGACTACTTGATAAGTTCCAGGCCAATGTGAGACCTTGTCACAAAAAAAAAAAAAACCCAAGTATATGACACTGATGATGAAAGCTGAGATTGACCTATGTCTCCCACATGCAGGTGACATAGGACAACATAAACACTGACACCAGTTTCCATCATGTCCCCAAAGCATAACACTACAAACTGTCTTCAGTGCTTAGGCCTGTGGAGAAGACTCAAGGTCTAACCCAGAGTATTGTTTCAATTATAGTGCTATCCCAATAATTACTATAAACTGTAACAGCACAGACCCCAGACAGATTACAGTCAGTAACAAAATGCAATTATAGACTATATCCTTTCGACGGTTGCCATGGAAGTAAAATCCAGTATTTTCCTCTCACAGCGAGTGTCCCTGGGGAAGAGACTGTGTTCTGCTAGAAAAGCATCTGGCGGCCATATTTCCTATGAGAACAGAAACAGTACAGTTACTATAATGGAAATAAGAGTAAAAGAGGAGAGTCAAATAGTTAATAAAGCTGTGAGAAAAGTTGAAGCTCTTTAATAAAGATAAATTTGGTTCTAATGAAAACAAGAGGCCTCTGGGAGCTATTTTGGTTGGCAAAACCTTTTTAAATGCTGGAGCATGGATTGGTAGACTGATATCCCACCCCCTCCCCAAGCTCCTTTGGACCAAAATGCAAATTAGCACAACCTTATGTCCATTAGAAGACATACTATTATTATTCTGTTAAATGACAATAGCCAGAAGACAACTACTAATGGCATATTGCTACACCCGTAGATGAGAGCACCATTCAACCCTCAGAGAAACTGCTTCCTGCAGTAGATGGATGCGAACACAGAGACCCACAATTGGACAATGTGCAGAGAGTGAGCGACTTTGGAGCACTCAGCCCTAAATGCAATGTCTTTATCAAACTCTTCCCCCAAGGCTCAGAGGTTTCTGAGGAAGAGGAGGCAGAAAAATTGTTTGAGCCAGAGGTGGTGGGTGACTCGAGAGACACGTCTGTTCCAGATGCATCAGGACTGATGCACACATGAACTCATGAGACTGTGGGAACATGTACCAGACCTTCACAAGTTCAAGCCAGACAAAAATCTCAGCACAGAGGAAGGGATGTAGACAAAAATTCCCACTCATAGCCAAGAAGCCATTTGTAATTGATACCTGCTGGGAGAGGAAAAAATCAGTTTTCATCACTGGAGTAACACTGGGTGTAGCAAACACACTCCAGGGCAGGCCACACGCTCAAAAGTAGTTGGCCAATACAATCAGACTCCATGTTTCACTATGCTGTTTGTTTGTTTTTTCTTAAGAGAGAAAGAACATGAGTTTTGGAGTTGAAACAGTATCAGGGAAGAGTTGGAGGAGGAAAAACAGTATTATACAAACATATTTTATGAAATTCTGAAAGAATACATAAAAGCCATGGCCAGGCCATGGAGACAAATAAAGTGTTTGTCTCTCAAGCACAAGCACTTGAGTCCAAGCTCCAAAACCCATGTTTAAAAAAAAAAAAAAAAAGGACGCATAGCAGCACACATTTGTCATCCCAGCAATGCCGACCTGTGGAGACAGAAGGACCCTGGGGTTTCCTAGGCCCCTAGTCAAGCTACCAGATTAGCTCCAAAGCAAGAGTCCCTGGATTTTATTCTTTTGTTTTTGTTTTTGTTTTTTTTTTTTAAATCCCCACTTTGTTCTGTGATTGCAAGTGCCCCTGTGTTTGTTGCTTTTTGCTGCTGTGATGAAACACAATGGCCAAAGACAGTATATGGAAGAGAGGGTTTGTCTTGGCTCACAGTTCCATGGGGCAGTCCATAATTCAGGGCAGGCACTGCAGCAGGAACCCAGACAGGAAACTGAGACCATCTCAACCACAAAGGAAGCAGAGAAAATGAACTGGACGTAGAACATGGCTACAGACTCTCAAAGCCTGCCAACAGCGGCACTTCCTCCAGCGTGCCTCGGTGTTCTGAAACAGTGGTTCTCAACTCTTTGATACAGTTTCCTGGGTTGTAGTGACTCCCCAGCCATGAAATTATTTTGTTGCTACTCCACAACTGTAATTTTGCATCTGTATGAATTATAATATAAATATCCAATACGCAGCATATTGATATGTGACCCCTGTGAAAGGGCAGTTCTACCCTCCAATGGGGTTATGACCCCAAGACTGAGAACCACTCTTCTAAAAGGTCCATAATCTCCCAAAGCAGCGCTGCCAACTGGAGACCAAATGTTCAAACACATGTGTAAGCTTATACTTTTTCAAAACCTACTTTAATAAGTGTACTTAAATACTTTAACCTCCCTTCAAGCCTACCACCCACCAGAGTAATGGAAAGGAAAGGTTAATAGGGCAAAGGAAGATGTGGACAAATCTAATAGTTCTTTGGGACAAATCAAAAGCAGTTCAGGTCACACAAACCAGCAGCAGTAGCTCAATACACTCACAAATGCCATTCACAAATCGACCTGGAAGAAACATGAGGTTCTGCCAATCGGCCCAAGTTTGCAGAAACAGCAAGAAGCCACCAGAACACCATCAGAGGTTCTTCGGTGTGTTTCTTTCTATAAGGTCATGATAAACAATGACCAGCAAAGAATGGCAAGGCGAACCAATACCACACAGCCCCACCCACTGTCTGTTGGGTTATATTTATTCCCTTTCCAAACATCGCATATCCTCTCAAGGGTCTGCTCTAGCAAAATATCACATATGCCCTTTTTTCTAGGCAGCTTCCAGAAAAGCACTACTCATTTGTTCTCAGCAAAACATTCTCCCACATGTTTACTTTAGCAAAAACATCCGCTCATAAGACAGTTTCCAAAAGAAATCACATGACACAACCGATTCTCCAAAGAAACCAGAAATTTCTGGTTCACAGGTAAGCCTGGAGAGCTCCCATTCAGACCTCCACAGTCCCTCTAGTGGTCTGCTTAGGTCACACTCAATCTCATTTGTTGGTGTTAATTATTTGTTGTTTTATTATGGTTATGAAAAACAAATCCTTACACAATTAACTGGCTATGCATTGCTATCACAAATCAAATATCCATTCATGGTATGCATCTCTCTGGCTTACTTTCTTTTCTTCTTCCTATGATTATTCTGATTAAAGCAACTTAAGGGAGAAAGAGTTTATTTTGACTTACAGTTCTGTCTCTGGTCCATCACTGGAGGAAGCAATGGAAGAGGCTCATGTCGACGGTCACACTACATCCAGTCAGGAAGCAGAACACAAGGAGTGAATGCATGCAGACCCATGCTCAGTTAGCTTCTTCTGCTCTTACAGAGTTTAGGATCCCTGCCTAGGGAATTGTTCCACCCACATGGGTGGATGCTCACAGGCATGGCCACAGGTCAACCTGACTCGGCAATCTTTCACTAGGACTGCAGTCTCAGGTGATTCTCCATTGTGAAGGTAATAAGTAAAACTAACCACTACAACTTGTAAGCCATTCTTTCTTCTCATCCCATTTCTCTGTTTGCTATATTTCTATGACTACACTAGACTCACTCAACAACAATAAAGCTTTATAAATTTGGTGTTTACCAGAACAAACCATTGGCACTTCTATATAAATATTAGAACCAACTTGTCAAATTATGAGTAATCTTCTGGAGCAACACAATGGCTCAGCGTGGAAAGGCACTTGCCACCTGGTGATGCAAACCTCATAACCTGAGTTAGATCCCTGGAACCCACATAAAAGTGGAAAGAAAAAACTGGCTTCACAAGATTATCCTCTGACTTCTGCAGGTGTACTGTAGCACATCCATGTGAATACGCATGCAGACTGTGAGTGTGAGCGTGCACCTGTGCATGTATACACATGATAAGGAGTAAAACTTTTAAACTAACGAGAAACAATTGCAATGTTGACTCTTTCATCCTTGAATATTAATGCCTCATTTCACTGAGATATATCACACTTTTTTACATAGTTCTCTAAGTTTCTTTACAGATCTTAATGAGCTTTGGTAAGAGGTTTCCAGGTATCTGGTATTTTCAATGTCACTAAAGGACATTTTGACTCCATTTGGTAAGTACTCACCTTTGGTGGTAGGAAAGCAGTATGTTACATATTTTATTTTGTGTGTACATGTGTGTATGTGTACATGTGGAGGCCAGGAGTCCACATCAGGCATCTTCCTCAGTCTTTCCCCACCTTAACTTTTTTTGAGACAGAGTTTCTCAGTAAACCTAGCAGTTCCCAATTTAGGGAGAGAAAGCAGCCAGCAAGCCCCAGCTGCCTCTCCCTCCCAGGGCTGGGATTACAGGGGCACACACCACACTCAGGTTTTTAGAAGTGTTAGAGATGTGAACTCGGGTTCTCACACTACATCAAGTTCGTTACCAACTGAGTCATCTTCCAGGCCCCCCACCAAACAATTTATTTCTTAAATCACTTTCTAGCCAGCTATCTCTTGACATGATACTTTATTAATACTTTGAGACTTCATGCATACATGCAATGTGTTTGGATCATATTCACCAGCACTCCTCATATCTTCTCCCAGCTCCACCACCCAAGCCCTACCACCTACGAATTTTGTGTCCTCTTTATTTCCCTGTAACCCACAGATTCCAGCTTGTGCTGCTTATACATTGCCAAGAGACATATGCATGTAAGGGAGATCCACCTATCAGGAGCCACTTCAAGAAACAGACAAACCTCTCTCCAGGTATGGCAGCAAATGCCTTCTATCCCAGCACATGGGAGGTGGAGGCAGGTGGATCTTGTCAGCCTCAGTTAGGGCAACCTAGTGAGACCCGAGAGAGAGAGAGAGAGAGAGAGAGAGAGAGAGAGAGAGAGAGAGAGAGAGAGAGAGTGTGTGTTAATTCCTGGGCAGGCCTGTGTATGTCTTCACTCCATGCAGTATCCAGCAATCTTGAAACGATTACCTGCGGATTCCTAGATTTTCCTAACTCACGCAACCAAATCACTTTCCAACCACAGCGCATTTTTTACCTCCTTCCAACCTCTACAAATTGCAGTTCTTGGATTAAGGATATCTCTTAGCAAGCATAAGGCCCTGGGTTGGATCCATTGTATTAAGATTATAAAGCAATGTTAACGTAATCATTTTCTTATTCTAAGTAGCTTTGAGGTTGTCTTCAGTTTCACAATTTAATGCTATAGTAGATTTTTTTTCTCAAATACCCTTTAACAATATATCCCTTTAATTTATAAGTCACTAAGTGCTCTTGCCATGACTGGATTTTCAAGTTCTCAAAGGCATTTCTTTTTTAATTGATGGCTCTTGCTTCGACCCACAATCAGAAAAGAAAAAAAATCAACCTAGTCACAATGTTTTTTTTTTTTAAATATATTGTTGAATTGGTTTATGAGTAAGTCTAAAGATGTGGCATCTGAATTTATGAATTTAAAATTTGTCAGTTTGGGAGGGTTTTTTTTGTTTTGTTATTGTTGTTCATTTTCTGTTTTCTTTAAAACTTTTTTGTCTGTTGTTTCGTTTTGTTTTGTTTAATCAACATTTTTTTCAGAAACACAAAGTAAGTAACTGATTTTCCTCCTCGTATGTTTTAAGTAAAATGTGCCCAATCTGTATAATAACTTCAGTATTTGGAAGACTCTTCAGTTAAAATAATCTATTCCTTAAGTTTTCCTTGTAGGAAAATATCTTAGCTACTGGCTCAGTGTCTTTGATGGTTATGGCACCACTAGATTTAGATTTGAAAAAAAATGGAACTTAAGAAGATTTGGCCACCACTCCATCTGGGTCTATAATGTGAGACATATGACCACTGAAGGATTTAAATTCTTTTATTCTGTCCTCTTGTGACACACTTAATAGCCATCTAAGGCAGCCCATGCCAGGACACCTGTGTTGTAAGGGGCTCTGGTTACAGAGAAAGGGAAGCAGGTGAGAACGGAGTGTTTCTCTTGGCTGGAACAGCTGCTTCCTGTCACTGCCCTGCGGCATGTCATCTTCCTGCATCTCCACGACTGATCCCACAGTGGTTATGAGCAATGGATGTGGGTTTCCCTTCACAGTGACAGCAGGATCTCCTCAGTGTAAGACATTGCTCACTATCTCCCACAATACCATCTCCTAAGAAATGTCCATCTGCAGATCTTCTGCAGGTGCTGTTGTGGTGGTGACGGGCACACACCACAGTCATGCAGACTCTCTGCTTTCAAGTCACACAAACTACCCCATGTGTTGCACATCTCAGGAGGGTGGGACCTGAGCGGTACACCCAGTCCTCTAAACCTCTGCTGTATTCTGCCGCCAGAGCCCATAATTACCATAAAACAGGTTGGTTTCAGCTTGTGTTGTGATGGAAAACGACGTTTTGAATTCTTATTGGCACTTTGAAGAAAACATATTCTTTTCCAGTTATTGCACTCCTAGCTCTAAAATATTGAGAAATAGACTTTCCATATGCAGTATAAGAAAAACAGCTAAAACCTAAGATGTATTCCCACTGCCTGTAATTTTTATTAGCTTTTTAAGAAAGCTCAGTGCCCATCAGACCCAGCTCTTGTTCTTTTTATTGATGCCATATAGACAATCCATAATCAAAACCATTGGCAAAACTGTTCAGTTCCTCTGCTGTTGCCCCAAAATTGGCAAAAAATTCTCATTTAGAATTTGTAAGAAAAACCCAGAGGAAGCTTGCAGAAATCCTTTATGCCATATTTCCCGGCAATGGAATATTTTTCTGCCTTTGAAAGAGCAATTAAATTTTACTTCAGCAGAAGTGTAAATCCAGGTGGTACGTGGGATACCATCCCCTCTGCTTATCCTTACAGACACAACACCATGCTCATTTACAATAAGCAGGATCCTTTGTAAAGCATCCGTTTAGTTTTGTTAGTGGGCATGACTGTGTGTGTGTGTATGTATGAGTGTGTACATGAGTGTGTGTTTGTGTGAGTATGTGTATGTGAGTGTGTGTGTGTGTATGTGTGGGTGTGTATATGTGCAAGTGTATGTGTGTGAATGTGTGTTTGTGTAAATGTGAGTGTATGTGTGTATGTGAGTGTGTGTATGTGTATGTGTGAGTGTGTATATGAGCGTGTGTTTGTGGTGTGTATATGTGTGAGTGTGTGTACATGTGTGTGAGTGTCTGTGAGTGTGTGTATGTGTGAGTGTGTGTATGTGTGTGAGTGTATGTGTTAGTGTGTGTATGTGTGTGAGTGTATGTGTGAGTGTGTATTGTGAGTATGTATATGAGTCTGTATATTTGTGTGAGTGTGTATATGTGTGTGTGAATGTATGTATATGAGTATGTATGTGTGAGTGTGTATGTGTGTGTATGTGTGTGTATGTGTGGGTATGTATGGGTGTGTATGGGTGTGTATGTGTGAATGTGTGTCTGTATATGTGTGTGTGTCTGTGTATATGTGTGAGTGTGTATGTGTGTGTGGTGTGTGAGATGTGTGAATGCTGGTGTGCAAATGACACGGTGGGAGTCAGAGAACTGCTTTGTGGAGTGAGTCAGTTCTTTCTTTCCACCTTTCCACTGTTTCCTGGAATCGAACTCAGGTCATCACGAGCCTTGAGCTGCAAGCGTTTTCCCCACTTGAGCCAACTGGTCAGCCTAGTGTCGCCTTCGACCACACTTCCAAATGTGAAGTCAGAGTCCATGAATATTAAATACATTCCTGAGGAGCATGAAAGGAAGAAGGTTTGGATCAGAGCCAGCTGTGCAAGCCAGGACGGATCTCAGTGTGGCCTGGTGCTGCCAGGACCCTCCCCTCAGTGCTGCACTGGGCTGTGGGCAAAAACCACAGGGCAGTTCAAGACACTGAACATAGCTCAGAATTACTTCCTGCAGGTGGATGGGGGAGGGTCAATCCCATTTGGTCTAAAACCCAGCTCTTCTCTCTCCATCTCGGGTCAAGTCAGCACTAAACTGAGTTTGAGAGAGTAAATAAACTGCAGCATAAGACAGGAGGCTGAACTCTCACTGGAAGGAGCTGGACGTACAGTGTAGAGATGCTCACACATGGAAACAGGGTGCCTTTGCTAAGTAAAGACTGCACTTAAAATGTATGCTCCCAATAACTGTTAAGCAGACATGAGAATATAGCATGGCTTGAAATTCAATTGTGAATCCTTAAAAAGGCCTCTGTCCTCAGTGAGTCATGTGACCAACTTCCAGGCAGACAGCTTTACAGATGAGCATGGGATGTTTTTCGAAGACACACGTAAAGTCTCAACTGAACCCCACGTTGTCCTGATGAGCACAGGGAATCTACTGATGAAAATGAAAGCTTTCTGTGGCCTCGACAGCTCTGCCCACAAGTTATAGTTTACAGGGAAGATGGCATACTTGAGAGGGCCAGACAGGTTCATCCGCCATGAGTCACTTAAGTCTGGTGTCTGAGCCCTGGTAGGAAGTGAGAAAACAGGTAGTCCAGAAATGCAAGCCTGGGAGTGTTGAGAGGAAGAGAACAGTGGAACCAGGGAGTAAAGAGGAAGGGAGGTTGTGAGTAAGGCAAAGAAGGGCTTTGTGGAGCCGAAAGGGAGAGTGGGCTAGGGAGAGCCCAGAACACTACAGGCAGAATAGCATAATTAGCATATGAAAAGAAAAGTGGGCAAGGAGAAAGGTAGGAACCCAACCCCCTCCTCCCACCGCCACTCTATGCCAACTAAATTGATCCTTGCCCTCACCAGCGCCCGACCAGTCTGTCTTGGACATATATACGTACATTTTATGTATATATGTCCATATTTACAATTATTGCATATTTACAATTACTGTCTGTCTTGGGGCCTCCTGCTGGAGGCCCATACAGAGCATAGGCATAGAGGTACTTCGGTGTCTGAAAGTGACCTGTAGCTCGTTATAATACTCAAACACACATTCCTGGGTGGAGGTTTAAGATGCTAAGAACATGTATGTAGAACTGCATATAACAGACAAAGCAAGAGAGACAAAGTCTGGGCTTTGCAAATGAGCCAAAAGCTTCCCCTGTGTGAAATAAAAGTCAACCCATTGAACTGTGGGCCAATTCTAAAGCTAAACTGCCTCTATTTCTTCCAAATTGCTTCCTCCCTCAAGCACCTGTTTCTCCCTAATGCACCCTCCCTGACTCTGATATAACCATGCATCTCTGCTCAACCCCTTGCTTCAGAAACTAAGAACCTGGAACTCAACCAAGGTGTCACTGAACCCCAATATAAGCTGATGTCAGAGGAAGGCTCTCAGTTTCCTTCCCTAAAACATCCCACAAATGCCCCAAGCATAGCACACTGTGGACATTAAAGGAGCCAATATCTACTACAAATTAGTACGCATAATGCAGGTTATTAGCTAGGGGTAAAAATCAAATTAGCTACCTCCCCCTAGAGGCACTGCAGGTGTGGCTGCTGTGTCACATGTGCATCAGAAGGTGGCAGAGAGGGCAGAGGCCATGTCTCTGCTCAGTGTTCTGTGAACATCTGAATGATTAGTAGCCTAACACTCCCTGAAAGAAAGCAAGTTTGAGATAACTACCAGTCCAGCACCTCAAAGGTGGGGATCAAGACAGAGCCCAGAAGAACCTCAGCTGGGTTCATAGGTCCCAGGCAGGAGTGAGCCCAAGACAAACAACTCTTGCATGGAGTCACTCAAGCAGTCCCGGGTAAAGATCTAGTTCTAGATAACTACCAGACTAGTACCTGGGGCCTGAACAGGGAACTAGCCTGAGATGAACACTAGTCTGGTGCCTCTTAGGCCTGCAGGGAACGGGGAGAGGAGAAGCATGCCCAAGATGATCCCTGCCCAGCTCCAAATGTATGAGTGGGGCATAGCACTTCTCACCACTCCTGTGATGACCCCAGACACTCAATGATTCCAGGCTACTAAGAGGAACAAGTAAGTGGTGGAGAAATGGAAGAGAAAGAGAAACAGAAGGATGTGGGCACAATGAAGAGAGATAGAACTGGAGACTCGAGGGTAGTGAGGAACAGCCTGATGTGAGTAGCCAGTGATGCCACCAGGGACCATAGTGGGGTTCTTGTCTGTGATGTCACTGGGGACCATATCTGTGTTCATGGCCCTGCAGCAGCAGCGGTGTTACCACCAAAGGCGGACCTGCTCTATGCTGCCACCCTAGGACATGTTGACCTCTGAAGCCTGTACAGAACTGGCCCCACCCCTCACCTGGGCATCACGGGAGAGCTGGCCCTGGAGTTGTGAGAGGAGAGTTGCCCCACTCCTAACTACCCTAACTAGCAGAAGAACTTGGAAGAGCTGGCATGTTGCAAGAGTTGTGAGTGAGCAGGCCTCAAGGACATGAGTGTGGGAGAGTCAGCCCTGCATCTCATTTCCTGTGTGTTGGTAAGGATGAGAGAGAGAGAGGCAGAGAGAGAGAGAGAGAGAGAGAGAGAGAGAGAGAGAGAGAGAGAGAAACAGAGAGACAGAGAGAGAGGGGGAAAGAGAGAGAGACTCCTCCCCTTCCCCCTCAGCACCTGTGGCAGGTAGGAGACCTGGCCTTGGACTCATGAGAGCAGGAGAGCTGTCCCTACCCCTTGCCCACAGCAGCACTCGGAAAAGCAGGCCCTGCACCTCACCTAGGCAGCAAGTAGATCTGGCCCTGGGGGCGGGGGGTGTGGGTCAGTCTTCCCCAAGAGTTGATCATGGTAAAACTGGCTCTGACTCTTGTCTGTTTTGCAGTGGCATTGGCAAAGGAGAGCTCCCCTCCTCTCCTTTTGGCCTCATCACCTGCAGTGGGTGGGAAAGCTGGCCCTGACCAAGTCATGAGAGCAGGAGAGCTCCTGCACCTCACCTGCTGCAGCACTTCAGACAGCAGTCTCTGCACCTCACATGGGTCACATCACAGTAGAGCTGACCCTGATTCGAGGGAGGGGGAGGTGAACCGTCGAGGGTGTGAGCACTGGAGAGCTGGCCACAAAACTTGTCTGCTATGTGATAGTGTGGGCTAGGAAGAGATGCCTTTGTCCACCCTTGCCTCTTGCCACCTTACAGCTGTCCCTGATGCAGCACTCAAGAGAACAAGCCTAGGCAGCACTATAGAGCTGACCCTGGATGTTGAGGTTGCAGGAGAGCCATCCCTGCCTCTTGGCTACTGTGCAGCGGTGAGGACAAGAGAGAGATACCATCCTCCTTTCTCTTGTCCCTTGTCACCTATAGCATGCAGGAGAGCCGGCTCTGGGGTCACAAGAGTGGGAAAACTAACCCATCTGCAAAACTCAGGAGAGAAGGGCCTGTACCCTGCCTGGCAGCAGGGTAGAGCTTGCCCTGGTTGAGGGGGTTGCTGGTGAGCAGGCCCCAAGGGGCATGAGAACAGAAGAACCAGTGGACTCACCAGCTCAGCTCCCTCTCAGACCCAGATCCAGGATTTTGAATTGGCCCACCCGCAACATCGATCCCATCAGTGAACTGCTGGAGAGCATGAAGGGCCTGCTCCTAGAGATCCAACACTACAGGATCTCCATGGCACCGGGCAACAACAGCATATCCAAGAGGAGTCCCAGTGAAGATCCAGTATTGATACAATAGCAGAGGCCTCATATCAGACCAGCAAGTCATTGCAATGAACACTTGCAAGCAAAGAAGTGTGGACAAGAGAGAGACACTACAGCCTCCACAATGAGAATTTTTTTTCTCTGTTGAGGGGAGGCCGAAAGGGTAGAGGATGGTTATGAATGGAGGAGGAGATGAGTGGGATTGGAGTATATAATGTGAAAACCGCAAAGGACCAATAAAAATGTTTTTAATGGAATTTGCTGACTTTTAATCAATTTTAATCCTCATTGTCAACTTAACTGGCTTTAGAATCACCCAGGTATTTCCAGAGAGGCGTAACTGGAGATGGAAGACCCACCCTGACTGTGTCATCCCATGGACTAGGGGCCTGGAAGGAAAGAAGCTAGCTGAGCATCAGCAATCATTTCCTTCTGCTTGCCAACCACGGATGAGCATGCCTGCTGCCACCGCCAGCCACGGTGGACTAGAGCCTTAACAGTGGGGAAATAAGACTTTAGCAATGGCTCCGATACTTGTCAGATTTTCAACTGCTTTGCTTTATTCTTGTAAAGTCTTGAAACTGAAACCATGTGAACCAGAGCAGATAAAAGCAAGAGTAATGTGAGCTGACGGACACAAAACTCAAAATCTCCCTCAGTTTAACCAGAAAAAACACACAGTGCTTCCCACCCTCCTGTTCCCCTCCCCCAGGCTGTGTGCTGTTGACACCGGGTTCTTACCTTCTTCCCACAAGGAAGAAATCCCTGGTTTCACAATTGCTGGTTGCACAGTGCACTGTCCTTCATGGGTTGATCCAATTATCACTGATTATTTCAGCAAATTCCTCTGAAGAGGATTATTAATGTTTCTAGAACATTAGCAAGATCATCCTGGATCTACACGTAACCACAAACCAATTGTTTGAAAGAAAGAAAAGACCCAGGCAGTTAGGCACCTGTTTTAGCTACCTGGTGCCATACAAATGGGTTTTAGTCACAGGAGAAGGGCTTATTTCTGTTTCCACTATTTTAGTTGTCTTTTTTTTCATTGGATTAACTCAGAATTGGGATGTCACGGAGACCCAGACTGACAGTAAAAAGCACCTGCCTTAAGCTCAGGCAAACAGGTAATAAAAGCTCATGAGGTTATAGGAGGAGCTGAAGCAGTGACCCTGTCAGAAGAGTGCTGCATTAGCAATGAGGACTGGAGATTGATCTTCAGAACTCACACCCAAAACACAAAAAACTGGTACAGAAGTACACACCTATACAAAGAGACACACAAAACAGACACACACATACCCACACCACACATGCTCACACACAGATACCAACAGAAAGATAGACACACAGACACACACTCACACACAGACAGATATACACACAGACAGACACATATAGACACACACAGACACCAACAGAAAGATAGACACACTCATAGACACACACACACAAAGACATACACACAAACACAGACAGATAGACACAGAGAGCAACACACAGGCACAGACAGAAAGATAAACGTACACACACTTATCCAAGACACAAGACCAGGCACCAGCATGTGTGGCTCTGTATCAAGGTCTGACCCACCATCTGTCACAGCACTGCCCACTGTAGTTCAAGTAGGCCTAGGTGTGGTCTGGCCATTGTTCTAAACAGAGCAAATGGTAGGCCTTGGAGGAAACCATCTGACACTAATTCTGCAGGAACACAGAACTTGTAAGTGATGGGAGCCACAATGGGCTCTACCCTCATGTCAGAATATTGCAGATAGCCTAGGAGTTCAGGCATAAAGTTGCTATAATGCCAACTGCCACAGCAAGTCCCCATTAGGGCAGCATAGGGGAAACTGGGTTCCCTCTTGTGTGTTCTTAGTCTTGTTTAAGATGGATTCAGAGGGAACAAGGAAGGCCAGCTGAAAATCTTAAAGCATTTTTAATAAGCACCTACATGGCAGACAAGGTGGAGAAAAAGCAAGGAAGCCCAAAGTGTTCAGGAAAGTATACTTAGGAAAGAAACAAAAGGAAATGGGAAATTGTACTTTTCTAAGTTGGGACTCAGAAAGTGGACAAGCTCTATGGCACTACATGATGGAAGCTCTGTATGCCACTCCACCGTGTCAGGATAGGAAAAGTACATCTCATTCAGGGATAATTATTCCTCCCTCCTTTGAATGACAGTCTTCCTGAGGGATGGTCTCTGCCGGGTGATTGATTGACCCAGGTGAATTAACTCTTAAAGGAAGAGAAAATGATATGTAATGTTTTAATCTTTGGAGAAGATCAGGATGCCATGTCTCTATCCAGGCCCAGGGGCAGATTCCTTGAGAGAAGGATTCATTCCCAATGGTCCTTAGTTTATAACAATAGCTAGTGGAATCATCACAGTAGGAGTGTGCCAAGACTCCACAACTATAAAACCATCAGTTTGCAATGCCTGGGCAAGTGGCAGGCATGAGGTCCCAGCCCCAGAGCTGAAGCATAGACTACAGTCAGGAAAGCTATGAATCTGAAGCTTCTTGAGGTCTGGGCCCAATCCCTTCTCCCAGGGTATCTATCTTGCATCTTGTGGACTGGAAAATTCTTTCTGGAGTCCTAAGATTTAACGTCTGCTTTGTTGAGGTTTGGTCTTGCCTGGAGCCTCTCCTATACCTACTGTGTCTGTCCTGTGCCTGACCCAATGTTGTATTTTGAGAGTAATTGACTTTGCTTTGATCTCACAGGCTCACAGCTGAAAAATAATTCTCACAGTCTCCCATGACTGACTTCCCCTAGAGTCTGGTCTCTGAACATTTCAGTTGACTCTGAAACAAGTTAAGATTGGAGGCTATTGGTCTAGAATGGATGTATTTTATATGAGAAAAGAATATGAAGCAGACATGAACAGACACTACGTTGTGTCTCAAGGGTTCATGTCTTAAAAGTTTAGTCTTCGGTCCACCGTGTGGGAAGGTATGACATTCATCAGTTGATTAGGTCATGAGGACTCTGCCTTCATGAATGAACCGCTATCATAACGGTTGGTTCATTTAAAATGTGAGTCAGGGGCTATGAGATGGCCCAGAGGGCAAAAGGTTTTTCTGCCAAGATGACCTGAATCTGACTTTTATCCCCAGGACCCACACGGTAGAAGGAGAAAACAAACTCCAAAAAGATGTCCTCTGACTCCCACATGTTGCATGAGTGCACATACACATAAATACAAAATAGATGTGTATGTGCATGTATGAGGACACATGTGTGCCACTGCACACATGTAGAGATCAAAGGACAACTTGCAGAATCTTCCTCTCCTTCTACCATGAAGGTCCCAGGGACTGAACTCAAGTCATCTGCCTTAGCAGCAAGTTCCATAAACCTCTCAGCCATCTTGCTGGCCCTAGTTGCTTGCTTTGAAAATCAAGTTTTAAAGAACTGGAGCCAAGTGAGTGAAGCAGGGATGTTCAATTACAAAGTCAGATGGTGTTGTCAGTGGCTGTTAGGGCACAAGGACAGACACAGCTCCATGCCGCAGCAGCCAGCCTTCCTTTCAGAGACCTTAACTCAGGTGGAGCCTGGATTCTTAACTTGATCAGAGAAAGAATTGTAGGCTGATCCAGTCTGAAGGAGAGATAGGCCCTATTAAACGAAAACCTTTTAACATAGATTTATGTGCAGTTACTAGAAAGAGGTGTCTGAGGCTAAAACATGGGAGAGAAAGCATATAGGCTTCTCCAGAGAGAAGCATACTTCCTTTCCTTCATACAGTTGCCTATGAGATTTGAGTAGGTTTTGATGTCACAGCTTCAATGGGTTGCTTAGGAATCTAAAAGGAGATTATGGGATGGCTCTTGAATTGCAGGGCAGGATTGCAGCAGTAAGCTGAAACCAGGGGTCAGAGTGTTAGGAAGTTTTCACTGTAACAAGGAACTCATCTTCCTCACCAAGTTCCCAAAAAATATTGAGAGAAGAGCAAGGCCATGTTCAAGGGTATGCTATCACAGACCTTAAACATGCTCTGCCATTTTAATCCTCCTTGGAAAGTATCTCTATACAAAAGGAGTATTGTCTATACTTTGACCCTGTCACAGTGAATCCATTCATTGTGCTAGGATTCTGACTCTCAGCTGGCCAGAGGCCTCCGTCAGACTCCCAGTGAGGGCCCCTTTCCCTTGGTACAGCCCCTGGGTTCTCTTCTCTTTCCACTCTAGCCATGCTGTCTTCCTTAAACTTTTGATATGATGCTCATTGTGAAGTATCTCTGTCATTGAAGTGTTTCTCTAAGTTGCTTCATTAGGATTTCCTAACCACATTTTTGTAGCTCTCTTTGATTCTCTGTCCAACCTCACTCATGTCTTCCTAATCTCAGTCTCACAAGACTCTAAAAAAATAAATTAAATGAAAACACAAGGAAATCATACAATTCATATGTAATAGATTATTAAAATTAGCATCCAGCAAGCAGTTTTTACTTAATAGATATTATTAATGTTATCTGAAATATACAAGTCCCACTCCCAAGTTAATATTACAGACTCGTAGGACACAGAGCAGAGGCATGCTAAGCAGGGGCCATGAGCTAAATTCAACCCTTCATTTTGGAAATTAAGCATGATTGAGTCAGGGTTATGAGTTTGTTCACCTGGTAGGAGAGGAACTGTTTTTTATTGTGGCGTTTGTCTTGTGATTCAGACTTGAGAAGAAATGGTTTAGCCTCCCACAGTCAATATATTTACTATCTAATTCTTTATAGGAAAAGTATATCCATCCTTGGTCTAAAGTATTGTCATTCTTCTTCCTGGCGTAAGACCAGTCTACAACAGAAGACAGACAGACAGACAGACAGACGGATGCATGCAGCATGCACACAAATTTCTTAAGATAACAAGTGAAGCCCTTTCTCTAGAATATCACCCAGGTCTGGATTCTACCTTTGCAAGCAGCTGTGACCCAGTATTGCTAAAGATTTCTTATGTGCACACCCAGTCTCCACAGCAGAAAAGCAGCCCTCTCAGCATCCTCTCATGACAGAAAGCCCACAGCCCTGTCTTCTGTAAGTGAGATCAGAGAAAGATGACAGCCTGGAGGCCTAGAGGAAAGGATCCTATTATGCTCTGCTAGGAGCTAATTGTAGCCGTTTGGCCTTTCTATGTCCGCCCCAGCTCTGAATAATGACACAGAGACTTATTATATTTATTATAAGCTTTGGGCATTGTAGCTGGCCAGATTCTCAGCTATTCTGACCTGACAATACAGCCTGGCCTATGTCCTGCCACATGTCCCATTATCTGGACTTTTTAGTCTTGTCCTGGTGCCTGCTTCTTCATCTGTTTGCAGTTGGTGACCATGATTCCAGGTCCCCCCTGACACCCTTTCCTTCAGCCTGGGAGTCTGCTTTAACTCTCCAGCCCCACCACTGAGCCACTCAGCTCTTTATGTGACCAGTCAGAAGGGAATGGAGATCAATATTTACAAAATACTAAGATAGGATATGCTTCATAATAGTGACAGTACCAAAGTCCTGCCTATAATCAGATCTCTGGTGGCACAGAAATTAGCATTTAAATAGTACATACAAGGATCATCTTTACACAGTGCATAAAAACATCATCCCAACACTGAAAGTCTGAGATGCAAAATTCTGAATAGAAGAGGAATAAGTATCCTCAAAACCTTCTGTTGGAAAGCTCAATATGAGGAACCCTGGTAGCCTGCCAGAGCAGGTGATCACCTAAATGTCTAAGACGGTGGTACACACCAGCAATCCAGCACTCAGGGGCGTGGTCTGTGTGCATTCTGACTTTCTTATAGGAACTGAACCTCATAGTAAATAAATGAACAAACAAACAATTCATAACAGGGACTGTCTGAATTAGAAAGAAACTAAGTTATGATTCTGTAACCGTTCCTGGATCCATGATCTGGAACCTACTGTCAAACAGGTAGCCATTAGCCATATACAGTTCCTTAAATTTAAAGTAATTAGAAAGTTTTACATTAAGAAATTCAGTCCCTGTGACTCAAGAGGTGGCTCAGGAGTTAAAAGTACTTGTTCTTGCAGAAGACCTGGATTCAATTCCTAGCATTCACATGGTGGTTCACCACTATCCATAAATCCAGTAACAGAATGCATATGATCCAGACATGCATTCAAGCAAAACACTCATATACAAAAAAATAACTCTTTTTTTTTTTTTTTAAGAAATTGGTCTCTTGATGATCCTAGCCACTTTCCAAGGTCTTAGCAGCTCAGCAGGCTAGCAGTGGCCATGTTGGAGCAGCCATGTCACCATAGAGATCTCTGCAGGACAGTCTACCCCACAGCAAGTGTCAACTCCCACCAAATGTTGGGTGTGAAAGTATATACCTCTTTGCCAAGAAAAGAAATCAGACTTGAATAAAGCAAAGCCTCTGGATCTAATTTCAGCTTATAGGAAACATGGAGGAGAGGGGAGGGTGTTTCACAACACCATGGGGACCCATAGAGCTGATGGCAAGTTGTGGAAAATCTTAACAAAATGGAAATGATGAGTATCTTATAAATAATACAATTGAAA
Organism: Mastomys natalensis; assembly: GCA_021653895.1. NCBI lineage: Eukaryota > Metazoa > Chordata > Mammalia > Rodentia > Muridae > Mastomys > Mastomys natalensis. Next base: position 910,462 of record JAJTUV010000211.1, on the reverse strand, counting down.
GGGAAAAATTTGATAGTTCCAAAGAGTTAATATATCAAACAATTACAATTCATAGCCCTTACTGAAAGCCAGTTCAAATAAACTGTAAAATAAAGTTACAAATTCTAAAACAATTCTGCAAGTTGCATGCTCAGTAGATAACTGCTATTAAGAAACACTGTCTGGAGGCTGAAGAGATGGCCACAGCTAAAAACATTCATTGCTCTTTCAGTGTACCAGAATTTGATTCCCAGACCCACATGGTGGTCTACAACCATCAGTAGTTTCAGTTCCAGGGAGCCAATGTTCCCTTTGACCTCTGCAGACATCAAGCATGCATGTGATGACACATAGATACATGAAGGCAAAACATTTACACATAAAACAAAATGAATAAATCTAATAAATTTTTAAAAGAAATGCTTGTGGGGTAAATGAAGGGAATAGATACTGGATAGAAACTCTGGGAGTATTTTTCAAGAAACAACTCATGTTTAATTTGAAAATCTGCATGATCTGGAGAGAAGATAGGCTCCTTGTCACATTTGAAAAGGCCTAAACCCAGAGTCCTATTTCTAAGAAAGGGAAGGAAAGGAAGGCAAAGAAAGAAGGAGTTTTTCTTTGAATAAAAATGTGTTACTTAAACCAAATTTTGAACAGAAAACAAGAAGGAAACCCCAGGTGACTTTTCAGATCCACCCTATGCACCATGACTGGCAGAATGTCCTCTTTCTACCGTTAACCACAGCTAGGAGAAAGGAAGTCTCTAACAGCAGACCTACTGGATTCAAAAGAAGGACATATTTTAAATATTGTTCATCTATTCAATTCCAAGGTCAATAAACCCACAGAAATAGACAGGAAGAACATAACCTCCATCCTGTTACTTCACCACTCAGCTGTAGGTAGGGCCTTCAGGTTTATCTTTGTAAGAGGTCATGGTCTTCTCAGATCACACTGCATGAGTGAAGGCATTCATTTGTCAAAGTTCCAACTACATTGTCTGATAAAATGGACGCTTCTACAGTTCCTAACTGTCAGAGTTTCTGTTTCTTCCTGGTTTCTTCTGGTTCTAAAATGTTGAACTTCTTGAAGGTCACAGATGGTCCTTGATAGAGTATATCTGCCATTGCTGGATCGGCAGTCACCAAAATGAAGTTTGATCTCTTTCCAACTCATAATTGAAGCAAGAACTGCAAAGAGTATGACAATGTACTTCCTGACATTCAGAGGCCAAACTAGCCTTCCACATCACACAGAGAGTTCTACTGAATCTGCTAAGCACCGTGTAAAATAGACTTCTACCTCTATGTCTTATGAGCATCGGAAGCACTGCCAGAACAATTTGCTAAAGCTGACATCCTCCTGACTCCAAAACGTCTGCACTTTACACGGTACTTAACCAGAATAAAAATGAAATGTATAAATAGATTATGCCATGTGTTACCCAGCTTTTTGTCCTTGTGACAAATAATTGATATAATCAACTTTTGAAAGTGAGAATGTCTATTTTGGCCCCTAGCTCTGGAGGGCTCTGTCTGTGATACACTGACCCTGTTGTTTAGGGCCTGCAGTCAGACTGAACATCATGGTGGGAGCAAGGGATAGCATAAATCCGGTCCCTCCAGTGCCATGAAATTAAAAAAAAAAAAAAAAAGGAAAAAGGTTCCACTGTGCCCTGCCTTCAAGGCCATTCTCCAAAATGACCTAAAGGCCTCCCAATCCACCTAGACCCCACCTCTGAAAAGCTCACCCACCATCAAGGCATCAAACTTTTAAGACATGGGAAGAAACATGAAGTGGGAATCAGCCTAGGGATAGGGCCCTGACGGCCTTTATACCAGAGCATGTCCATACCAGCCTTCCAGATGTTTTGATTTTAACTTGTCTTAATTGCCAACATTTAAAAGTCATATAAATAGCAAGATTGGGAACGCTATTGACAAGTCAGGATCGCTGGCACTGTGGATCTCTCCACTCCCACGTGGTATCAATAAGCGAAACGGAGCCCCAGATGCTGATGTAGGGACGTTCATCCCACATGCAGCAGCCAGCCTTCCCCCCGCCGAGCTTCTGTTTCTGAGTTACACAGCTTTGGGGTTTGGACCCCTCCTTGCCTGCCAGGCATCCAACCTAGAGAAACCAATAGGAAAACCTTTCAACTTCATAAATACACAGCGTGTCAAAAACTATACAAAATGCAGTACCTTCATCCTTTCCTCAAAAGTTTCTTCTTGGGGATGACCCAGGCATTGTGAGGGTTTGGAGAGCAGCCGAGGGCACTCAGCTAAAATAGTTTTGTCTTTGGTTACTACCGGAATAAACCTGTGAACAGACAGCTGTTCTGTGCCAGCCAAAATTCTAAGTCTTGGGTGGGATGGCAAAGCTTAGGTTTGCTGAGGAGAAGCACGCTGGAGAGATTAAATCCTGATGCCAAGTTTCCTTCTTTATTGCCATGGCAGCAAGAAGAGAAATGTTAAGAAGGGAAAGCCTTGAGCAGACCTTCCGCGAGGCACGGGGAGTGCCTGCCTTTTTTGAACACATTTACAGGAAAATCACGACTACAGAAAACCCCTGGAATTAAGACAGCCGGAAAAGAAGAAAGACCATGCATTGTCTTTATAATTCAAGTGGGGCTTCTGGGATTTGGGGTTCTATAACACTGGGGACATTATTAATAAGCAAACATCTGGATTGACTTGAACTTAAATGTAAGTGCCCTCCTGGCTCAATCAATCAAACTAGGGTACATTTTCCTACAACCACACGGTCCCTGTGTCCTTAGCTTGCCTTCATTTCTTCTGCCAATTTTAACTCATCCTGTTCCCTGCAAAAACAGATTTTATTATGTTTAAGAAGCAACAATATATAAATTGGTCTTGATTTTGGTCCTTCTACTTATCTATATGGGCCCTCCACGTATTCTTCTTCTCCTAACTGGCCTTATTACCTCACTCCATTTGTTTCTAGCTTTGGGGGGTTTGCTATGGGTGGGGTTTAGGGGGAGGAGGAGGTGGGTCAGGGGCTCACTTTGTAGTTCTGGCTGGCCTGAAACTTGCTATGTAGACCAGACTGGCCTCAAACTCACAAAAGTCTGTGTTCCCATCAGGCCTGGAAGGATTCTGTCTTTTATCTAAAGCTTTAAGCATATCACCCCAAGATTGCTGAGATTTACCAACACAATTTAAGTTGAGTTATAATTAAAACTTAAGCCATTATGGAGCTTTCTATTGACTCCAATTCTTCAATAGGAATTTGCCAAGGTTTGCCCGGTTTCTCATGGTATTTGGGAGAAACACATAAAATCTGGTGGCACAAGCCAGATTCAATCATGACTATGGCCAAGTCTAACTTGGATCCTCAAATGTACTCAAAAAGCAAGGATAAATATGAAAGCAAAGGCCAGCCAAACACATCTGCACAGAGAGAAACGCAGTCAGTCACAAAGAGAACACCAGGAGTGGGCAGCAGAGATAGCAGCCTGTAAATACCATGCCAATACCATGTGTACCTCAGTAATTCTCACCCCACCTCCGAGGGGAGAGCTGGTCCAGAGCCCTGGGCTGCTGTTGCTGAGCCAAAGGGGTGTGAGCCAAGGGGTTGCTACGCAGAGTCCCCACCCACAAACAGGAGTTAATCATTCCCAGGCCCCTGTGCCCGAAGTAAGATGCTTGTCATTTCCCATGGCTTATGTGAATAATAAAAAAAGAAAACAAACAGGACAGATAACTACACTAAGGTAAAAGATAATCCTGAGGCATAACTATTCTCTAGGAAGCTGAGCGCCACAGTCAGGCAAAAACCCACTCTGATTTCAGAGACTCCACTGACATTTATTTCTAAGAGATTAGGCTGTGACGGGGCTTCAGGTCATGCAGACTGTTCCCGTTCCCCAAGGCCTCCACTATATTTATACACAGGATCCCATATTATTTTTCCTGATGTTATGGCAACAAGAACTTCAGTGTTTACAGAATTATCAAGTTCTGACAGGCTAAGCTGGGGACTTTGCACCCCTGGCTTGCATTAAAATGGAGTAAGGGACTAGGGTGTTCAGTAATCTGAACAGCCAGTGTGTGTGAGTCAGGAAAGGTGGGAAGCCAGTAAGCAACAAGGACACTTTGCCAGGGGAATTCACCCTCAGGATCCTTTAGGTTAGGGGATTCACCAATATACAGAGCAAGTTATAGTGAACCCAAAAGAATATAACCAAATTCCTCCAACGACGACTTCATATTCCATGCGGATTTAGTGTGCACGTGCTTGTGTGTGTGTGTGTGTGTGTGTGTGTGTGTGTGTGTGTTACACATGCGGAAGTCAGAGGTCAACCTCATGTGTCTTTCATCAAGCACAATCCACCATGTTTATTGAAGCAGGGCGTTTTTGCTCCGGCCTGGACTCTCACTAGGGCCTCAGCTCAGGCTTGGCTAGCTGACCACCGTGCCCTGGAGATCGCTCTGTGCCAAACTCTCTGTTACTGAAGTTCCAGAGAGGATGAGCCACCACCAGGTGTGACTTTTTAAAAGTGGATTCAGGGATCATCCGGTCCTCAGTCTTACACTGAAAACACTTCAACAACTGAGCTATCCCCAGACCTCCATGTGTATTTTAAAACGGTGCTGGATATGGTACATTAGCGTGCATTGTAATGCCTCTCAGGTGGTAGAAAAGGAAATTAAAATGCTGGGAAGAAAGGGCCGGAAAACCCTCCCTGCACCCACCACACAGTGTGCCTGCACCTCCAGAATCAGCCAAGGGCTCCACCTGAATTCCCCTGGCAAAGTGTCCTTGTTGCTTACTGGCTTCCCACCTTCCCACCTCAGCCTCTGCAATTAACAGGAAGCTGGGAGTGGAAATGTCCCAGAAACACCTCACAGACATGACTATTCTGAGAGCTTGCCACTTAGTCTGTGAAAATAGCTACATGTAAGCAGACCCTCAAGTACAAGGCTCTTCTACCGGGAGGCTGCGTTCCAGATCCCAAATACCCGCTTTAGGAAGTCTGAGTTCCAGCTGGAGCAGGAAGTAAAAACCACAGCCTCAGCCTCTGATGCCTGAACTACCACATTTCAATACCAGATCGGGGCTAAGAAAACACCAAGTAGGAACAAAACACAGCAAGGAGTTGTCCTTCCTTCCTGCTTCCTCCATTTCTTCCTCTTTCCTTCTTTCTTCTTCCTTCCAAACTTCCCAATTCCATCTATTTTCTTTCCTCCCTCTTCCTCCTTCCTCTCTTTACCTCTCTTCTTTCCTTTCATCCTGTTTTTTCTTCCTTCCTCCTGCCTTTCTTTCCTCCTGTCCTTCTTCCTTCTGTCCCTTCCTTCTTCCTCCTTCTCTTTCTAACTTCCTTCCCCCATCTTTGCTTCTTCCCTCTCTCTTCCTACATGTGCTCCAAAAGGCAAAGTCACATATTCCTTAATAACAGGTCACACTGAATATAAAAGAACTTTGCGATGGCATCTTTTATTTGTCTAATTTGAGCACGTTTAAGAGTGAAGGTATGTGGACTTCCCTGTGCTCAATGTTAACAACAAAGATGCATGAAACAGGATCCTTGCAGGACAAGGGACACATAGGATCTGCTTACAATTCTTGGGGTGACAGGATCATGGCTTAGGCTGACAGGGGAGAGTCTCAGGGCAACAGGGCAGATGTCAGGGTGACAGGGGCAGGTCTCAGGGTGACAAGATCATGTCTCAGGGTGACAGGGGCAGATCTCAGAGTGACAGGGGCAGATCTCAGAGTAACAGGGACAGTCTCAGGGTGACAGGGGCAGATCTCAGAGTGACAGGGGCAGATCTCAGAGTAACAGGGGCAATCTCAGGGTGACAGGGGCAGATCTCAGGATGATAAGATCAGGTCCAGGGTGACAGGGCAGTCTCTGGGTGACAGGAGCAGATCTCAGGGTAGCAGGGGCAGTCGCAGGATGACAGGGGCAAATCTCAGGGTGTCAGGGCAGTCTCAGGGTGACAGGGGCAGATCTCAGGGTAATAGGGGCAGTCTCAGAGTGACAGGGGCAGTCTCAGGGTAACAGAGACAGGTCTCAGGGTGACAGAAGCAGGTCTCAGGTGACAAGATCATATCTCTGGGTGACAGAAGTGGGTCTCAGGATGACAGGATCGGGTGTCAACTCTATTACCCATGTCTCCTGAGCAACCACACCACGGTTTGCTATAGCTCCTGCTAACTGACTTTGCTTTCTCACTTTAATAGCTACTTTTCTGTTGTTGGGACAAAACACTGTGACCAAAAGCAACTTAGAAAGGAGAGTTATTGGCATACCGTTCCAGAAGCACTGGGTCAGCAGCAGGAGGTGGCTAGCAACGGCAGGAATCAAGAGAATGGAAAGCTCTCAAGGCTAAGAGCACTCAAACCTCGCCCCAGGGACACACTTCCTCCTATGTGACCACACCTCCTGCACCTCCCCAAACAGCCACCGAACAAGAACAAGTATACCTGAGCCTCTGGGGGACATCCCTCATTCAAACCACCACATTCTTCAAGAGCTGACTTGACTCCAGCTAAATCTCCCAGGGTTCGTAACACACAGATCACTTCTCTGCTGTTGGTCTTTTCAGAAATCAGGAATCGAAGGCTTCCGCTTAAAGCTGAGATTCAGGGTGCTCTTTCCCTTCTGCTGTGGTTATAATAAAGAACCTGAAGTTGGGAGTAGGTAGGAGGTGGATCTGGGAAAAGTTAGGAGGAAGTATGGGTGGCAAATATGATCAAAATACATATGATACACGGATGAAATCTCTGAAAATAATATTTATTTATTTATTAACATATATAAATGAAGTCAAGTAAAATTTCTCTGGCATGGTTTAAGCTTGATGCCCCACTGTAAACTAATTCCACCTGTTTAGCTCCTGCTATTTTAGCTCCCCAGACAGGACCTTCCTCCACTGAAAAGAACATATTTAACCAGAAGGATCCTTTGGTAACTGTTCTGAACTTACATGAAAGTAAACTGTCTCTTTCAAACAATCGCTGCTCAGACATGTAGCTCCTCCACCAGACCAGCCACTTAATTGATACTACGGTGGTCCATGATCTCTGGGATCTATCAAAACTTTGATTAGGGTCTGGAGCACTCCTTGTTTGTTTCATTTGGGTTCTTGCTTTTGTTTTTGAGGCAGGTCTCATATAACTTGGGCTGTCCTCAAACTGTGAAGCCTAGGATGACCTTGAACTCCTGATCCTCCTGCCTCCACCTCCTAAGCACTGGACCTACAGACAGGTGCCTGGGTTTATGTGATGTTGGGGTGAACACGGGGTTCTGTGCAGTTGGCAAACACTATGCCAGCTGATATCATCTCTGACCTCAAGCTAAGATACATATTTGAGATAGGTTCTCACTATGTAGCCCTGGCTGGCTTAGAACTTTCTCTGTAGACTTGGCTAATCTGAAATCAGAGATCCACCTGCCTCTGTCTCCCAATTTGCTGGGATCAAAGGTGTGAGCCACCACACCACACCAAGACAGTAATTCTTCTGCATGTAATTTACTAAGAAATCATATATGAAGAATCCAACACAGGATGAATGAAGCTGAAGAGAAGAACAACCAAACAAAAGTAAAATTTCATACACAGGCCTTCCTTGTTCCTATTACAAAAACAAAATTAAAAACAAAAAAACAAACAACAACACTCAAAAAACTCCAGAATGTGATTATATCTCAGAGTTTATTTCAGGTGACAACAACTAAGCTAAACTTTCAAGCAACCTTCCCAGCCCAGTCCACACCAGGAAATGCAAACTCTCTGGCACCTTTGACCACCTATGTTTAAGGACAGAACAATTCCCCCAGCCTTAGCAGGTATCTTAGGGTGTTGGCAGTACAGGCTGTTAGGAGCAGAAGACCTCAGAGATGCAAAGAGCTCAAAAATAAAAACACAAGGCAGATAAGCTAAGCACAGACAGTACCCCAGAGCTCACAGCTGCTCCCCTGCTCCCAATGCATCCATGGTCACAGTGAGGTCACTCCATTCTGCCATCACCTTCTTCAAGACGGTGGACTGGTCACAAGTTTTAGGGTAAAGTATACAGTAGAAAAGATAATTCCACCAACTGTAACAAGTGCAGCTGAGACACAAAATACTCACCTATGATCCTTTCCTACACTCACTGTGAACTCCCCACACACATAGCCAGCACTTCCACTGGTCCAGCAGGTTTACCTGGAGAGGAAAACCAAACATTTATCCTTGAGGGCACAAGGCCCTAGTCATCAGTCCTTACCAAACCACAACTGTTGGTTTTTTCCATTCACAAGTCTAGCCTCTTTCCTGTAAGAACATCTGATCGTCTTGATTGCTAATTGGAATGGTTTGAAACAGGCCTAGGATAATAGTAAAGTACATCTCTTTGTGTGTGTGCACACTCATATGTGTATGTGTGTGTGTGCGTGCATGTGCACATATGTGTGTCTATGAGCGCATGTGTGCATGTGCATGTAGGTGTGTGCGTGAGTGTGCAAGTGTGCACATGCATATGTGTGTGTGTATGCCTGTGCATGTGTGTGCATGCATGTGCTGTCTGTAGCCATTAGCAGACTAAATTCTTTCTCCCATAAGCCATTTCTGTCAGACCTCTCACTCAGTGACAATGGCACTACCAATATGGTCAATAATAGTACAGTGGGTAATTATGGGCAATATGACTTACTAACCATAGACTCCAACTGCTACTTGTGTTCTGTAAACTCAGATCAATCTGTCCAAATGGAGAGAGAGGCAGACAAAAGGAAGGACAGAGAGCCTTAGATACTGAAAAGATATCAGTATAGGTTGATAATTCTTAAATTTTTTTTAAGCCAGAATATTGTTCAAATTTGCAAAGTGCTGTGCATTCCATTGCCGAGATGGAGGCTCCGCTCTTTTCATGTGTCTTGGTCATTTTCTGTCTGCGTGTTACCACCCAGGGCCCTGTTCTTCACCAGCTTGACCCATAAGATTTCAAGTTGCTTAGCAACTGATCCAACCAGGAGGAGATAACCCCAGGTCTTAGGACTGTCCATGATCCAGGTTAGTGTAGTGAGATACACTGTTCACCCCTCAGCCTGCAAAACCACCTTTCCTTGCAGCATTTCCATTGCGGCTTATGGAAATCCACGTCCAAGTCAAAGAAGGTGTATGGCCTGTCCTTTCTTCAAAGAAATGCTTGTTTCCAGGTACATGAACAGACACTATTCCAAGTTAGTCTAATGATGAAATATTCTTTGTTCAAATATAAGAGAAAACGTATAAATGATATAAACAAAGATAATTAGTAGATATTTCCAATCTTCTGAATAATGGGCGTTATATAATATGATTGAGCTTACTTTTTTTTTCCGGACATGCTTAGCCTTTCTCACCTAATACATCCATATGCAAATGCTCTCTAGCTCATGCTGCGACTATCATACTTCTAGAGAGAGTAGTAGGAGCAGAGGAGGCCGGTGTATTGTGGTCTGCTGGGAGGTTTTAATCTGATATGATACAGCGGAGTGTGGACCTCCTCTTCAGACCTATAAGGCACAAAGAATAGAACAGTCAGTGAGCTTATATGAACAAGAAGCCCAAAGTGCAGAAAGCTACTGAGCATGTCACCGAAGCGTGGCTCAGGATGCCCTTCCAGGTCACATGGTGTGCAGTGTTCTCAGCATGCAGAGGGGGTGCTCCGATGTGTAGTCCCAAGGCTAAATTTGCTCTACAACTGAGCAACTGCATGTAAAAGTATATTTTCAATTAAAACATTCACGCAATCCTCATGACACTCACTGAGTGTCATGGTTTGTATATGCTTGGTCCAAGGTGTGGCACTATTTGGAGGTGTGGCCTTGTTGAAATAGGTGTGTTACTGTGGGTGTGGGTTTTAAGACCCTCATCCTAACTGCCTAGAAGCCAGTATTCTGCTAGCAGCCTTCAGATGAAGATGTAGAACTCTCAGCTCCTCCTGCACCATGCCTGCTGGATATTACCATGTTCCCACCTTGATGATAATGAACTGAACCTGTGAACCTGTAAGTCAGCCCCAATTATATGTTGTCCTTATAAGAGTTGTCTTGGTCATGGTATCTGTTCACAGCGTCAGTGTGCAGCAGAGGAGAAGCAAGCAAAGAAGAAAGATGGGACCCGTTGGATAGAGGAAGGAATCTAGCAAGAACAAGCATGGGCACAAGAGAGGATAATGGGGGTGGATAGGATCAAAGCACATTGTAATACATGTATGTCTCTCTCTCTCTCTGTGTGTGTGTGTGTGTGTGCGTGTGTGTGTGTGTTAATTTTAAAATGAAGGACTGACTGAGTAAAGTTCATATACTTCTTCATAAAAACATTTCCAAAGAATATTTAAAAGATTTCCAAAAATATGGGCCATCAAAAAGGAATTTGCAGCTCAGAAGTGATGGCATTCTGTTAGGTGGAGGGATAGTTTTATGTATTTATACTTTTCAATAATTTAAGTATCATGAAATGATAAGGTCTTCACAACTTAGTCCAGGGCATTTAATTCTGACTTAAGACTGACAACTGACTGGGGTAGCTGGCCCAGTGGGCGTTTGCTATGCAGGTGTGAGAATCTGAATTCCAGTCCCCAGCATCCACATCAAAGCCAGGATGGACACTGCATGGACTGAAGAGCAGAGACAGGCAGCCCAGGAGCTCAGTGGACAGCTGGATAAGCAGAATAGCAGGCTCCAGACTCAGAAAGAGACACTGCCTCAACGCATAAGGTAGAGAAGTAATTAAGAAAGACAACCCAATATCAACTTCCGGCTTCTACAAGCATGTGTATGCATGTGTGCACATATATTACTTACACACACTACTAAAAGCCTGACATGACAGCAACACTTGGGAAATAAAGAAGGATCAGAAATTCATGGTCATCTTCAGTTACATATCAAGTTTGATGCTTGAGTCTAGGCTGCAGTACATGAAACCTCATCTCAAAAGAAAAGGATGGAGGAAAGGAGGGAGGGAGGGAAGGATACAGAGAAAGAGAGAAAGAGAGAGAGAAATATACAAAATACACCCAAATTAAAATAAACTTTTTTGTCTCATTAAGTTAACAAAGAGTTTGAACATGCTTCATGTTGCTGAGTCTCCAGAAAGATTAGTGTCCCCATAATTTCTGAGGACATGTTATCTGGTGTAAACTATTTGAAAAAAAATTGTCATTATAAATGTCTCTTTTTCAATGCATGCATCATTTAATCCAGAAATGTAAGAAACACTACTATGGACCTTTGAAGCCAGTAATAACAAGTGTTTAAAGGAAACAAGTGATAAATTTAGCAACAGGAGATATTTTTACACAAAGAGTCTGTGCTTGAAATCTCAACCATGGCAAGATGTAGTCATAGACTGGCAGACCTCTGGAAGCTTGTTGACCAGTTGGTCTGATCTAGGTGGTGAAGTCACAGACCTCACACAACTCATACGCACACACACTCTCCTCCCATCTCTCTCTCCCTCTCCTCTCTCTCCTCTCTCTCTCTCTCGTTCTCTCTGTCTGTCTCTCTCTCTCTCTTACACACACACACACACACACAACATATAATACACATACACACACACCCTAATGAAGGGTACTTGCCTAGCAAGTGCAATGCCCTGGGTTCAACTTTATTCGTCACGACTGATATGATATGGCCTGTGGAAGGAATCAGCTCATTCTATAATCATAAAACTCTCTTTTTAATCTAGTGTGGATGTTTAGTCTCTTTACATTTAACCAGGGTGGAGTGGAGATATGTTCTTGAAGAGAAAATACATTCCAGAGTTCTGTATACAGAGAACCAATTTAACTGTACATTTTAAAAAATGTATAACTTTCCACATGCCTAATTCTAAGCTCTGAGGAAATGGAAAACAACCTTGAATGTAAGATACAAAGAAGAGGAATCCAGACTCCACTTCTTGCTATGAAACCCACTGCTCACCGCAAACGTCACCAGAACACTTTCTGTGACTTGTGCTGTCCTGGGCCTGACTCTACCTCAGATTGGGAAAGTTGCTGTGGGCTTTTGTGTTTGCTTGTGGAGTAATTCCTTTCACATCAGCTCTAATTTTTTTCTTTCTAACCAAATAAAAATATTACATTAAATCACTGAGTCAGACAGCCCAATTCCAAAACTGAATATCTCTCTGCAATCCCAATGTTCCTTTGACTGGCATTCCCTGCACTCTTTGGTGTATCTTGCTTATTGATTTCATATACAATGAGCCAGATTTTGACCTCACTCCTGTGGAGAATGTGAAGGAGACAAAAGGGAACAGAGTTGACAACTACAGCTCTCAGAACCAACGGGGAAACCAACAGAGAACATGAATAACCGGGACATTTGAATTGTTGAGGGAAAGATGTCTCGATCCAGGCGAGGGGGAGGAACAGACATAAAACTAGAACTAGAAGATTAACCACTAAGCTCAGAATGAATCATAGAGGGAAAAGATGGATTACTGAGCTCGAAAGAGTGAGTCAGGAAGCCTTGCACAAAGCTCCCTCAAAGGATCCTCCCTGCAAGTCCAAAACAATAGAAACTTACCCTGTTTGCAGAAAGGCCTTGCTGGCATAGCAAACTCTACACATAAAGAAGAAAGAACAAATGGAAGAAAAGATTATTCAAATTGCAGGGAAGTATTTCTGTGATACCTGATGCTGGTGAAGGCTGGTCCCACTTACACTGGTATTCATGAGGGTCCGTCAGGAGACTGTTCACAGAAGCAATTGTGACAAGACAGAATGTACAGTGAAGAAATGGAAGCAAAGCAAACATCTATTAACAGAGAAAACTTAACCAATTTACTCAATGAAATGCAAAGCTAGAGCAAGTGAGTATTCTTGTCATTTCAATACAGGACAGCACCAACAAAATCCTGCCCCTCATACACAGGTGAACTTTAGGAACTGGAGGATGGCTCAGCACTTACGAGCTCTGCTGCTCTCTGGGTGGACGTGGATCAAGTTCCCAGCACCCTTTTATAGAGTGGCTCACAACCTCCTGTACTCCAGCTCCAGAATTTGTACAACACACACACATACAACACACACACACACACACAAACACAACCGTGCACGTCAAAACAAAATAAATTTTCCTTGGATGTTAGAGACACCCAACAGTAGTACAGCACTACCTCTGGGTTCAGTCCTCAGCTGGAGGTGGGGCAGCAAAATTACAAAATAATTCTTTTTTAAAGTTGAACTTTAGCCACATTTTTAATAAAAATCCCAAAATAAACTGGCAAAGTTAAACCTGTGCATAAATAAAATAAGGAATCCCTCAGAGCCAATGCCACTTTCCTCAGTGAACAAGGAGAAGTGGGCATGGTTGGGTACTTTTTAAAAATTAGTGGCAAAATACCTGAGAAAGGCAACCTAATCTGGGCTCATTGCTCAGCCCATGCCATGAACCTTCCTTCCTGTATCTTGTGGAGAGAAAGAACCTTGGAGCAGAGAAGACCCAGTGGAGATGCTCAGAAATGCAGGAAGACAAAAAGCAAACAGGGTAATACCCCCAGGCACCTACTTCTTCCATGAAGCTCCAGCTCCAGAAGTTTCCACCATCCCAACATTTTCAACTTACGAGTCTATCTTGGACTAGGCTTTGATGAAGTCAGTGCCTTCTTCATGCTCCAATTAATTACCTCCCCCAAATCCCCAACCCACAGGCTACCAACCTTCAATGTATGAACCCTTCTGGGACACTTCATAGCCAAACCCCAACAGTGAGGAAGGAGCTATTACCTATTCCAAAGCACTGAACTCCCTATGAAGATGTATGCTAGCTTGCTTTCTATGTCCTTAACAAACACTGTGACCAAAAGGGTTTGTTTGGCTTACACTTCCATATCACAGGCCATCACTGATGGAAGTCACAACAGGAAATTGAGGCAAAATCCTGAATACAGGCAAAGGCTTGCTCCCCCTGGCTTACTCAGCTTGATTTCTTATACAACCAGGACCACCTGACCAGGGGTGGCATTGCAAACACTAACCTGGGCCCTTTCACATCAATCAAGAAAATGACCCACACACCAATCTTGTGGAAGCAATTTCTTAACTGACGTTCCCTCTTCCAAGGTGTCCCTAGCTCGTGTCAGGCTGACAATATCTAACCTGCACAAGAAGAGAGGACCGCATGTCTGCCCTGGCAACACAGTGACCCCACAGAGCTCTACGAAAAGGACAAGTGTGACAACATCTGATTGTCTTTATCCTGTTAAATTTCAGTTTTCACTTGTAGCCAGTGGTTACCATATTGGTGACATTTGGGCTGGAGAGATGGCTCAGCTGTAAAACCAAAAATATTGGTGGCATTTAGGTTGAAGAGGATAAACAGCCATAACAATAACGGATTGGGTCAGGTAAGTCTTATGGGTTAACTCTAACTATGACCTGAGTTAGCCGTTACGCTGCTGATCCTGCTAACATTATGACAGTTGTAGGATAAAATCATTTCATAGGTATACACGCAAGTGTTTAAAGAGAAAATATCATTTCCTTTGACATGCTTCCACCAGAGAGAGCAAAGGATCATGAAGGCAAGGCTGGCAAACCATGTGTGTGATAGTTATGTCTCCATGCCATGAGAGCTAGCTGTCATTGTCTCCTATCTGTGTGTACGTTGGAAAGACATTCATAATAAGTTCCAAAGTCCATTCTGAATGAGAAGATGGAACATGAATATGCCCACTCCAAATGGCAAAGACACTGCTAGCCCCATTACAATGGCAGGGGTGCTATGAAGATATCCAAGATTCCTAAGGATTTTTATTTATATCTCAGTGAGGAGTGGAAGGTGGTTTAAGGTCTCTGCTCTACTGACATGGGCCCTCTGACCTTAGACAAGTTACTTATTATCTTTAGGTATAAGTTTTGCTGTCTTGGAGATGGAGATAAAGCTAAGGGGTGTGTGAGAGTTCAGTATGTTACCAGTGAATGCTTAAGGAAGTGGCCACTATATTAAACACCACAGAAATGCATCATTAAACGCACTAATATCAGAGGGAAGGAAAAGTCGATTTGATTTCTAAGGTAATATGCATGTCCACTTTCCCCCCCTCTTTGAGACAGAATAGCCCTGGCTGGCCTGGGATTCCCTATGTAGTCGAGGCTGGCCTTGAACTCAGAGATCTGCCTGTTTCTACCTTCTGAGTGCTAGATTAAAGGTGTGTGCCACTATACCTCATTCATTTTCTTGATATTGTGTTAAACTTATCATTACATGAAATTTAATTGTGAATGTATTATTTTTGAGTAGTCTTATTCTGGTATTTTCACACATCCTAAAATACATAAGTGAGCTAAGGGTTTAGGAAAAACATTTGTGTCTTGCTGTTGAGGTTTGGTCTGTTGCTATGTATTGTGGTGCTGGATTCTGTGCGGAGGGTCTGGGCCTGCAAGTGAAGTTCTCAAGTTTGCCAGCCTTTGTTGTGCAAACCTTGCTTCTTAATTTAAAACTGTTGAGATTTGGTCTGTTGCTATGTATTGTAATGCTAGATACTGGCTCTGGTTGCCACAGGGATGAGGAGATCCTTAGTACAGCAAGAGATATTATAAGTAACCCTACCCCTCAAGTTATCCCTGACTGGTGAATAAAGATGCCTACAGCCAAGAACTGGACAGAAGAAGGTGCAGTTTCTATTCCCAGGCTTGGGGTCTGAGACAGGAGACCACAAGAGGGAGAGAAGTACTTATATTGGGAAATCCCTTTAGACTATGTGCCATGCTAGCTCAGGTAAAGGTTCCATTGTCTACTAGGTCATTCACAAGCAAGAATCAAATAAATCACCTCGACCTGACAAGCCTTCTCTTCATGAAGGCCAGGGCCAGTGGAAAGGAAGAGAATATTAGTTTCCCACAACATAAATTACATTATCACTTATTCTGAGCCAAATTTCCACTCAGTCTATGCCTTTGAGGACCTGCTGTAGACCTTGACACCAGCTGAGCTCAGGTGAGACTACAAAGCTGATATCACACACCACACCTGTCACAGCAGCTCTCCAGAAGGAAAATGACAATTCCAAACCCAATGATATTGCATTTATAACAACATCAACCCAGCCTTCCTGAGAAGTAAGGATTCCTATTGCCAACCTGGTGTTCTGGTACCTCGAGTTGAATCTGGGGGAGGTACATCATTTTAACGATAATAAGCAAAATACATCCTAGTGGACAAGTCTGTGGAGTATTGTGGTCCCATCACACTGCTGATGTATCCAGAATACTGCAGACTTACAGTCAGTTGTCAAACCCTTGGTTACAGAGATGAGAAAGGTTCCTTGGCCCAGTTTGACATGGCCTTGGGTGACTGTGCTTGCTGTGATCACACACTACTTCTCTATGATAGCTCCCACCTCATTGAAGTGTCAGCTGATATTCCCATTGCCCCTTCTTTAGTCAGTGCCATACTCCTAATTTGTGGCTTCTCACTTGCTGTGGTTTTAGAAAACATAAACTCATTCACGCCATGTGCAAACATTAATTTATGAATGAATTTATAGACGTGTGTATCCCAGCCTAGCGTGCACTATTCATGCCATGCACAACCATGAACTTGGAAATGTTTATGTGAATTTATGAACATGTGTACCTCTAGCCCAGCATACACCAATTCCCTTCATGAGCAAACAAAATTGAAGTGTGTTTGTATGAATTTACAGATATGTGTATCTCTATCCTATCCTACAAAGGGTTAAAAAGCAGCTTTAAAACATTATGCAATTAAAAAGATGCTGATTTCCAGGGAGAGTTTGAACAAAGGGAAAATAAAAATAGACAAATAACCATGCCACAGAAAATAATATACACAGACTACCTTCCTATTGCCCTTTTTAATTATTAACATTAGGAAATAGCACTCTCGGGCCCTTTAAAAAAAAAAAAAACAGAAAGATGAAAAGATTGCCAATCAGTCACAATCATAAATAAAAACAAGTCCAGCTAGTCAGAAAAAAAAAAAATGCTACCACTGTTGACATGAAGACCTAAAAGACTATTCTTCATGGCACTCATTTTTAAAAGGGACTGTTTAGATCATACCTTCGGTGCCATTTTGACTACTGCTGGTGTGATGAATTCCAAATAGATGCCTTAGGAAGCCT
Organism: Mastomys natalensis; assembly: GCA_021653895.1. Taxonomy (NCBI): domain Eukaryota; kingdom Metazoa; phylum Chordata; class Mammalia; order Rodentia; family Muridae; genus Mastomys; species Mastomys natalensis. Next base: position 893,381 of record JAJTUV010000211.1, on the reverse strand, counting down.
TCTGTGCAAGCTGAAAGCAAAGTACAGGCAACCAGCACCAAGAGTGAAGCTGCGGACTGAGGGTTAAGAGGCTCTCGAAGGAAACATGAACAGATTTTACCATGTGGGTTTTCGGTCAGTGTTTATCCTGTTGGAATGCTATAGGTACAGGCTTTCTAACAATCATGTTCCAAGTATGTAGGTCAGTGCACATTTACCGGATAAATCTTTTGTTTTATATAGCATCCATGTAGTAGGCAATAAATGTCCATAATCATTATTAAGTTCATTTTCAGTTCCAGAACTGTGGCTGCCTCCCTTTCATGGGAGGCAGCAAAGAAATCTCACCAATTAGTCGAGTCCATTGTGAACTTTCATCCCAATATGTAAACCAGGGGTGTAGTTTGAAGATAGATGCGGCATCACACACTAACTAGGAGATATGCTTTCATCCGGCTAGGAATGAATTCGATCAAAGATTACTCTGAGAATTTCAAAGCAAACTCACCAGCCTACTTTACCTGCCACTGAGGGCCCTCACAAATGGATTTGCAATCTAATGATGCTTCAGTTCTTTAATCACAGAGCACCTACTACACAAGGAGAAGGTTTGCCGGTTTGGCTTTTGCAACAGCACAGTGAACTCCTTACAACTCCACCACACAGTGGAGTGCTCAGCTATCCAGCGAAGCTTTTTTTTTTTTTAATCCTGCTGAGTTCAAAGTTCAAAATTTATTCCTTAGCTTAATGCAATGCTATCGCAAGTGTGTTTAATGTATTCATTCTAAACGCCATCAGAGGACGGTGGTGTCAACATTTTGGCTTTGTTTGGACAGCTTTTGTGCCAGTACAAACACTGACTGTATGAAATCTAATGAGATTAGGGCTCACTGCAAAATTAGAGGCAGGCAACCAAACTTCAAAGGTGCTGCCGCAGTGCAAATCCCCCACAATATTTCTTGGGCTATTCTGGCAAACTAACATCTAAGAATCAACTTTACCGAAAGATTTTCTTCATAGTAAGCTTTTATTATGATACCGCATATTAAGTACCTCCTGAGGAATGGGTGATTTTTCTTTCTTTCTTTCTCTCTCTCTTTCTTCTTCTTCTTTCTTCCTTCCTCTTCCTCTTTCTTTTAGGGATTTTTTAAGTCATCATTAAAGAACATTATAGTTAAAGAGAATAAAATAGAGAAAAGTAAGAATTAATCGAAAGGTTTCAGAGACCCAGAATTAAGCAAAACTTCTTAGAAGCTGTGGATTTGGCTGGAATTAAAGATGGGTAACATCCCTGCATCATCTTGATTGGCTCACATACAAGAGCACCAATAATCATACTCTGTAAAACTTTAAGGGGTTTGTAGCATGAGGCCTTGGGAAGTTAAATGCTGGTCTTGGAAATGTTTAGCAGTCACACATTTCAGTGGATGATAATAAAGCCAAAAGAAATCTGTAGAAGTATTTGTCTTAAGCAATCTACAAGGAGGCAGTCAGAGAGGCTAGAGTATATAACGTCAGGCCTGTCAGTAAAGTACTTGTCATGGGAACAAGATGACCTGAATTTGATCCCAAGCTCCCATGTGAAAAGCAAGGAACATACTTGTGGTTCACCCACTGGGGAGGCAGTGATGCCACCAGCCATACCAGAGGTCCTCGGTCCCAGGTTCTTGCCTCAAAAGACAAGAAGAAGTGACTCCTAAAGAAAATGGCTCCTAAAAAATTACTCAAGGTTGACCTCTAGTCCCCATACATATGGATATGCACTATGCACCTGGATAAACTGGATACAAACCCCACGCACACACACAAAGTATACAATGTCACTCTCACCAATGCCTCAGGCCTTTATTGTCCAAAGGTACGCATAAGCACACTGGCTTTAGTCGTATGAACTCAGTACACAATATAAGCTTTTTCTTCTATGAAAAGCATCCATTTTTAAAACACAATGAGCCCAAATAGCAGCTGTATTTCAAAACCTCATGCCATATACCTGTGAAACTATATCTGTCCAGACAGCAGAAGCCACAGGCATGATACCTGTCACCTGTCCCCCTCATATTTCTGTCAGGGGAAAAAAAAAAAAAGGAATTGCTCTTCAGCCCTGGTACACAGAACATCCACTATGCGCACCTCCCAGGTCTACTGCAATGGCTCTCCTGACACTCACAGAACTGAGGCAGCTGTGAGGAAATCTCACTCATAGAAGCAGCAATCCTCCAGCCAGCAAGCTGCAAAGGACAAGTCCATGCCCCTGGGCATTCAGGTGCCTTTAGTGTCAGAATCCAAGAGCCTTGTCTTTTACCTACAGAAGGGTGGCTGTGTGGGCTCTGCTCTGTTGGCCCTGAGGGAGAAGTCTTCCCCTCACAAAGAGACTTGGCCCCCAATACAAAGCTCTTTCTTCTTCCGATAAAAGCAAACAATTGTATTGGGGTAGGAGGGGAGGGTCTTTCACTTAATGAGTACCAGGGTAGGTAAATCACAGTACTCCTCTTGCTTCTTTAGTCCTACCAAATATCTCCATTTGGTCCAACCCACCAAATGCCTCCTTCAGGATCCGAAAGCCTTTAAAAATAATATGTTTTGTTTATTAACGGAAAGGAAGCTCTTTCCTTACTGAAGCCATGGAGCAGTTGATGGGTCACAGAAAAAACAAAAACAAAAAACCCCAGTGACTTCACACCCTAGGAGAAGTTTCTCAGCACTTAGATCATGACTCGTTTTATAGAGAGTTCTCAAAGAAGGACCAGGGTGTCTTTTCTTGGGTTGACAAGGGAGAAGTACCTCTGGGTCCTGCCACTGTCAAAGGAAATCTCTCTTCAAAAAAAAAAAAAAAAAAAAATCCTCAGTCATAAGGATGCCGCCTGCACACAGGCCAGCTGCCCAGCACGGGCTCCGGGGATGATGATGACAGGCTCTCACCTTACCCTCGACTCTGAAAAAGGAAAGAGGGAAAGAGGAGTGCTCTAAAAATAAGAAGGAGAGGAGGGCAGAGCTCTTGCTAAGGCTGGCGCGTAGGAAGAAGCCACTGCATAACCTGATATTCCCTTCCCGTTCCACACACGGGATGCTGGCCTGAGAATGTGGCAGGGTGGAAGAAAAACAGAGAAGCTGGCAGAAACATGGGGTACCATCTCAGTGGACTGCTTTTAAGAGGAATTTTTTTTTAATGCATGCAGGGACTAGGAGCTCAGCAATTAAGAACATTTTCTGGTACTTTTCTCTTCATAACATATAAATCTTGCACCTTTTAGTAAAGCATTTCCTGTTCTTCTAGAGGACCCATGTTAGGTTCCCAGCATGTATGTCGGGCAGATCACAACTACCTAAAACCCAGCTCCAGGGACTCCAGGGGCTCCAGGGGCTCCGGTCCAATACCCTTCCTGGGCACCCCATACTCACACACACACATAAGGAAATAAATGTTTAATTGTACACGCATTGTGAAGATGTGACGTGGTATGTGTGTAATCACTTGCTCGGCAGCTGCTGACACTGTTTTGGGAGGGATGGAGTGGGCCACGAGAGCAGGCCTTGAGATCATAGCCAACATGTGTCCACCCAGGCATCTGCTACCTGTTTAACCACAGGGACCAGCTGCTACCAGCTTCTGTCACCAGAAAATAAGTGACCCAGCCACCTGCTTTCCCCATCATTATGGGCTGTATGCTCAAATTGTGAAGAAGGCTAGAGAAGGCTAGGTAGGTCTAATCTATCTCCTCTGTCTGTACTGATTCCCTCTCTCATCGCCAAACCCCCACTGCTCATGGGCTTCCTTCCCTTCAAGCTAATGGTAAATTGGTCCTTTGTACAATAGCATTTTTAAAGCTATGTAATATTTATATGGCACCTCCTTCCTGCACTTAATAAATTCTAAGACAGCAAGAACTGTCCCCCTGTTGTTTGCCACTTGAGCATGATGGAAATACGTAATGTGATGCTCAGATGCAAATCTACATGGAATGTCCACACCCTCCCATCAGCTCCTTAGCACTTTGGTCTTTCTGGAGGCTCTATAGATGAGGGCTGGGAATGTTTCCTTTCTGAGGCAAAAATTAAAGAGGACCGTATCTAGTAATTAATGTTCTTGACCTGCGAGAATGAAGTTGAGTGTTCAGTACTCCAGAACCCACTTTTTAAAAAGGAAGGAAGATGTTCCCACTCTTCCCTTCCTGGAAGCCCTCCGGCCTGCCCCACCCTGCCCCTCCCACCCCTGCCTGCCCCTCCCACCCTGCCTGCCCCCCTGCCCCTCCCACTCCTGCCTGCCCTCCACCAATGCTCCCCCTTCAGGAACCTGAAGGCACCCATAGAAATCCTCACAGTTCTCCTGTATGGCTGGATGACTGTCCTTCTCCATTGCTATTTTCTGGAAGAAAACCTAATGAAGCCTGTAACTAAGAGCCCAAGAGCCCGATGTGTTCAGTGTCCGGCTGTTTCCAGTGGAGGATCAAGTCAGCCTATGGAGACCCGATCTATTGTTAAACTCAGCTTTTCTTATGTCCAATCTGGACCACAAATATCAACCTTATGATTTCCTGATTCTACAGTGTGATTTTTTTATTTTTAAGGATTTTTTGATCAGGGTAAGGCTGTGGGTACACTTGTGCCTTTATTTTATGATTTCTTTGAAATAAAAAACAGGTGACTTTGCTTTACAGGTAAAAGTGGTTTGCAAAATGGCCATGCAACCATGTTTGGATAAGGCCGCCACAAGAGGGGCCATTGTCCATTGTAACAGACAAAGAAGGTGATCCTCAATTCAGATGCTAAAGTGTTAATTCCTGGCACAACAGTACCTCTCCATCATTCTTGTTCTGTAAAAACATCAGTCTCAAAAAAATAAATAAAAATTAAAAAAAAAAAAAAAAAGAGGGGTTGGCCAGGGTAACTAAACTCAATCCCTGGAACACAAATGGTGGAAAGAGAAATTTGAACACCTGAAGGTAGTTTTTCTGACCTCCAGAGTTGTATGGAGACATGGACACATGCATGGCACACCAACACACACACACAGGCACTCATATACACATGCACACACAATGAACAAATGTGTGAACAAAAACTCTGGGCATGGTAGCTTGCTCTTGTAATCCCAGCACAGAAAAGGTGGAGACAAGTGGCCCCCTATGGTTTGTTGGCCACCCAGTCTAGTCTGCTTGATGAATTCCAAGCCAGGAAGAGAGACTGGTCAAAAAATAGGGTAAACAGGCAATCCCTGAAGAAAGATGGCTGAAGGTTGTCCTCTGGCCTCTCCCAGCACTCTTGCTCACATTGAACAGGCACACACAAAAATAAATAGAATAGATAAATAGATAGATAGATAGATAGATAGATAGATAGATAGATAGATAGAAAGGTTGATAAGGGATCAGGTTATGGAGTGTGAAATTCAAGCTGTAAAATAGTACAACAATCAAAGCTATTGTGATAACACTATAAATTTACTCCAAAGGCAAAATACAATATTGATTCCCTGAGTAGACACTGAGGGAAACAATCACCGGGAAATCAGGATGGTCTGCATTCAGGAGAAATAAGGACCTCAGCTACTGCAGTAGGTGGAGATGAGAGAGAAGGCTGGATTATGACAGGTCTTGAGAAAAAGACTGGTGAGACAATAATGTAACAGGGCCCCAGACTTTAGCATACCTGACTCCATGATGGAAGTGCCATTCAGGCTGTAAATCTCAGCAATAGACAGCACCACTGGCCAAAATGAAAAGCAAAGACCTAATCCATTAAAGTCCATAGTACTGGGAAAGTCTCTAAATATACTAACCTTGCTTTTTGGTTTCTGTACATCACTTCTGGCTAGCTGTTCTTGTTAACTGACATATATTAACCCAGGACATGGATTTTGTGTTTAAAAGCTCACACTAAAAAAGGCTTGGGATGACATTGGGATCACTCTGTGTAGTTGCTAGCTGGCTAATAAAAGAGTTTCTGTTGGCTTAAACCCAAGTCCAAGCAGACTTCTCTGGTAGATACTTGTGGTGGATTGAATATCCTTGGCTCAGGGAGTGTCACTATTAGGAGGTGTGACCTTGTTGAAGCAAGTGTGTCACTGTGGGGTAGGCTTTGAGACAGCTTCCTCCTAACTGCCTGGAAGCCAATATTCTCCTGTGTGCCTTTGGAACGAGATGTAGAACTCTCAGCTCTGCCAGCGCCATGCCTACCTGGATACTGCCATGATTCCTGCCATGATAATGGACTGAACCTCAGAACCAGTAAGCCAGCCCCAATAAATATTGTCCTTTATAAGAGTGGCCTTGGTCATGGTGTCTCTTCACATCAACAGAAACCCTAAGACAATACCCCACAACTAGGTGGTGAAACCAGCCCATTGAGCGGGGTGGGGTGAGGAGAAGAGAGTATAAACTACCACATCGAGCATTTCCTTCTGCTCCCAATCTATAAGTTCCTTCTAGCAAGCTCCTTTTAACCACAAAAGCCTGCTTAGAGGATGGAAACATCAGGCTCACACAGGTCTCCTAGAGGGACAGCTGATGTCAAGGTCGACTTGATGGCCAACTCCAATGATTACATCATGTAAACATGCACAACACAGCTTCACAGGAAGGGGTTCAGAGAGCTTCCAGTTTAATGAACCCTTTGTGCTTCAGTCCTCAACTCTACAAGGACAGAAGTCACTGGCCCTGGGACTCTCTGGACTTCTATGCCCCTCTTTACCTAGCTGTTCATATACCATCTTTACTATTCATAAGAAGCCTCCTTCAGGCACACCTAAGTTTATCTGAATGAGGTAAGTTTTAGAGATGGGCGGTTCTTGAGATAGATACCTATCCTGGTATTTGGCATTCCTTCCAGCCTTCCTGCAAACAGCCAGACCTCAGCAAGAAGCTTAGAAACCTGATTTGTAGCAAGATCAGACAGAAGCTGACTAAACTAGGACGTACTGCTTAGAACCAGGCTCTAGCATGGGAGATTGAGACCTTGGTACTCTCCAGCTCCTAATGTCAGCCCCAATCTATAAGACACCTGTCACCCATCTGTATGCTGAGAAACGGTTGATGGGAAAGGAAAAAAAAATCAAAAACTTGGTGTGAACATTGTTGAGGAAGAACACAAGAAAAAGGAGTTTTGTAGTTTGTTGATTGAGAGGCAGGGAGTCACTCATAAACAAAGAATCTCTACCAGACAGCAAAGAGCAGAAAAGTTCTGGCAGCCCCAGTGCATGCTGAGAGGGCCCAAGATGACAGAGTGTCTATGAAAATGAGCACGCTCCAGACCCTTGTAGACTTCTGTCTCCCTGTGGATAGAGAGGCTTGTGTCTGTGCTGGGATAGAACTTCTGATCTGCCATGCACATGTACCTTCATTATTTCTACTTGGTAGTCAACTATAGGCAGTCCAATGCGGAGAAAGGAGCTGAAAGCTCGTTTCTCCCATGGAATCAAACCTTTGATCTTGTGGCAAAGACCAGTGAGTCTGCTAGAGGCTACTTATTTCATCTGTCCCGCTCCCAAGACCTACCTCCCCAGGACCACTTCAGAGCTGTCCAGAGGCAAACCTGGCCACAGCATCCAGACCATAAACCTCAGCAGCAGTCAGGGAGGCAGCCTAGCCCTGTCTTTGAACGTTTTTCTTTTTGCCAGTAACACCCAGCCTCAGAAAACTGAATGAACTGCATCTTTAAAAACTCCCTCTGCCTCAGCTGGGAAGAGAGCCTGGCTATCTATGGCTACACCACCACAGAGAGAGCCCTGCTTCCTCTAGCGGGATCATTGCCAAGGGCTCGAATGGAATATCAGTGCTCCTAGAACTGCTTATGGGAACATTGTTGCTATATGGCCTTAGCCAAACAATCCCAGAGTCACCTGACATCCTCCATCCAACATTTAGGAGTCATCAAACTTAATTTCCCCTTTGTGCAATAAAACACCGAGAGGAAGCTCTAATAGACTGTATTATGTAACAGTTCTATAAAAATAGCAGGCCAGCACTGGAGCACTTCCTTCCTGGGGCCCAGTAACCTATGCTGAAAGGATACACACTGGTTGCCCAGGCAACCATGAGAGATGACATAGGGAGGAAAAGAAAGGGAAAAAAATCAGCAACAAAAGGACCCTTTTCTGGCTCAGTGAAATGAGGCCTGGTGTCAAGCTTGAGGCGCACAGAGAGGAGCCCTCAGCAATTCCACTCAGGCTGTTTTAGAGAGGAGAAAGAGGGCCTCCCCAGAGGAATCCTCATCTCAATCTTAAAATGCAGCATCTTCCATAAAAACCCGTCATCACTATTTACTATCTTCTCTCTTGTCCTCAGAACTCAAAAAAATAATAATTTCAGTTTCATGCACTTGTCCTTTCTAATTTTCTCCTAGTTTTGTTTGGGGTTTGGTTATGCAGAAAGTACGTAATTTAAAGGCAATAACCTAATAAACAACCTCTAACTTAAGAAAGGGAAGCAGGGACACACAAGCAGTACCATGTTTTAAAAGTGGATAATACCTATTTCTGGGATCCTTCCAGACATCAAAGGACTTCCTTCGTTTTCCTGGGTGGCAGCCTCCTTTTCCTGCAGCACTGAATTCAACCCTCAGTGTTAATGGCAATACTCCGATATTCATCGCCTTGTAAAATGGACTACTATTTTAAATTCTGAAGTTTGGTTTTCCCTCTAGACCAGGCGTAGAGGCAGAAGGTACCTACCCATTCTTCCTCTTGTGAGGAGGAAATGCCCCCTAGGGAACTTACAGATACAAGTTGGAGCCTCTGGAAAATAAAACGCAGGAAGAGTCTAAAGAAATTAAACGTGGATCACTAATATAAAGCAATTGCTTTCAACAGGATTCCTCGATCCAGGCTCATAAACAGGCAATGAACTTTAATCTACAGCTCTGTCTCCATCCTCACGTAGTAACTTCAAGATGAGGTGCTTGGCACAAAGCACATCCCCCAATCAAGTGGGAATAAGGTCTATGGAAGTGAGGGATGGAGCTGTGTGCAAACCCAAATCAATATAAACATGCCTAGCCCATGAGCTGGCGTGTACAAAGGAAGACACTATAGATAATGAACTCTGATCTGCAGGAGAGGTACCACCTGTCCTGGCCTCTTTCACTCTTCCCAGGAACATCTTAAGCTCACTTATGGACAGCAGCTGCTAGAAGGCAGTTAGCCAATAGCAAGCTCATCTCCCCTGACTCTGGGCAAGTGGTGGTTTGGGAAATCATTCCCTTGATTTTATTAATCTGTGTTCTGAGCTAGAGATTCCAGCCTCCAAAGGGAACCACTTAAAGCCGAATTCCAGTCTTTCCCCAGAGAGTTGGTCTGACCATCTATATATCGCATACCTCAGCTCTCTGTAAGACAGACCTGGAGAGGTTAATATTTAAGCAGCAGATGCTGTGTGAAACACACATGCTCAGTTGCAAACCAGGCTGGTGCTGCTGTACTGTAGAACAGAGTGTGTTCAGGGAAGGCACACTCTCAAAGCTATGAGCCTTTATTTATCCTTTTAGCTGAGGATTTAAAAATCAACACCATTATAATGTAGATAGTCTGATTTTATCCAGATCTTAATTTTTACTCTGGAAAGTACTGGGGGGGGGGGAACTTTGATGAAACAAACACACAGCATTTTCTAGAAGCTCTCTACCTGTGCTATTGCTGTCCACACATACCCCAGAGTAGAAAGAGTCTAACCCAGAGCAGACGCAATGTCCCAGGAGGTGGCTGGTACCTCATCTGCCCATAGCTGGCTAGTTCCACACTAAGGTATAATGTAGCTCAATGGTGTAGTACTTGCCAAGCATTTGTGAGGCTCTAGGGTCAGTACTTAGTATTGCAAGAAACAAACAAACCAAAACACCAAATGCAGGAAGGCGGTGGTGTGGCTCTCTGGACCGTGGGATGCTTGAACAGCAGCAGAACTGGCATCCATCAGGGTCCCCTCGGCCCAGTTCTCTCTTGCCTTTCAGGAATGTCTCTCTCCCTTCCTGCCTCAAGGGAAGGCTTTACTTGTAGCCCACTTCATGGTGTTTACTTAAAGATTTGTTTTCCTGATGCTTGAAAAGCCAGCGTGCATCTGGGGTTTGTAATTCTAAGTCAGAGAAAGACAGTTGTTATGTATTGTTTAAAATTTGTTTAATAGGGAGGAATTTCTTTGAAAACATCAGGCCAAGCTTATGATGTAAATTTACTATCTGTAAATTTACATAGTGACAGAAAGTATAACACAGTGTGCTAATTGATCTATGCTTCGAGGGACATCCGCTCAGTCCTGAAAGTGTGTCTGGCATTCTTAAAAGCTATTAACCCAAGAGGGGAAATACAATGCTTTTCTCCTGGGTAATTCTTCCTTTTATGGTGCTTTTCTTTTTGCTTTCTGTCCATCTAAGTTTGCTAATTTCACTATTAAAATAATGTAAGGATCTAACATAAAAAGAAAAAGTAGGTAAGATGCTGGAATCGGGACCAACACTAGGTGATTCTCAGCTGAAAACTAGTCCATATCAAAAGCCCCTTCCAGCACTGGCTGTAAAGGCAGGGAGGCTGAGTCCAGGCCTATTCCTTAGACTGGGCAGGGCTGAGCTCCAAAATGTTCCACTCCAGTCTCCCCGGCCACACACTGTTGGTTAAGACCAATGAGAAATAAATCCCAGCCTTTCATTGTATTCCTACAAAAGGACAGTTGAAACTTTTAAAGAGTGAGTTCCTGGCTCAGCAGAGTACTACCTGCCTGAAATCCTAACATTCAGAAGGCCAAGGCAAGAGGATTGAGAAAGGCCATTCTGTATTATACAGTGAGAATTTGCCTCAAAGAAAATGCATAATAAATAAATAACACACAGGCTTTTCTAGTGTCCCAAGTTCACAGTGTCCATTTCCAGGGATATGAAGGGGTCGGGGGAGTCCTTTCAGATACCTCATCCTGGGTTTTTTGATCCATTGGGTACATTCTACCTACAATCCTCCTGAGCAAACTACAAGTCCTAGGGCTGGAAACTTAAGCTGTCCTCAGCACCAAGAAGATATGACCAGGTGTGTTACTGGTATGGTTAATTGTAAATGTGACAAGATAGAATAATCTGAGGAGGGCATCTGGATTGACGAATTATCTAGAGCAGATTGGTTTGGGAGCATCTTCATTGTTAGTTGAGATGGAAAGACGCCCCCTGAAGGAAGGCAGCAACGCTTCAAGGCTGGAGTCTGAACTGTGAGGAAAGCTAGCTGAGCGAGTAACAGCAAGGACATGCTTGTCTCTCTCTGCCTTGACAGTGGATGCAATGCAGCTAGCAAGCTGCTCCAGTTCCTGCTTTGACATCCTTCCCTTCCATGATGGGCTGCAACCTAAAACTGTATAACAAATGAACCTTTTCTAAGTTTCTTTCTGGGCAGAGTATCTGTCACAGCAACAAAAATGGAACTAGAATATGGTGATGAACCAAGCACCTATGCAGGAAAACATTTACTGGAACCTGTATTTCTCTATGGGACAAGGAGGACAGTGAAAACAGCCTGAAACTGACTACAGGAGGCGGAGCCAGGCAGCATATGACGCAGTAGGGGAACACAGGATGTGTTGTGGTTTCCACTGGTGCCACCACATACTCTGAGGACTCTGTAGGCTGGCTCTCTTTGGTCCACTGTGATGGCTAAAATTATGTTTTAAGTTTAAATTACTATGCTTAAGAGATCTATAACCCCAAAATGTCTCTAACCCTTGTAAGCCCCACTTGCCCAAGGACAGATAACTTCCTGGAATGCTGGTGGCTGTTCATGTAAAATAACAAGCCCAGTGTTTTCACTTCTGTAAACAAGCATGGTTGCCCCAATTGCACAGGCTGTGCTTGATCTCATGTAGGTGGGAGATATGTGGTCAGGAAAAAGCTCAGCATGTATGCTTGCCCCTGATTGGATGAAGGTTGGGTGTAGCCTTATGGGGTTTGCCTTTATAAGCCCCTATCTATTGTAATTGGGCACCACACTTTGGGAATCCTGGATATGGACCTAGACAGTGCCTATAGTCCTGGACAGTATTTAATAAAGCTTGCTTCAAATTTGGCTCAAGAATTGTGACAGTGGTCTTACTCTCACGCAGTGGGATTAATACCACCTCTACCTTCCTGCTTCTGGGAGCTGCTTTGTCAGATGATTAAAAATCAAGCCCTTGGGAGTAGATATTGTGCATCTGTGTTCCAACCAGGCAGAGGGGACATGCTGTGTAAGCAAGAAATAAAATTGTCTAGCTTCAAGATGGGAGGATTTGGGTTTGTTTCACTGTATCAATAACCCAATCCAACCTAATCAATGCAAAGCGAGTTCTCACAACTATTCTGTAGCATGAGTCACTTTCTTTGTTTTTTTCTTTTTTTTCTTTTTTCTTTGTTTTTATTGGATATTTTATTTACATTTCAGATGTAATCCCCTTTCCCCATCCCCCCACCCAGGAACCCCCTATTTCACCCCCCTCCTCCTGCTTCTTCTTCTTCTTTTTTTTTTTTTTTTATTAGTAACTTTTTTTTAAATGTTAATCAAAGGCTTTATAAGCTTGGTAATGCTCAATAACAAGATGCTCATACAATCAGAAGTGTAACCCAATACCCAACCTAGATATACCAACTATCTTTGACATCTTTGACTGGTGGAGACACGCAAACATCCACCTCCATGTCCCCCCCTTCTCTCCTAGCTCCTCCTCTTCCTCTCCTTACTCCTCCCACCTTAGCTCCTCCTACATATCACCCTTCCTGTTAAGATAAAACTTTTCTCTCAAAATACAATTAGAGCATAACTATACCAATTTGTATCAGTAAGGTACAAGATAGCCCTAATGCCCAGTCCATCATTTTGTTGACTAACCAGAACCTCTGTCATCTCTCCTAACTAAAAGACTTAGTTCTGAACCTGGCTTTTTTTCTTGGGTTTAGAATGAAAGTCAACTGAAAACCATCCGCGTGAGTCACTTTCATTGCAACTCAAGGAACTGAGCCTGATGAAGGAAAGAAGTTGTCCTTGGTAGCTCAAGAGGGGAGGGGGGGGGGCTACATCTCACTCTAAATTCCAGGAAACTGAGCCTTATATGACAGGAGACTTGCCCAAAGTCACACAGACCACAAGTTAAAGGTCAAACCTGTTTTCATGATGTCTTGTCATAACTGGTTATAGCCAGATTTTTTAGAGTAGGGTTTCTTGTCTGTTTTCACCTTGAAATCTCTTCTGAAAAGTCTGTATGTGATTAAGGGTATGTAGATACATATACTAGATACACAGATTAAACATTTATCTAATTACATAAACCATAAAGAAATTCATTTTAAAATGATTCTTTGGTCCACATACAACTTTACCATTTTTGGAGACAAAAATGAGTTTGCACAACAATGAGACAGATGTCCTTTTTTTCCATAAAGAATAGAAACACTGGCTGAATTTTGATACTATAGGACACAGAATATCATCGATATTTTTCAAAGCTGATCAATAATTTGATGTTATCAATGTTGGCAACACTGTTTCACATAAGGAAATAGCATAAAATGAGCAAAATGGTTTTAGGGCCACTTAAGAAATTGTTGGAAACACTGGAGCTCATCAGGCTGGACCTCAAGGCAGGAACCTTATGTGTGCATGTGTGTGATGTAGGTTACACGAATGTGCATGCAGGTACTCACCACAGAGTCCAGAAGATGTTGGATTCCCTAGAGCTGGCATAACATCCAATCTGGGTGCTGAGAATTGAGCCCTAGTCATCTGCTAAAGCAGAATGTAGTATTAACCACTTCTATTAATTCCTAAACCATTTCTCCAGGCCCTATCCTTTCAGAGCCCAGGACCACTTTCCCAGGAAATGATATGATACCACCTACAGTAGGCTGGACCCTTCTACATCAATTAAGACAATCAAGGCAACCCCTCATTGACACAGCCACAGACCAACATGACAAAGACAATTACTCCAACTGAGACTTTGTCTCCTTGATTCTAAGCTGTATCAAGTTTTGATTAATGCTAACCAGGACAACGTCTAAGCAAGCAGGAACAGCTTTTGGCTGAGAGGAGGGCTTGGATGCTGGTGGTCAACACACACAGGGGTGGAGATGTAAGCAGACCATTTGACAGTGGATCCAGACCTAGATAGAAGAGTATCAATGGGAGATTCCACAACAGTCAATTGAAACTGTGTTAGCGCCTGTATCACTGCAGCTAGTACCTATGAGAAGCAACTCAGAGGAAGAAGGACTATTTTAGGGTAGACTCCATGATGGGAAGGAATAAAGCCTGGTGTATTACTTGTCACATTTCCACGGATTACAAAGCAGAAACAGGACAGCAAACAAGTGGGTGGGACTAGAAGTCTCAAAACCCACTCACAATAATCCACTTCTTCCAGCAAGGCCTACTCTCAAATTTTCCAAACAGCTGCTGCCAGGAAGAGTCCTTCCATGAGGGAACACCCATGTTGGCAGGCACTGGTGTTCACTCACCAGAGATCTAGTGCAGGTTGTCTGATAGCAAATCCTCAGGAACGTACACAGAAAATATTCTACGTTGATGTGCATTTATCATTACATAGAACGTACATTGGAGCAATACATGTTTTAGCAGCAATAGGTACTCATTACAAAATAAGCTTATTTTTACATTCTTTGGCAATGAAGACTTTCAGGAAATATGATGCACAGATATGATGGTCTTGGTTGTTTCTCCTGTTTCTGTGACAAAAGCAACTCAAGAGAGAAAGAGTTCTTCTGGCTCACAACCCGTTCATCATGGGGGCGAGTCCTAGCAGCAGGAGCATGAGGAAGCTGGTTTCACAGATCCTCAGTCAGGAGCAGAGAGAAACAGGTACATGCTGCTAGGCTCACGTATCTGTTCTGTATCCAATCTCTGCCCGGGAATGGACCTGCCTGGGCAAGCGGCTCATCAATTAACATAAGCCCTATAGCCATGGCCAAAGGCTAGCTTTATGTAGATAATTCCCCACAAGCTGTCCGGACACCAGGTTCTTAGGTGATTCTGGGTTCTGTTAAATTTACAGAGTACTAACCACCACCACACCCCCAGCACCACACACCCCCAGCACCACACACCACCACCACCAACACCCACCACCACACCCACCACCACACACCCATCACCACACACCCACCCACCACACCCCCAGCACCACACACACCCCCAACACTCACACAAACATACAACTTTCTTAAAGGCCTGAGAATGGCTTAGTTTCCAGGCCACAGCATAGAATAGCTTTAAGAAATATCAGCAGCTTAATGCATATTTAAGTCATCGATTGATATCAAGATATGGGCAATTAAGGAAGTGAGTCATTAACTTAGTGCTTCTTGAGATAAATCTCCAGCCACAAGTGAGAAGCACCCAGAGGCTCGCACGCACCTCACTGCACCCACTGCCTCCCCACTGGCCCTTGACACCCTCAGGAATCAAGAGCCAAGTCACCATGCTTTGTGAATACAAAATTTTATCCCACAGTCAATCCAGTCAACTGGGTCAGTAAATTCCCATGTTTCATTCAGACATCTGTCTCTTCGGTGCTTAAAAGAATTAAACCATCCCAACCTGAAATTTAAATGACAGGAAAAAACATAAATTGTTCTGAGTATTCAGGCCAGCTATCCAATATCCTCATTACAAAAATAAATAAGAGGGGGCTTTATTAACAAGGAGACGAGTGTGTTCTTTAAATTGTAGGATTCTTTTTTACTAAACAAATGTCCTTTAATGAGGTTTCTCTGTAATTCATTTTCACTGAATTTGTTATAAAAGAACATAAGAACATCTGGAAAATTCTCAGAGTCCTACCATTCTTATCTCTGACATGTCAGTTGTTTGTTATCATAAGCTAACCACAGCTTTTATTAAAGGTAACTGCAATAAAATTGGTTATTGAGAGACAGAATGTGGAGAGATTTAAGTCACAGAGGAAGAGATTCCATCTGATTAGGAATACTGTTATTAACAAAGCATGCAGGTCGAAGACCAGAATCTGTCCTTATTAATTAGAATCTCTTCCAGCAAAACCTATGCAAAGGGTAACATGAGGCCCTGCCACGGCTGCTTCATAAATTACATATGTTGACATGCCCTGTAGTATTATGTTTACATGCCCTGTAGTATTTTTTAAAGTTTACCAATAACTCCAAAAACTCTAGGTACGCACCCCTCCCCCCAAAGATCCAGTGGTAAAAAAGAAAATCTTAACTTTCAAGTACTCATAAAGAGGGGGGAGGGGCAAGAAAAAAGGCCAGCTGGTGGGCCACTGAAAGCCAAACAAATACTATGTACTTTTGTCCCAGTCCCTGAATGTCAAAGAACTTAGATAAAAAAACATCCATAAGTAGCCAATCGGGTGCCTTGTCTCACCTCAAAGACATATGTCTGGCCTGCAAACTCTGCACGAATGCCAGGGTTCTTCCCAATAGGTCAATGACCTACAAAGACCTACAAATTTCTTCCCAGCTTCTTACATGAGAGCGACAAGCCCAGGTCTGAACCACACCCTAGCCACTTACTTCCTGTCTTCAAACACCTGCTAGTAAACCTTTGGGAAATGGGCCAAACGGCTGTGGAAAACCCGGGCTTCACCTTCCTTCTCCTCTGATGCAGTCATCGACCCGAGTTGCAGTCAAGGAGCAACCCACAGTGGTTGAGTTCTGCACTTTAGATCGTGCCTTTGTTGTGCGGTGGTGGCTCGAGCAACTGACTTGCTGCTCTCTTCAGACAATCAAGAGACAGCAGAGAATAGGAACATGGCTTCCCACGAGAGCAGCAGGAGTACAATTGTAGTGGGCCGTGAAGCACTGTGGGAAGTAGGGTGGGGATGCGGCATAGCATTGGATATCAGAAGGAATAAAATGCCCACCTCTTCTTCTCAGAGTTCGTTGAAATGGAATACCATAAAGAACACACCAGGATACTGGATTAAAGCAGAATGGAAACCTCCAATGAGCTCCAAAGAGCGCAGTACAGGACGGGGCACAGATAATAATCATTGTTCAGTATTTCAAGTCTCTTCATCTGAATGTTGGTTCCTACCTGCTGGCTCACTGGGAAGGATTAGGAGGTGTGGCCTTATCGGAGGAGGTGCATCACTGGAACAGGCTTAAAGTTTCAAAAGCTTCCCATTATTCCCAGTGTACTCTTTATACTTCCGGTTTGTGGACCCACATAAGTTCTCGGCTGCTGCTCCTACACCATGCCTGCCTGCCTGACACCATGTTCTCTGCCATGATGATGATGATGATGGACTCTAACCTTCTGGAACTGTAACCCCCAAATGGACTCTTCTGTCTGTAAGCTTTCTTGGTCATAGTGTTTTATCACTATGTAACTAAAAGTTTGCTAGCTGTTTCTGGAGTAGATGGAAAAAAGCACCACTTGACTCATATCATGAGACAGAATAATGTATATGGAGTCCTGCGGCAGACGCCAGCTTCCACAGACAGTCAATACATGGCACACATGCAGGATTTGCTCTTCTGACAGAGAGGCTGCTGTTTGTCAAATAATGTCAGCCTTTTCTAGAAACTCTGATGGATTTCCTTTCCTGTTATTTATACAACACTGTCACCAAACGTGAAGGTTCTTCCACTGAAGGAGACCCTGGAGAGCCTTCTCAAACCAAGACCCAATTGAGAAAGCAAGGACAATGTGTTTCAGGCAATGTGTTCCCACATCTCATATCCAATTGGAAATACTCTTCCATATTCTCAGATCAGCTCACGAGTCATATGTCCTCATAAGGCCAACTAGGACCACCTCTGAGGGAAGAATTTAGTCTGACAATAACCATAATTTATTCTCCCTTACGTTCTTCATTGCCACAGTTTAGCATCTAAGTCCCAGAGTGCTCCATTTCTGTCCCATCACTGATCCTCAGCAGCCATAGGCTGTGAGACTTTTCAGAGGTCATCAGTGGCCCTTCAGAACGTGAATTGGTGCCCTTCTCAAATTGTCCTTGTGCTCTCCGCAGCAGCTTCAGCGGCAGCAGGTCCTGACTGCCCAGTGGCCCCCTGCTCTGAATGCAAGGACTGTTCCCTGGGTCACTGTAAATGCAGACAGGAAGAAACGGCACCTCTGTTCTCTGGGAGGAAATGCAGGTTTGTGAAAATTATTGACTTAACAAGATAAAATAATCGTGGATCACAGAAAACCTTTCTGTGACAGCACGTAACATTTTTGGTCACGTTTAGATTTGAATTCTTTTAAAGATCAGGAACTGAGGGATTTCTTACCTTAACTGCCTAAATCCATGGCATCTCAGAGTAGGAAGAAGAAACACTGCAGATGCTTTTTACGACTTATTTTTCTTTTAGTGCATCTATGTGCAGCTGCTGCATGCCCGGTTCCCTTAGAGGTCAGAAGAGGGCACTGGATCCTCTGGACCTGAGTTACAGATGGTTGTAAGCCACCATGTTGGTGCTGGAACCCGAACCCCGGTCCTCTGCAAGAGGCTCTCTTGATGGCTGAGCTATCTTTCCATCCCCCTTTATCCAGATTCTGAAGCAGCAGCAAGTTAATTGTTTAAACTTCCTTTCCTCTTATCTGTGTGTGTAGGACTGGGAGAGAGGAGGAGGACAGAGAACACGCAGAAAGCAGATGTGAAAATAAATATTTATCAACAAAAGCTTGGCAAACCTTGATGAGTATTTCTCCCTTGCGCTGTGTTTTCCTGATTTCCCCGAACCCCAGGATATTTATAGCTAGAGAAGACAAACCTTTTTGTTATAAGTTCATCACCAAGCCAGTGCAGCATGTGTGGGGAATTCCAGTGCTTCCCCTTAACAAACATTAAGAAATTTCTGCCAGAGAAGGGAGGAGGTTGATTGTGTGACTGCCTGCCTGTGTTCCTGCCTCTGGACCCAGAGGAATTGCTCCAGGAGCCTCCTACTGGGGGAGCGGGGGGGGGGTGAAGAGGAGGGGGTGAAGGAATGCTGAAGCTAAAGACAGTCAAGGAAGCTTGTCTCCCTGAGAAAGAGGAGAGACTTGGAGCTGAGACTATGACGACCACACCTTGGCCAAACTACTTAGTTCTGTGGGTCTCTTGCTTTCCATTTAAACAGTATCCTCCTGTCAGGACACACTCCAAAGATGGATTTGAGGAAGCTGTGGCTCTGGATCTTTCTGCCCTTCTTCCCTGTGTAGCTAAGCAGGATAAATATCCTTTTTCTGGATTTCATTATTAATTTGGCTTTTTCCAGTTGGTTATTGAGGAAGGGTTGCCAAACCTGGTTCAATGGGGCACAAGCTGTGACCCCCAGGTCCTGTAACAGTTTGTCCTGTCCTTGGACTTCCAGGCAGAATAAACAGCACCTGTATCAAAGGCGGCCACACACTGGCACAGGCCCAGCAGACGTAGGAGACACAGTCTGTTTATCAGACAGTACATTGTCTTAACCAGGATGTGGTCGCCTTTGTAACAAGAGGTATGCAAATGAGTTTCCCAGAGACCCAATACCCTGCCCCCAACTCAGTCCTTCCGGAGACACATGCTAATGGGGACAGTCCTGAGCACAGAAGACTGAAAGATTGGATGAGGAAATATCCAGAATTAACCAGATTAGTACTGCAGACCCTATGGAGAAATACCTCACAAACATGATAACTCCAAACCACTCCTCCCATCCACCAAAGAAAACCATTTTAAAATTAGAGAGCTATTTTTTTACTATTCAGTTAAAAATAAAATCTGATCCCAGTTTGTATATTCCCAGCACAGGGGAGAAAAAAAAGAGACTTTAAAATGACTTTTTTCCTGTCCAGAAAACTGCAATGACAATGACTTCATCCAGCCACTTCAAGAGTGCCTTTCTCAAGCTCTGTTTGTCTCCTCCATCAAAGGTGCTGTGACAGCACCTGAGGCACTGGATGTGGGAGAATTCAGGGAAATGTTAGTATCGTGGCCAGAACACATCCTAGCCTCTATAAATGCCACATGATTTTACATTATGAACGTATTATCATAATAGAAGCACAAAAGATGAGAACAGGAGATAGAAACTGGACTGGCAGGCTGGGCAGGGACCCCAAAACAGCAGCTCCCACCTTGACTTTGTTTCTCTGGCCAGAATGGCAGAGGGAGGTCTGGTTTCGTACTTCCTCCTCTCTTCCTTCTCCTCCTCCTCCTTCCTCCCTCCTCCTCCTCCCCTCCCCTCTCCTCTCCTCCTCTTCTTCCTTCCTCTCTTCCCCTTTCCCCTCCTCCTCCTCTTCCAGGTAGTACCTGGGTTGGAGAACAGAACTTCTGTCAGACACTGAGAACTTTCTGGTAGACAGACTTAGAACTGACTTCTAGGCTTTCATGATGAAAATGGATTATATCTGTTCCACAATTTCACCCCATCTCCTGAATGATTGAAGGATCACCTCCTCAGAGTAAACAACACAACAGCAATGACTGACTGGATGTTACAGGGAGACTAGTTTCTAGTCCTCAAGAGGATGAAATATCTATCGTGGGTGAAGAATTGCATTCTGAGTGGGTTAACTAATGACCTGGCTAAGGGACCCTAGAAAGGTAGGCTTACCTTAAACCATGCTAGATGAGTGGAATAATCAGCCCTTTAATCAGATAATATGTTTTTCCTTCCCAGAATTCCCTAGTGCAGCCTTACAAGCTGCCATGGTCTGTCTACCTTTCTGACTCTGAGAGCCATATCTTTTCCTTTTTCTTTTTTCTGTCATTCTTTTAGATGCTCTGCAGAACCTAAATGTGCTTTTCCTGGTTCTTTGGACTTCCTTACTTTTTCTCTGAAGTTCCTCCCCACTACGTAACTGCAAGCTACCTATCACCATGCTGTCTTAACATAAATGATGTTATTCTCTGCTGGTAAAATGAGCCAGTTCAAGCCAGATCAGATTATATTGAACACTCACAAGTTCATTGGCCCCAGGGAAGTTGCCATAGGAAGGAGAGAGAAAGGAAATGGGGAAGAGAAAGAAAGAGTACACAAGTAGAGAGAGAGAGAGAAGAGAGAGGAGAAAGATCTGGGAGACTAAAATGTCTGGATTATATACTGAAGAGTCTCTTGGGGAAAAGCAGCCCAGCTCCTAGTCTGGAAAGTTCAGGTTGGGGGCAGGATATGCCAAGTAGAGACTAAGGGATGCTGGGAGAACCTGGAGACCAGGTCTGCTTTGGTATGTAAAACATGCACCTCAGTCCCTTGTCCCAGGGTCTGAAACCAAACAGCAAACAGCAAGAGATTTTGTTGTTGTTTTTTTTTTCCTTCTCTTCACCATTCTCCATCTATGAGATGAAGATTTACAGCTTGCCTGCCTGAGATTTTAAAAACTCTGTTATAAATTAATTATCCTTCAAGCTTTCATTTGAGCCATTCTTGAATTATCTTACTAATGAGACTAAAAACCCCAAGACGGTATTACAGGAAGCCCACCAGAGATGACCACTCAGACAGTTTATAGCCAATTGGAAGTCTTTATTCCAGCCAGCTGGGATTACACTCAGGTATCTGAGACCCACATATAGCGCCATGTGTTTAGAATGAGAAGTTTTGAAAGACAAAAATTACATGCTAGTATCTCAGTAGGCAGCTTCCGGGAGTTGAGGGGGAGGGGGAGCTGTTTACGAAAGCAAGCAGTTTAACAGAAGCTAAGATAAGCAGTTAGCTTGAGGGAAGTTTGGCACAAGCAGGCTGTTTAACAAAGCTAAGTTACTGGGGTATCTTGACCTTAAGTTGCTAAAATAGAGTTGGGTAATTTTCCATAGTATTCACCGTGGAATATAGTCATCGCTGGAAGTTTTAGACTGGCTTCTAGTGAAACAGAAGGTATCTCCCGGAAGAGAAGGCAGGACCTGTGTTAGATCATGAGCTAGTGGTATAGAAGATGACTCAATTAGTAGCCTATGAAATGAGTGTAACATGTTGGGAGAAAATGGACCAGGTAATCACAGTGCATGAGCATTCCTCTGGATGGGAAACAGATGACTGCTTCTTTGACTCAGTGGAGGGGTCAGGCAAGGGGGATATAAGTCACTGACTCAGTCCACTCAAAAATGATTAGTCCTAGGAATAGAGAGATAACTCGTACTCTAACACGAGTGGCTGTTCTTCCAGAAGACCTAAGTTCAGTTCCCAGAACCCACTGTATCTCTAGATCCAGATAACCTAATGCCCTCTTCTGGCCTCTGAGGGCACCTTCACCCATATAGCATACACTCACCATACACACACACACATTCACACATACTCATACTCACACACACTCACACATCCACACAAATAAAAATAAATCTTAAAATAGCAATCCCAATCTCCATCCAGCACCCACCAAAAGACCCATAAAAGACCAGTGGGCAGGCAGCACACCGGACTTCCTCCCTGGGAATACCTCCTGCTCCCTATTTTCTTTAATAGACCAACACTCACACTCATTTGGTTCACTTTTTGTCCATAGGTCATTTTTCTCCTTCTGTGTTAGATAAAGGACTCAGTGATCACTTTGGTGATCAGCTTTGATGATCACTAATTATCTGATCTTCAAGTTTCCTGAGTTAAATTTACCAGGATCAGGGAAATTCAGTGGTTCCCAAGAAAATCACATGAACAGCCTGGAGGGAAGAGTACAATGAGATGGCAGCCAGTACTTGATCTATGTAGTTAGTCTTGATTACTGATCTGTTTTCACATGGCGTGTCACAGTGGATTAGTGGACTGGGATCAGATTAATAACCAAGGCTACGGGGATTGTACACTTTCACATGATCCCAAGCTCTGACACAATGTGCCCAACTATTTCAAAGTGAGTTTTCAACGTCAACAGATCACTGGGTTCACTTTTCAGTCCCTACAAACCACCTTCAAATATTCTTTCTCATAATTACTGTAAAAAGTAAGGGAGCCCAGATACAAAATCATTTTAGGAAAAAAAAAATGCATCACTACAGAATTTCTTCGTTGTAGATTTGGTTTGGTTTGGTTTTGAGTCATGCTCTGATGTAGCCCAGGCTTGCCTTGATTTAGGTATGCAACCAAGGATGACTTTGAACATCTGATTTTCCTGCCTCCACCTCCCAAGTGCCAAGATTGCAGGCATGTGCTACCATACCTGGTTCACACGCAGTATTAGAGACTGAACCCAGCTGTGGTAGTTTAATTAAAAATGAACCTCCATAGACTCATACATGTGAATGTTTCGTCATCAGAGAATGGAGCTAGTTGAGAAGGATTAGGATATGTGGCCTTACTGGAGTGGGTGGCCTTGTCACTGAGAGTGAGCTTTGGGTTTTGAGACATCCAAGCCAAGTCCAACGTCACTCTTTTCTGCTGCCTGTGGATTTCTCCAACACCATGCCTGCCTGCCTACCACTGTTAGTCATCATGATAAGGGCTAACCCTCCGAATCTGTAAGCAAGCTCCCATTAAATGCTTTCCTTTATAAGAATTGCCATGGTAATGGTGTCTCTTCACAGCAATAGAAGAGTGACCAAGAAACCAGGGCTTTGTTCTAGATAAGCACTTACCAACCAAGCCACATCCCCAACCTTCGGTGTGTTTTATAATTAAAGCGTTTGCCTGCTGCCTCCCTACTTTCCACAGAAATAATGCCAAATATTCATCTTAGCAAAAGCAGCCGTCTCAGAAAATGTGAAGACCATGTCAGTATTTTTTGACATACTTTAATAGCAAAGATTTTTTTTTTTAATACTGTAAGTAAGTTTCCCTGTTACTTTGTTCTGTTAACCCTTTCTCCTATTTGGATGTGACTTTTCTTTCACTTGCCTCTCTCCCCCATACAAGTTAAACATTTGGATTAAATACAGAGAGTCTTGCCTTGCTCAGTCTGTGAGTGGGGTCCTCAAGTGCCTGACATTAGTTTGCCTGAACACAAATCCTTTTCCACCTAATAGCTGTTTTGGGCCTTGGAAAAGTCATTGCAATTCTTTGTGCCTTGATTCTGTCAACAATAAAATACAGATAATAACAGTCCTGACCTCATAAGACTGCCATGAAGATTAAAGACCTAATCCATGAGAAGGCCACAGGCCAGGGACTGAGGAATGGAGTTACATATGTTACCATGGTGACCATGACTATAATTAAAAAGCATAGTAAGTTTGAACATATTTACATATTTGCACATGCTTAGCAGCATATGTAAACATTCATGCACCTTATTTATCATTCTCAAGCAGAGACAAACAAATATAGTAACATGATTAATCTGGAAATAATGTGTGCTATGGTTGAAACAGAAAAGGGTATTGTGGCTGCTGGGGTGCTCGGATGTGACTCAGTTGGTAGAGTACTTGCACAAGACCTAGTTTGAGCCGCAGTTCTATAAACCACCAGTGTGGTGGAAGTGACTGTCGATTTGGTACTTAGAAGATGGTGGCAGGAGAATTAGGGGTTCAAGACCATCCTTGTCTACACAGCAAACTGGAAGCTAGCCTAGGCTACATGATAACCTACTTCAAAATTGCATTGTCCCTGAGCAAAGAGAATGTCAGTGTGGTCTGGCTGAACACAGAGAGGAAAGAAGGGACCCTGAGAAGGACAGTGCTGGCTGAGAAGCAGAGGCCAGGAAACAGTGCCAACCTTACCTCACACGTGAAGAGGCACCTTTGTTGGGTCTTGCAAACGTACATGATCTCATTTACATTTTAAAATAATCACTCAGCTGCCATGAAGATAGGCATCTGGGAGATAAATCTGGAAAGTCCTGTAGAAATCCAAACAAAACAAACTGAGCAAGCAGGCAGCTCCTGTTAGGAAGAGAAGGGTGGAGACGAAAAGCAGACAGGGCCAGGACATATTCCTAAAGATAAAATCAACAGGATGTGCTGGCGATCAGCAGCCCAGGTAACTGCAGGAAGCACTTAGTGAAGGAAGGTGTTAGGATGACATCATGCTTTAACACTAGGCTTAGACTCATCTCTGATTTAAGGTACAAATTAACTACCAAAGTCCCAGTTTTTAAATGAACATAGAAAGGGCCAGAGCTAGAGGATGGCCCAGGCAGTAGGGAAGAACCTGAGAACATCATGGTCTGGGATGGGCCCGGCTGCAGAGGCCCACACTCTCATGGACCATTCTCACCCCCTTAGGTCTAGGTTACATACCCTGGGGTTTGGGAGGAGGGATGGGCAACATGAGTTGACCAAGGGAAAGGCCTAGGCCCATGAACTTGGGGTCCTAGAAGGACTTTGGACCCTTTGGAGGACCCAAAAGACCTAGGAAGACTAACAGAACACAGAGACCTGGCATCAGAAAGACAGAGACCTCAAAATATACACAGCTCTCAACAGAAGGCCAGGGCATATTAGATCATAGACTTGTGGACACAGAGGCCATGGAGGAGAGGGGACATAGGTACCCAGGTGCCAGGTCAACCAACTCATAAAGCACAGTCAGATTAAGCCATGCCAGAAAGGGAGGCAATCTAAACACCAGAGACCCTGAGCAAGGAAGCCAATCCAGAAGCCATTGGGATGCCAGGACTGAACCCAGAATGCAGCCTCCTGCCTTCCTATTCCAGGAATAGCTTTTGTTGAAAACTGGCCTCAGAGGTTTAAAAAAAAAAAAAAAAACCACAGCCATGAACAGGATGTTTTAGGATGGCGCCTTTTCTCTTTGTCCATCTAACTTATAATTATTGTCCCTAACATCACCAAAAATGTTGTTACCATGTTATTGTTGGACATGCAAAATTACTAAACAAAACAAATAAAAACTTTGTGAGACTGAATGCCATCCCTGAGATAGGGATGTAGCTGGTGACAAAGCACTTGGAGAACATGTGGATCCTGAGTTTGAGCCCAGCACTGGAGAGAGAAAGGGTTGGGGGTTTGGGGAGAAGAGAAGGAGTAAAGGGGGACAGGAAGGGAAGGAGGAAAAGAGAGAGAAAGAATGCAGGGAAACAAAAACCACAGTGAACAAAATATATTAAAATCTACAATGCTCTGACAATATGGACATACAGGTAGAAAACAAGAAGATTTACAGTCATAACTTTACCACAATAAAAAACTCAGTTGAGGCTAAAGTACAGGGGAAAGTGCCTGCCACCAAGACTGCACCTGGGTTCAGTCTTCAGGACCCATGTGGTAAAGGGAAAGAATAAACACTTCCAAGTTGTCCTCTGACCTCCATATTCCCAACACAGCACATACGCGCCTCCCACATATACATACCTCCTCCAGTGAAGCACAATCAACAAACAAACAAATGAACGAATGAGCAAATGCTTTTAAAAGTAAAAATCAACTGGACACATATTACCTAAAATTCTGGTGAGTAAGTGATGAGTGAAATTTGGGCTTTGGTTAACTGATGAACATGAATGTCAGAGACCTGCAGAGCTTGCCACACCTGCTCTACAGGAATTTGTGGTGTGTTTATAAAATGCTGACCATAAATCAAGACCAAAAAAAAAATAGAAATAACATAAGACACATTACTGGCTTTGAGCCTGATGTTATTAAACTATAATTAGGGCTGGGAGATGGCTCATTTGGTGAGGACCTAAGCTTGATTCCGGGAACCTGGGGCTTGCCAGTCAGCTAGTACAGGACAGTAAGAGACACTGTCTCAAAAACAAGGTGGATGGCACCTGGAGAATGACTACCTGTAATTGACCTCTGGCT
Organism: Mastomys natalensis; assembly: GCA_021653895.1. Classification (NCBI taxonomy): domain Eukaryota; kingdom Metazoa; phylum Chordata; class Mammalia; order Rodentia; family Muridae; genus Mastomys; species Mastomys natalensis. The sequence continues at coordinate 866,814 of JAJTUV010000211.1, read as the reverse complement.
TGCTTACCCATACAAGAGAAGAAGAGAAAGAGAGAGAGAGAAGAGAGAGAGAGAGAGAGAGAGAGAGAGAGAGAGAAGAGAGAAGACACCATAATTACAAGGAACTTCCTCTTGGTGCAAAGCCAGCACCTAGGGTCCCCTAGCTCTTCCTTGCTCTCCATTTTAGCCATTCCTTCTAGTCCATTTCCATTCCTTAGTGACTCCCCACCAACCACAGATCAGATCTCTACTAGGGACTCACAGTTACCACACATAGGTGGGACTCAGGAACAGTGCAGCTACCACACTTGGCTAGGGCCCAGAGTGGGCAACAGCAATGAATGGATACCTACTCAATAAAGGCAAGACCAGATCTCTACACCAAGAAATACTTCAAACATAATAATTCCAACTGCCTAAATCCCAATTGTGCAACATAAACAACCAAGACAATATGCCTCCTAATGCCTCCTATCTGGTCACCATGGATTAAAGCTGAAAGTACAAACTCTTGGAAGCTGAGCAACTCACTACTGAATGAAATGCGGTTAAGATGGAAATTTTAAACTTTCTGGAATTGAATGAAAATGAGAACACAACATATCCAAGCCCATAGGCACAATGAAAGTAGTTCTAAGAGACAAGTGCTACATCAAAAGACTAGAGAGATCTCATTTTCATAACGCGGCACATACCTGAAAGAAGAAGAATGCCCCAAAAGGGAAGACATAATCAAACTCAAGACTGAAATCAGTGAAATAGAAACAACAACACACACACACACACACACACACACACCACGCACACACATACATCAGTGAAACAATGGATTGGCCCTTTGGAAAAAAATCAACAAGATTGACAAACTTCTAGCCAAATTAATCAAAATGGAGAGGGGGAAATCCAAACTGATAAAGTTGGAGATGAAAAGAGAGACATTACAACAGGCACTGGGGGGAAAAATTAACAGAATTGAACTCTGACATGTCCTGAAATTTCACTCTCAATAACCTACTTCTCAATCCACACCATCACCAGTAGACAGGTCATCTAGAAAAAGTAACTCTGACCACTCTCTCTACAGGTACCCCTTTCCTAGTGAACACAATAATAAGTACTCTGGGGAAAATGACAATAAAGGTGTATGATGACATACCTGGAAGTCAGCAGCAGGGACAGTAAGGAATCTTGTGTTGCCAGTTTAGATGCCATAACCCATAGAGCTTCCCCATGACACACCTAAAGGCCACTGAAGAGCCTGACATCAAATAGGCTTGGCTTTTGTCCATGCCTTATCATCTCAATGACGCTAATGAAGGGTAAACAGATGTTGTGTGTGACTATTTGAGCCAAATAAAAGCCACCATCTTGGGAATTTAGTTGTGTCCCCTTGCAAGAGAATTGTCCCAGATGGACTTATTGACAGTTTACAACCTCTCATGGAGGATTGGGGAGGGTTATAAGACCCTCACCTGAGTGCTCACTTCTACCAGGTGTGTGCAACTCTTATCTTAATTACACATGGTCCATGGGAAGGTCTAGAGTATACAAGACAGGGAAGCTGAGGTGGGAGGCTCAATCTATAATGGCTACAAGGAAGCTCTCATCCCTGCTGGGTAAAGACATTGCAGGTGCAGCCTTTAGGGGAGGAGCACCTACATTTATGTAAGCAATTCCTCAACTATGTGCTGTGAAAAAAACCCAAATAAATTCACAGTTTCCCCCAGAGTGAACTCTGGTGGAATCTTGACTTCCTTTGTCACTGAGACCTGAGGCTTCAGGATAGATGTTGTTTATGTCTCTCTCTGGGAATTTTTAGCATCAATGGGCAAAGAATCCAAAACTCCATGGCCTATAAGTTCAAAGTCAAGTACCCTGAAGGTGTGGCTCACAAGTCTCCTTATCCCAAAGCAATTTCACTTGTAATATTCTAGAATTGAAGAAAGCCAAATTACAGATTCTCTGAAATTCTGATTAGACTTTCTTCCACTTGGTGCACAATGGGAGTGATGGTGGTTATCTCTCTTCCTTCAGAAGAGTTGAGAATACCAGCATTTTTTGCTGGGAGAATCTGACTTCAATTCTCTGAATTCAATAGGTGAAATTGGGCCCAAGCACACAACCAGCCACAGACTGAAACTGGATTAGAACTCTGATCTTCTTTCCTCGTCAAACTTTCTTCACCATGTCTTGGTGAGTCAGGTTTTTCTTCCTTATTGGATCCATCCACAGATGAGTTCTTGGTGAGGAAACACTAAAGGGAGGCTTCACCTGTATTTTCTTTGTAGTGGCAGAAGTCAAACTCTGCATCCGTAAGCCTTGAGAGAAGGTCCTATCACCCTTGATCAGTTGGTCAGGACTCAGGATCAATGGCAGTTCCCAGAGCCATCCCCTGCACTGGCTTAAGCTAAAAGGAGTTAGGGCCATTTGTCTGGAAAGACACTGGGTTCTTTATTTGATGGCTTCCCCCACCCCCTGGCCTTCTGCTTTCTAAAGTGTGTGGTAGGGAATAAGACATGGGATGCCTTCCATATAATAACTGTGGTCTGCCTGAAATAGAAAGAACATGCACTTGTACCATCTTGATTTGGAGCTAATTTTAGCTCCATGGTTTCTTTTTAAGTTTGCCTAGCCCAATGGGTACATCAGGGTTCGGGCTAAGAAGTTTTAAAAATAGAATTCACAAAACCACAGTGTTGAACCAAAACTGTTCAGATGATGGTAGGAAGCGATTGAGATGCTCTCGGTGACATTGCCAGGAAGAGGGATCTCAAGTGCACAGTGGCAGCTGGGAAACCACAGGGATGAATGGATTCGCTCATCAGCATGAGGACAACAATGGGCCTGTGTGGTGCCTTCGCCTTGGTTATGGAAGTAGCAAGAGTTTCCCATAATCCTTCATCAACAGTGGCAGTGTATTACAGCCACATGCTGGAGACAGGTGTGACAAAAGTTCCTTGCCAGCTTGTAGGTACTGTCTATCCTCTCTTCTGTCTAGCTCTACAATCCGTAGTGTCTAACCACAGTTCAGAATCCGCAGAACAGCTACTGAGGGCAGCTCAAGATTCCAGCCTGCTATTTCTCTTCAAATCTAGGTTTCAATCTTGGTTAATGTTTGCCCAGAAATATGTAATTGCGGACTTCCTCCTCATAAACCCTTCCAGCACACAGACTACCAAGCTAGCTAGCATGCTGTTATTATCGATCTGCCTGAGGCTAAAGCAGGGCGTGCCTTTCTGGTTACATTGTAGATAGCCAGGCCTCTGCAAGGAGGTCTGCATGGCTGGTTGTAGCTGAGGGGAAACGGCCATCTTGCCTGTTTCCCAGAATGTCATGATTCTTCTCCTTCAAATAAACAAAATTTAACCAGTTCCCTGCCTAGAAAGGCACCACTGCCCTTTTCCTGTTTGTTGGAGAGTGCCTCAGTCACTCTGCCAAGTTGGTGCTGTGATTCAGAAGTGCCTGCTCCCTCTCCCTCACACATCTAACTTGTGGGGGAAGGGGGATCCTGAATAAAGAGGCTCTCCCTGCCACCCTAGAACAGGAACCAAACGAATACAGTTAGAGCTCACTGAAAACTCTTCCTGCTGCCCTGCCTCCACTGCTGCTCACTCAGGTTCAGATGATTCTCATAACATTTGCTCTAAAGGGACTTTGTCATAGATCACCATATTCCCAGTGTTGAGTAGTTATCTCCAGTCTATGAACTTGAATAATCTGTTTATGTTAAGGGATAATGTGTACATCACATGTTTCCTTTGTACTGTACTGTTCTGTGCATTTTGACAAACGCATACAGGCACATAGCCACCACCTCACATTCAAGATTGAGAATGGTCCCATTACACCACAGTGTACCCACCTCCCTGGAGTCAACTCCTCCCCTTACCACAACCCTGGGCAACCACTGTTTTCTGTTCCTGAAGCTCTTTCTGCACTCACAGCCTTTGAAGTAGAGCTTCTTCCACTCAGCACAGTGTTGGAGACTCCTCTATGCTGTTTGTTGCCATAACAGCATTTACTCTTCACAGGTGAGCTCCTTGCACTTAAAAGTAGCCATCTGCTCCTTTATATTTGGATTATTTCCAGTTTGGGGCAACACTGAAGAAGCTCCTCTAAACCATCACATTCTGCTTTACTGTGATAGTAAATTTTATATTATCAGTTACTGGAATAGATTGGTCCACAAGGACCAAGCTGAGCAGTAAACTGTCTGAGAGTAAACATCTTCTCCTGAATCACATTGATCTCAATTTGGGAAAGGTATATTAAGGGCTAGGCCATTGATCTTTGTATAGGGACACATGTATAGGGACACATGGGATTCTTAGCTCAAGGCTGTGAATCTAGTTTACCAAAAAGATTCTACAAGAATCAAGCACTCTCTATGCATTCCTATGTAGGCAATGGAGGACATTTTTATCACTGAGTCTACAAAGATATGTTCTGATATTGAATAATCCCTGCTTGAATCATAGGACCCAAATATGACATACAGCATTACATTTCTTTCTCAGGGGCTGGGAAGATGGCTCCCTCAGTAAAGTGTTTGTGAGGACCTGAATCCCAACCTCAGAACCCAAGTGAAGAGTCATGAATGGCAGCAGGATTTTTAACACCATTGCTGAGGAAGTGGGAACATGAGGATCCCAGGAACACACCTAGGTCAGTCAACCTAGCCTAACTGGGGAGCTCCCTAAGTTCAGTAAGAGGCCTTGTCTCAAAAAGTAAGGTTGGGGGCTCCTGAAGAATGGCACCTGGGGTTGACCTCTGGCTTCCATACACACATGGACATACTGCTCCACCCCACAGGTGCACATGCACATAAACATGCACACATACACACACATAAAAATTAATTGTTAAATAGTAAATTAAAATTTAATTTTTAAATGCAATTACTTTTCAAGCATATTTGCTCTCAAACTTATCAACAAGCATGTGTACCTTACAATGTATTATATCTGGTGAACTGTACTTTGTGGACTTCACAGATATAGTTGCCACACTCAGAAGGAATTTCTAGTAAAAGAAACAAGAAAATAACATGAAATACTAACAACATTACAAAATAGTGTTGACTATTAGGCGAAGGCCAAAGGCAGAAAAAGAATAGGCAAGGTATGAGATGAGACCCTCCATACAGACCGATTGCTGTGTGTTGAATATTCCTCTATTAACAAAAGTACAGTAATGAGAACAGGAAACAGAAATAGGCCAGGCAGGACAAGGACCCCAAAAGCAGCAGTTCTGAGAAAGTCCTTGCTGGAGGCAGGAATGTCAAGAACTGAGGTTCCTGCTTCTTTGAGAGCTCCTAATGAGTATCTCTGCTGTTCATGTTCATGTCCAGGTGGGCCATAAGTCTTTCTAAAAGCCGCCCAACTGATCTGACCTGAAATCCTCTTCCCTGAGTACTAGCTCTCATAATACTAGAAGACATTGTGCAAGCTTCTAAGGGAGGAAAGCAAATAACAGTACTACCAAGCTATGACACATATGAACCACAAACCACCAACATGATACAATAATCATAAGGACGCAGTAGTGGCATGCATATCTTGGCAGTAACCAACAACTCTCTAACAAGACCTGTTGAACAATAAGAAAATCATGCCTGGCACTGGAAACCTAGCAGAAACTACAACTACCACTGTCCTAAGCCAGCATAATCCATAACTATGCTCCAAATATTTAACCCATTTGCCCACAGGTCGGCATAGTTCTAACTCCTCACCAAGTAAACTTCTCTTTGACACAGAGACAATTACAGAAAATTGCAACCCATCAAAATGCAAAGAACAAGAGATCATGTGGTGCCTAGTCCCAAATAATACACCTACAACACAGCTCCTATACCTAAGGCTCAGTTTCACCATAAAAGGGAGGCAGAAAGAATGTAAGAGCCAGAATAGTGGGAATTTTGCTGTGAGACTGTATCTCCTAGAAATGTCAGAAAGGATGGATACACCATGGAGTCTCATCAACATGGCTGCCTAAACAAGACTTGAACAACACCAGTGGAGATGCTAACATGAAAGAGTGAAGGCTCAAGACCCTTCAGCCCTAAATAAAGAACTCCAGCAACAGGAATTTTGTGAGTGGGAGAAACAATCTTACTCAGGGAAGATTCCCACAATTTGATGATAAACATACTTGTAACATTATATATGTAGATGTAGATTGTATTTATATACTTAAGGACACACACACACATATATATCTATATCTATATCTATATATATATAGATATCAACAATTAAAGAGAAAGAGGTAATGAATTTGAGAGAAGGAAGAACAATAGTACATGAAAGAGATTTGGAGGAAAGAAAGAGGAAATGATATATACTTATTATAGAAACTTAATATTAAAAACTTAACCCCCCACTAGCAGCTGTATGGTATCCTACATTCTACTTCCCTCAGACGCCTACTGCAATACAGAAACTCTGCTCTCCCTCTTCTTTAGTTTTGGGGGAGGGCATAAGGGAGTGGACCTAGGAGTACTGGGAAGTGATTGGGATGAGTTATATGAAATTTCCAATTAATTAACAAGAACATTAAGTTATAAGAAAATGTTTTGACGACTCATTCTGGTAACAGGAAATGCTCAGAGGAGGAATAAAGTCCAAGACTAGAGAATTCCAAAAGTTCCTAAAAAATCAGAAAGGTGGGTAGTTCACCACATTTCCATCCACACACAGGAAACAGAAAGACAGAACAAGATGTGGGATGAACCTACCCCACTTATTTATTTCCTCTAGCAAGGCTCCACCCATTAAAGGTTCCACGACCTCCCCAAATGGCAGGGATCAAGTGTTCAGAAATGTGAACTTACAGGGACACTTCTCATCCAAACAAGCACACGAGACCTTGTAAAATTCTCTGACTATTGAGGTGGCCCAACTGGTCTCTGCACCCCTTCCTTCTCTCTCCTTCATGGGCTGGCCTTGAGGTGAGTGGGAAGTTTGCTCTGCTGTGTGCTTCATCACACTCACACAGCCCCAAATGCAATAGGGCCAACTGACCATAGTCTGAAATTTCTAAAACCGTGAGTCCAAATTAATTGTTAGTTTGTCTCAAGGATGTTGTTGGAGTCCCAGGAAACTGACTAACATATTCAGCAGTCTGTATGGTCACATACGACATAGTCCCACATCTTCCTTGTCACTTCCTGTAGCTTACTGAATATGTATCCATGGTCATTTTCATCCATTACTCTCAGAATGATTATAGAGTTCCTGCTGTGAGTTATAGGATACAGGATCTGAAGGCACTAATTCAGTGCCATCTTATATGACCCACACTTGTAAGTTCATCAAAAATTGGCCACTGACCAACTGGCCCTTTCTTCTAATGGTAGTTGTTTGCTGGCTAACTTCTCCCTGGTCACCTCACAGCTACCCTATCAGCATCTGTCTCAGAGCTGGCCAGTACAGTTTTAGCAAATATTTCTGAAATGCATTAAAACACATATAAATCCTTGATCACCATTAGCATGCTGAAGTATTCTTCTACCTGGGCCACACAGGCTGTGCTTCTCCACCTGGATATATAGCAGGAGAAGATTTACTTGGGGTGTCTTCATGAGGGTGTGATGTAGCCATGGTGAACCACTGCTAGACTAGTAGCCACAGGGGAAGGAGCAATGAAGCATTAGGTTAGAAAAGAAATGCAGTGATGTGTGTGTAAAGACAATGCTGCTGGAGCATGCAGCAAAACAAACACTTCTTACTGCTAAAGGAAAATGGCTGGAGGCCACTCTTTATATGTCTGACCAGAGTGTTTTACGTGAGAAGATGGGAGACACTAGTAAGAAGCTTTTCATTTTGAAGGAATGCTTTCAATTTACTTTATGAATGCAAGGCTGTGCCTACATGAGACATTAGGAAATCTAGCCACTTTGCAGTCACAAGGGGGTTAGGTATGTCCCCAGTCTCTCTTAACCCAGTACCCATGAGCACTCTTTATAGTTTTCACACTGTTGACTGTAGATTAAGCAGAATACAGGCAGGTGGGTTTTTATGATTACTTTTTGAAGTGATACAGGATATATTTATTTTAAAAAATTCATTGAATTCCAAATTAATAAACAGTCCACCCAGTCCAGCTAAGGCAGGGGAGCAAATGTCTGGAGATGGGTAGGAACTCATCCTGAGTGAGTTACTTAGAATTTACCAGGACGTTGTGTGTGTGTGTGTGTGTGTGTGTGTGTGTGTGTGTGTGTGTGTGTGCAGTGCCCCACAGGCCAGAAGAGAGTCAGATAGCCTGGAGCCAGAGCTACAGGTGGTTGTGTGTCACTGGGCATGGATGAATTTGCTGAGATGTGAACTCTGGTCCTCTGCATGAAAAGCAAGGGCTTTTACCTGCTGAGCTATCTCTCCAGCCACTTTACAAATTACTTCATCTTTGTTCTACAAGGTGAAGATATTAGATGTCTGGATGAAGATAAAGGGTGGTTAGACTTGGGCTACCTTCAGTGATCAATGAAAGCTCTTTCCAGATATGTGAATGTTTAGTGATAAGTTCTCATAGCTACATGACAGACATGAATATGTGCCAAAAATATTTATTCCTCTCTTATCCTTGGAGTTAACATCAGGTCTCTCTTATTTTTCTTATTAATAGGTTTACAAGAATCATCAATGAGAAGTCATCTTATATGATGGGGAGACAGCAGGCTAAAGTCTCCACGAGAGTCTGTCATCATCTCAACCCAATGCAAAGCCCTTCCTTAGTCCAGACCACCGTAATAGATTCCTTACCAATGTACCCAACAGATCCCATTGGGTTAAAATTGAACTTCTTCCCTGCCTAAGCTATGTGCTTAACTGACCTTGTTAAATCTGACCAATGCTTTAAGTCAACATTAAAACACAAGAAACACACACACATACACACGCAAGTATGCATGCAATCATATGTGTGTACACTCATACATGTGAGCACACACATGCTTGCACATACATGTATGCAAACTCTCTCACACGCATGTATACATGCACATACATACATGTATGCACGCTCACACTCACACATTTATGCATGCCCATGCATGTGTGCACACACATATGACACATATGCATGCACATACATGTATGCACACTTTCACACACTTATACATTTATGCGTGCACACACATATATGCACACATATGCATGCACATGCATGTATGCACATTCTCTCACACACACACAAAGCTGTATCAAGAATGACAATTCTTCACACACACAACTAAAATGGTATGACAAGCAAGGCAGCAGCTTACAGACAGTTCTCAAACCAGGAAAATAATGTCCGTCTCTGTTGTAGACAGGATCTGCATCATTCCTGGCATAGAATTTGGAAACACTCCTGAGCCTCAGGATGCTCCTACACTGAGCATGTAGACAAAAATCCATCAACTGTGACAGCAACTGGCTATCTTTCATATTCTCATAAGCACAACCTACATAGAGCCAAAATACTCCATTATGTTGTTTTATTTGGTATTTTAATGCAAAACAGGTCCCTGAAAAGTCTATCCAACAGTTGTATTGCCAGGCCTTTGACAGAGAGACAACGTTGTCATTTTGCTTGTATTTCTTCTGAAGTCTCAGTTAAGCAAGCACTTGTTTGTTTACAGTTCTTTTACCATTATAAAGGCTTTAAAAACTAATGCCTCTTGACATTATAAAGTGTGAGTCGAGTCCATACAAGGAAAAACAAGGTTAACTACCTACTAATCAAAGGGACGCTGCCATACACTACCCAAGGCAGCTGCATTTCCCAAAGTTTTTGTTGGGTCTAAACTTTTTTTTTAAACATCTATTTGCTTGTCTATTAGAGGAAGGCACCACACCACAGTGCAGATGTAGAGGTCAGAAAACACTTACAGAAGTCAGCCTCTCCTTGGGAGTGTGTGGCTCCCAAGGACAGAACTCAGGTCATCAGGTTTGGTGGTAAGCATCTTTCCTGACTGAACCATCTTACCAGACCAAGCTCTAGCTGTTTAAAAGGATGCTAGTACTGATGCTAGGGCCTATGCAAGTGGTCCTTAAACAGAGGCTCACTGGGAAAGGCTGTCCTTAGAAGCTTAGCAAAACCCAAATCCATAGAAGATGGTCACAATTAGGAATCATCTTCTGAAATGGCACAGAAGGTCCCAATAAAGGAAAACCCAAGGTCTTCATGATGCTGCTCCCAAACTGCTGCAGACCCTGGGAGATGGCTTCATCCTTAAGAACTGAGATAACAGGAGGCTCAGGGCATTCTGGGAGCCATTGGAATTCCCTGTGGAGACAACAAGAACATTCTTTTGAGCATCCTTTGCTAACAGTAAATCTTCACCCTTCAAGGATGAAATCATAACCATGCACAGCCAACAGCATCTGAATGGGTGAGCTAATAAAGCTGTCTTTGCTTTAAAACCAGATGTAGCTATCAATAAAGGAGATTGGAATTCTAGGAAACAGATCCTAGCCTTCAGAAACATGCTCACAGAAACTCAGTGGAGGAATCCTTATCTCCTAAAGGATGTTTACCTTAGTAAAGCTCTTTTTTTTGTGGGGGGAGAGGAATAGCTGGGGAAGAGGGCCGCATTTAGTAATTTTTCTTTAAACCAACTTTATTACTTTTAAATGCCACCTCAAGTAGAACACGGTCTCATTTATATAGAACTTGAGAGTGAAGACTTTGTGCAGATGAAGCCAAATAGGAAAATTTACAAGATAAAAATCACAAAACCATTCACATTTCAATTAAGCAGCTGAAAGAAATGTCTAAGGGATGTCTAGGGGTGCACAGAGCCAGTTCAATCGTGTTTCACCCTCTGTGGCACTGAGCCAATCACAGCGAGCCTCCCCACAGGCTTGCTCAAAGGATGGCGTGACTTCATCTATGTAAAGCATTTGCAATCAGCACTAATAAAATCCAATATTTAGCAGTATTAATCTTATTAATATTTTCCTGTTCCTGGTCTCAGAATTTTAATGTCTTTCATGTTCTCGTTGCTCACTCGCCACTTATATTAAATGTAGCTTCCGTCACGGGCGCACACACGTTTTTAAGGCGTGGAAAATCACAGTGCTTAGCTTGTGTCTTATTAGACAGATGGTATTCTGCAAACATTGGTTTTTACTCAGGCCTGACACACGCATAATTGCGATTGACTCCTTTGGTTTCGAGAAAGTCCTATTAGCATTCAGCAATATTTACTGCATGCACCTAGCCACAGCACAACGTCAGTAACTGCGGGAGAAAAACAAGGAAAGAAAAGGCAAGTTTCAGGAAGATTGCGTTGAAGGAGGAGAGTGGCCGGGCGGTGTGCGCACGCCTTTATCCAGCCTTGAGCAGAGCAGCGGAATCTAGTTCGAGCAGCTGGTCTACAGAGTGATTCCAGGACAGCCAGGTACACAGAGAACCTGCTCGGAAAAAACCAAAAAAAAAAAAGAAAAAAAAAAAAAAGAAGGAGGAGGAGTGGTGCGTGAGGAAGAGCATCAGTTCAGGGAACAAGGGCGGGTAGCCGTGAGCTGCCCTGTGCCTGCCAGCAGCATCCTTGGAAGAGGAAGCAGGACATGGAGAAGGCAGAGAAGCCCCAAGGATGGGTCATTTCACCAGCCCTTCCAGTGACTTTGAGCCTAAGCACAAGGGAGGAGTAAAATTCAGGATAAAAGGAGTTAGAAGGGAGCAGGCAGAGGAAGAGTGATATACTTAACGGATATCGCAAGAGGTGCACTGAGAAGAGCAGGAGGAGGGTGGAAACTCCCGTGGAAGAGGAAGTGAAGGAACTCCCTGAGAGCTGAGGATGGCTCGATCAGATGGGTATGGGAAGCATGGTGAGACACCACTGTAGTCCCAGCACTGTGGAGGTGGAAAGGACCAGTCAGCCTAGTCTAGTTGGCATCTTCAGACAGCAGAGTTATAAAGTTACTCACTCTCAAAAACAAAAAAAAGAGGGATAGTGCATGAAGAATGTTTTATCCTGACCTATACGCGCGCACGCGCGCACGCGCGCACACACACACACACACACACAATCTCAGCCTTTTAAGCTGTTTTCTGGCAGTGCTGGGAATAGACTTGGGTCTCAAGAATGGCAACCAGTGCTCTACCACTGAACTACATACCCAACCATCTCTTAGAAGTGATGCAATTTAAATAGAGAATTTGGGTTTTTAAGATTTTAGATTTACTACAAGAATAACCATGGCAAAGACTCCAGTCATGAAGGACAAGAAGCTGACCTGGTCATCTTCTGTAACAAGGCAAGGCCTCAAGTGGAGGGTGTTTAGTTTCGGACCCAAAATATGTACCTCAGTCCCTTGTCCCAGGTCCGAAGCCAGAGGCATTTGGACACCAACCCAGCCACAAAACCTTCGCCCTACATACAGTCTGTCAAGCCTGCAGAGTGTTCTGGGACTGCAGCCAAGCATAATCTTCATCAGAGAAACCAGAGAGACTTCATCCAGCAACTGATGGGAGCGGATGCAGAATCCCACAGCCAAACACTAGGAGCAGCTCAGGGAGTCCTGTGGAGAAGGAAGATGAAGGACTGGAGGAACTAGAGGGCTCAGGGACACAGGAGGAGAATATGGTCCACAGAATCAAGTGACCAGGACTCATGGGGGCTCACAGAGATCAGGAAACCTGTAAGGATCTGACCTAGGTCCTCTGAATATAAATTATGGCTGAGTAGCTTCATGTTCTTGTTGGAACCCTAACAGTAGGATCAGGGCTGTCCTTGACTCTTACCTACTTACAGGACCCTTCTCCTCCTACGGGTTGCCCCATCCAGCCTGGATGTGATGGTATGTTCCTGGTCTTACTGTAGGTTGTTATGCTGAGTTTAGTTGATGTCCCTGGAAGGCCTGCTCTTTTGGGAGTGGAAGGGGCAGACATGGGGAGGGATGGATCTGGAGGAGAGGTGAGGTGGAGGGGAGACAGACAGGGAGAGGGAAAGGGGGAAAACTGTGGTCCAGATGTAATACATGAAAGAACAATAAAAAGTAGATTTTAGATTTATTTTAATTATGTACGTATGTATGCCTGTGTCTGTGTGAAGGCTCATATATGTGAGTGCATGTGCCAATGAGTCCAGAGGAGGGCACAGTAGCCCACTGGTGTTAGAGTTGCATCTGGCTGTAAGCAGAAGCTTATAATCAAAACTTTATCATTCATGGTGTTTTATAAAACCTCTTGTAGACTTAAAGCCCTCGCAGGCACTATGACTGAACATATATATATATATATATTGAGTATCTATAACTTATGTCTATGTGTTTTCAGGAGTTTGAGGATACATTAACCTGTGTTTCCAGTGCTTCTGGCTCACCCATTCCACAGAACCGCAGAAGACTGAGGTACCAGGCATGGGATCCGCACAGACAAACCCACCTCCTGCACAGACCGCACGCCCTACTGTCTCTTCCCCGTGAATTAGCCAACTCCAAAGGCCTTTTTTCATGGAAAATGACTGTCACTTTGTTCTTTCCCAACAGTAAAAGATTTTACTGGTTTTTTTTTTCAGACTACATAACTAGTTTGTGCTTATTGTAAAAAAAAAAAAAAAAATCATCAACTTATGAAGAAGGAAATCCACCGGGAACCCTAGGACCTCTGAGACAAGCCTATTAATATTTTAAGACTCTCCTGAGTATTTATTATGCATTCACACGTGTGTCTTTTATGTAGCTTTATCACAGTATCAGAAACATATTGATAACATAAATATATAATTTAGTCATTTCATTTTCAACTTCCTCTTTTCCATTTTCCAAATTCCTCCGTCCTACATCTCACTCTATCTACCATTCAGAATTACATGCAAATGCATATATAATTAGAGATCTAGCCCAGGGATACAGTACTTAACTGCCATCCATAAAATATTAGATTCAATACCCAGTAAATAAAATATATGTATATTATTATTACTATTAGATTGCCCTAAGGTGTCTCCATGGAGGAAACACCTCCAAGTTCAGTATTTACTGCAAGCCTACTATGTGCAGGCAGATCACCAAATATGCTTGCTACCTGTACACTGTTTCATTAAATTCTCACAAAAACATTATAAAATTCATTTCCCTCTTGTCTTTGTTTTATAAATGAGAAAACTGAACATCTTTCCCTAGGGTACTCATTGCAGATGCAAGACAAGCACAGACGAGTGCTGGTCAGTCAGTTCGGTCAGCGAAGTGCTTGTCCTGCAAACACGGGGCCTCAAGCCCAATCTCTAGAGCCCACAACTGGTGCCAGCACCAAGAATGGGATCACTTCCCTCAAATTATTGGTCAGGGGTGACCTTGAGACAGCCCATCCTCCCCAAACAATACAGTCTATTGCCCAAATGCCCACTAGAACTTGTTGGTAAAACTCTATTGCTGAAGATACCACACTTTGGCCACAGAATATGGAGAAATAAGTTGGTATTGACCAGAAAGCTTCCTCCCTTTGACTAGCTTTCCTAGTATTGGAAAGAACTGCCATCATTCAACTTGACCAATGAAGACTTGGAGGCAGAATGCTGGGGTGCGAGCCTGTTAGCTCAGGGAGCAGAGAAAGCTTCCAGCTAACCTTACCTCTTCAGCCAGTGTCTCAGCAGCAAATTCCTCTCATGCAGTCTCAGAAAACTCCTCCAACTGAACATCCCTCTTCACTTCCTGTGTCTTCTGTCCATCATCCAACTCCTCTTATTCTCTATGGTTTTTCTTAATAATCCTATGTTCACTTCCTGTCAACTGGTTGCCGCTCTGCCTCTTGACTATGGTAGACTTTATTTAATCCAGTTACAGGATTAAAAAACAATAGGGCTGGGATTAAAAGTATGCACCACCACACCTTGCTACAAGTGAACATTTTTAAAGAAGGCTGCAGACTACCTTGTGTGAGGCCCTGGGTTTGATTCTTACAGCAGCTTAAGAAAATTGGAAGTTTAACTAAACTGATCTTATAAAAGAAACAGGTGAAGGTTGGGGAGTTAATGTGACTAAGTAAATGAAAGAAGCTGCTATCAGAAAAAAATCTTGTCAACCTTTGAAATGCTAAAAGATTGACAAGAGCTTCAGTTAAAAGAATGCTGCCAAAAGCCAGGAGTTGGCTCAGCCAGCCAGGAGCGGCTCAACAGGCAAAAGCACCTGCTCCCAAGCCTGGTGACCCAGGTTCAGTCCTGAGACCCACATGGTAGGAAGAGAGAAAAGAGTCCCAAGATTTTCCACTGACTTCCACACATGCACTGTGGTACACATACACATTCACAACACATAAATAAATGTTAAGAAATAAAAGAATACCACCAAATGTACCATCCATAGCCTCTAAGGTCTGACCTTCCCACCACATCCCTTCTCTGGTTGGCCCTGCGTGGCTATCACAAGTTCTTGGTAATGCTCAAGATTTAGAGAACTCATAAATACACACAAGGCAGAATCACTCCAAGCCACCTGTGAACAAGAATTCCTGGAAAGAAGCTTGAGACTAAGTGACCAACCAGAGCTGAAGAACCGTGGAGAGACAGGAATGTTACCGGTCCAAAGGCTAATTACCTTATCCTGGGCTAGCTTTAGCCCCTGAATTCTTCACCCACCTCTGTGTCAGAACTAACAAACATCCTGTGACTAATAGACAAAAATGTTTGGGGAATCTATTAACATAGCAGACCCCTAGATTCCACCAATCCAAAAGCTAAGAATATCATCAGATAGCCTCTTAGGCTTAGCTAAAAAGCTCCCACCTAACCACCTCTCTGACATGCCCACTAATGTATTTTAAACTTGCCCTGATTTATGACTTAATCTGTTCTGTAAAACTATGAAACTTCATGAAACTGATTCTATGTTGGAGCATTGTATTTGAGGAAGACAGAGCTGTATGCTCACGAGTCATATTTATATGCTCTAGAATAAACCATGTCTTCCATTCTTTCAACACAAACCAAAAAAAAAAAAAAAAGAAGGGCTCATCTCCTGGCTCTTCCCAGTCCTCAGACCCTGGAGCCAGGCTGGAGAAGGAGGCCAGCATACTGCACCCTTGCCTGCAGCATGCCTGCAGGATTATATAGCCTCCACATCTACATCGGTCCTCTCATGCTACGCCACCACACACTAGACCGTGTGCAGGAAAGCAGGTTTTAATTTAATGTGTTTCATAAGCAAAAGCTGTGGAAATACTTCTATGCCTAACCTTTTAAATGTTTTTGTTTCTCCCGAGTTTGGATTCTTCCGACAGAGTGCCTGCTTCCCTTTTCTTAATGGAGCAAGATTTATGTCTGAGATTAGAACACCGGCTTGGAAAAGTCATTTCAGTTTTAAAAGGTGTATTTTTTTAATAATAATAGATAGGACAATCTCGGAAGAAAGGGGCATGTTTGGAATGTTAACACAGACACTGGAAGAACTTGCTGCCTCCACCCATAGTTAGCAAGCCAGGTATTAAACATTTCAAAAACACCAAAGGAGGGCTGGCCAGACGGCTCAGCACGTAAAAGTGTTCAACACTCAGGTCTGACAACTTGAGTCAGGTCCCAGGAACCCACATTTAAAAAGCCAAGGTACTTGGGGTAATGGGGGAGAGACAGAACTGAGTTGTTTTAAATGACAGTCCAGATGTATAACTTTTAGGCTAAGCTATCTAAGGGTCACTTTGGAAATACAGACTAAGGCAGAGGTCATTATGAAAGAAATAGCTTTACTGGAGGAAGTGTGCTCTGGACAGGCATGGCCCTCCACCCCAACACCCACAGGCATGTTGGAAGAGGGACCAGTGACCCTCCTTTATGCAACCGGGTCATGCCACGATTCAGCTGTACTTTCCAACTTATTAGGAAAAGTCATTTTCTTTTTTTTTTTTTTTTTTTTGGTTTTTTGAGACAGGGTTTCTCTGTGTAGCTCGGGCTGGCCTAGAACTCACTCTGTAGACCAGGCTGGCCTCGAACTCAGAAATCCGCCTGCCTCTGCCTCCCAAGTGCTGGGATTAAAGGCGTGCGCCACCACCGCCCGGCTAGGAAAAGTCATTTTCAATGAAACTATGACATCATACTCGGAGGGGGATGACGGATGCCAAATCCTCCCTGCTGAGTGGAGGCAGCAGAGGAGTCCAGAGCTCTGCCCTGAAAACTGTACAAACCTTCCTATAACTGCCCTCTCAAAGTCCATGAGAACTAGAGCTATAACTCAATGGTTCTGAGCGTCGTCTACACAACCAGGTGTCTGGAGCACTTTATGTTGGTGGTGTCAGGAGGCTTAAACGGTGTGGAAAGTGTCCCTTATATTTTTGTCCCTTCCTTTCCATCTGGTTGTCAGGATGCCTTTGAGATCTTGGGTTAAAAGAAAAACAACAGTCAGAATGGCTAAGATCAAAAACTCAGGGGATAGCAGATGCTGGCAAGGATGTGGAGAAAGAGGAACACTCCTCCATTGTTGGTGGGATTGCAAGCTGGTACAACCACTCTGGAAATCAGTCTGGTGGTTCTTCAGAAAATTGGACATAGTATTACCTGAGGACCCAGCTATACTACTCCTGGGCATATACCCAGAAGATGCTCCAACATATAACAAGGACATATGCTCCACTATGTTCATAGCAGCCTTATTTATAATAGCCAGAAACTGGAAAAAACCCAGATGCCCTTCAACAGAGGAATGGATACAGAAAATGTGGTACATTTACACAATGGAGTACTA
The DNA here is from genome assembly GCA_021653895.1 of Mastomys natalensis. Lineage (NCBI taxonomy): Eukaryota > Metazoa > Chordata > Mammalia > Rodentia > Muridae > Mastomys > Mastomys natalensis. Next base: position 849,178 of record JAJTUV010000211.1, on the reverse strand, counting down.
CTCAGCTATTAAAAACAATGAATTCAAGAAATTCTTAGGCAAATGGATGGATGGAACTAGAAAATATCATCCTGAGTGCGGTAACCCAATCACAAAAGAACACACATGGTATGCACTCACTGATAAGTGGAAATTAACCCAAAAGCTCAAAATACCCAAGTCACAACTCACAGACCACATGAAATGAAGAGGAACTTTGGAACACTTCTTCCCCCACCCACCATGGGAGAGGCTAATTAACATTCCTCAGTCAGAGGACACTTGCTGGATTAACAGTCGGAGAAGGAAGGAAGAGGCTGATTACACATGGAACCCACCTGTGTGTGGGGAAGGCCCAGAGCACTGAAGACACATTCCACAGGACAGACCAACCCTTGCCACCTACAGACAAGGGAGGTCCTTGCAGCCTCATTCCCTAAAGACCAATCAGTTTAAAAAGTCACTGTTTTGCCAATCATATTGTGCCTAATGGCTGCTACCCTAGAGACTGTATAAATGTCTACTGAACAAGCTGTGCTGGGTCATCTCTCCTTTTGGGATGCTGAATGGCCCCAGCATGCTGGAACATTAAAATTCCTCTTGCTTTTTGCATCGATCTCTAGTCTCCACATGGTTCACTCAGGGGGTCTCTGGTAAACTAAGGCTGTGCTCGCTAGAATCTTATAGAAGCTCATGAAGAAGGAAGACCAAAGTGTGGGTGCTTCAGTCCTTCTTAGAAGGAGTAACAAAATACTCAAGGGAGCAAATATGGAGACAAAGTGTGGGACAGAAACTGAAGGAGGGGCCGTTTAGAGACTGCTCCACTTAGGTATCCATCCTAGGTACAGTTACCAAAGGCAGACACTGATGTGAATGGCAGGAAGTACATGCTGACAGGAGCCTGATATAGCTGTCTCCTTAGAGGTCTGCCAGAGCCTGACATATACAGAGGGAGTGCTCACAGCTAGCCATTGAACTGATCAAGGGGTTCCCAATGGAGGAGTTAGAGAGAAGACTGAAGGAGCTGAAAGGGTTTGTGACCCCATGGGGAGAGCAAAAATACCAACCAACCAGAGCTCCCAGGGTCTAAACCACCAGCCAGGGAGCACATAGGGAGGGACTCATGGCCCCAGCTGTATATGTAAGGGAGGATGGCCTTGATTGGCATAGGTGGGAAAGGAGGTCCTTCGTCCAGTGAAGGCTGGATGCTCCAGTGTGAGGGAATTTGTGGGTGGGGAGGTGGGGACACATCATCATAGAAGCAGGAGGAGAGAGGATGGGGTAGAAGGTTTCAGGTGGGGGGGGATGGAGGGGATGAGGAAAGGGGATAACATCTGAAATGTAAGTAAAATATCCAATAAAAAAAGAAAAAACAAAAACAAAGAAAGTGAAAGGAAGAGATGGGATAGATAAAAGGTAGAATCCAGAGACTGAAGAGAGGGCTCAGCCCTTCAAAGCATGTGTGGCTCTTGCTGAGGATCTAGGTTTAATCTCCTGCTCCCACAATGCAGCTAACAATCATCTATAACTATGGTTCCAGGGGATCAGTTGCCTTCTTCTGACATCCAGAACACTGCACTTGGTGCACATACATACACACAAGCAAAAACATAAAATAAAAATAAATCCATTCTTTTCCATTAAAGTAGAGTCATCAGTAATGATTTCGCACAATGACCTCAGTTGAAGATCCAAAAGTTGCCGGGCAGTGGTGGCGCACGCCTTTAATCCCAGCACTTGGGAGGCAGAGGCAGGTGGATTTCTGAGTTCGAGGCCAGCCTGGTCTACAGAGTGAGTTCCAGGACAGCCCGGGCTATACAGAGAAACCCTGTCTCGAAAAACCAAAAAAAAAAGAAGATCCAAAAGTTGATTCACGTTCCACAGTGGAAGCATGACCTGACCAGGGTGCCACAGTCACCCCTGCAGGGAGGGAGGTTTCTGCAATGGGAATAATATTTCCAAATGCCTTTGTTGCAAGAGGGTATAGACGAACACAAATGCACTGGAGAAGGAACCCAGGGCCTGGAACACACTGAATACACTTCTGGGTTGTTCTAATTGAGGCTTATCCAATCCTTGAGGTGGCTGCTTTCTGCAGTTTGGAGAGGACAGAGAACACATTGCTTCTGTCACTCTCAATGGTATACATGTAAGTCCTGAAAGCCTGTGACTGATGATCCTTATACAAAACAGGGAGGAAGAGTCAGTTGTTACAGTATGGTTGTCTTCAAAATATTTTCCATGATACCCAAACATAAAAAAACAATAAAAGCTGAACACATGACCCCAAAAGTTCCTCTAACATCGAAACTGTCCGACCCCAGTGTAGCCTGAAACATCCTCCACGATGTGTTTGGAAGTACATTTATTTTAAAAGTCAACTGACTCCTCAGTCCTTTTAATACATCAGTGAAATTTAAAATATATTGAAAATTGTATAAATATAAAAATACTTTTCCCTCAGAACTTTGATTTTCCTGAACATTAACGTGTCATTCTCACCATCCTCTTGGGGAACTTTTGGGGAAGGTTGGGGGCTCACAAAAATAACCAAATGTTGCTCTCTTGGCAGGAGTTTTACAGCACCAAGATGTGTGAAGAATAACTGAGCCTCCTGGGGTGTTGTGGGGGAAGGGCAGCTAACTCACAACATAAGGTACTTTCTCAGACTGAAACCTCACCGCTTCTGACCTCATAGAGACTAAGACTATCACGGTTTCTTTGAGGATCTCGGAAGCAGATGAAACTGTCGTGCTGTTTGCAGAAAGATCTAACCGGAGTTAGACTCCCAGCCATGGCCACCAACAACAATCCACAGAAGTGATGTACGCCCTGCTCCATCTTGACACCCGCATTTTTGGGGGGATGCCTGGGTTCTCTTGCAAAGGTGTGTGTAAGAGCTAGTTGGCTAGCTAGTTGTGGGGAACCATGCTTGAAGAGATCAGACCTGTGATGACAATCTCTGTCCAGTCTAAATTGGTTAGTTTCATTTCATCATAAAGTGTACCGACACTCCCCAGAGGGAGGCATGCATTCACGTGTGTGTGTGTGTGTGTGTGTGTGTGTGTGTGTGTGTGTGCTCTGTGCACCTATAGAGATCAGAAGTCAACACTATGTTTTTCGCAGTCCTTTTCATGACAGAGTCACTCGGAACCTGGATCACATAGGCTATCTGCCTGGGAAATTCTAGATCTACCCTCCTCCATCTCCTCAAGGCTGGGATTATGTAAGTGTGATGCCTACTGCTGTGGGAAAAAATGGCGGGCAGCGGTGGAGTCCCGGGGCCCACGTGGCAGCAGGCCCCAGGCCCAGGCAGCAGCGGCCTGGGACCTGTGAGGCGGAGGCTGCCTGGAGGCTTCCAGGCAGCCTGTGTCACATTCCGGAGGAAGGTCCCAGGTTCTATGGGCTGGAGGTTTCGGCGGCGGCGGGCTTGGCAGGCCCCAATGATACGAGGAAGTCCTTGGTTCCAAAAGGGTTTATTGTCATGGCGGATGGTAAATGGATCTGGATGTATCCCCCCAAACTCAGGGCAGACCTGAGTTAAGTAGGGAGGGAGAAGTAGGAAGGGTCTGGGGAGGAGAGGAATGCTTAATTGGCTCCGCCCTCTGACCTTCATTAGTATGTAAATCCCTAGGGCCTGAGGCCTGTAGTTACACCCTCTACCTGTGCACTTTGGGAGGGGCTGTAATGGCCTTCGTGACTGAACAATGTAGGTCTATGGAGATTAGACTGCTTTTCAGGACCCTGAGTCCTGGGGGCGTGGCCGAACTCCTGCCGTTTCTCCCTTGGAGTCTCGGGGTTCCAGGCCCATGCCCAGCCAAGAACCAGGATACCCTTACGCAGTCCCACATACTGCACCCCCTTTTTCTGTGAGTGCTGAGAATGCAAACTCAGGTCCCCATGTTTATGAGGTAAGCACTTATCAACTTAGTCATCTACCTGGCTCACTGCAGGAGTTCCAAAAGCATCATCCCCAAGATTTGCCTACAGACTTAGTTAGCCAGGCACCTGGGACTTTTTTTTTTTTTTTTTTTAAGAAAATTAGTCACAAGTTCTGTTTTGTTTTGTTTCTTTTTAAATTATAACTAAAGGCTAGAGAGATATTTTAGACTCTTTGTGGGTTCATAAGACATGTTTAAGAACAAATAACTAATTCTCTTATATAAATTGGTTTTTGTTGTTTTTGTTGTTGATTTGTTGTTGTTGTTGTCAGAGACAGAATTTCTCTATGTAAAGACCTTGGCTATCTTGGAACTCACTTTATAGACCAGGCTGGCCTCAAACCCACCTGCCTGAGTGCTGTGCCAGGATTTCCAAGGTTAATGTAAATTGTTTAAAAAAAAAAACAACTTAGTAAAGAAGAGCAAAGTTATATAAGCCATTGCTTAATAAAAGCCATACAACCAAGAAGTATTTTTAAAGCTTTAATGGGCTATTTTGGCATTGTACAGTTAATCATTTAGACGGTTTCAGAAAGTACTGACCTTCTGATAAAAAAAAATATTTAAATAATATTTTACACCAACATGGTTTTGTGATTCTTAAACAGGTAGCAATTCCTCTATGGGAGGAGGTCCCCTCAATCACCAGCAGCAACCCCAACTGCTACAGAAGACTGCTATACCGCAAAATCACTGGAACTGGGTTTCCAGGTCGGAGGAAAGACCCCACAGAGAGACAGTCTGAGATTAGCAAATGAAAAAATATGTGTTATAGAAAGGGCTGGTAACACAGTTTGGGGTGAGGCAACCTCCATACTCTCTTCTGTGCTCCCACAGTGGCCTTGGGATACCTGAGGTAGGGTGTCTGATTTAGAGAGGCCACTTCCCGGTGTTGTTCGTTGGCCTGAGACTGTCCTTGCTCCATGTCAAGAGTGACTCATCCACAGCCAGAGAAAACAATTCATTAAAACACTGTCCCTGTGTGTCTCCGCCTGATAGAAAAGCCACTGTTCTCCAAGCACTCCTCTGAGGTAAGACCCGCCATTACCCACCCCTTCATTTAACAAAGGTTTGCTCCCGATCGCCAGGATGTTCTGAGACACAGGGAAGCTTCAGGGTGGAGAGGAGGTGTCCTCAATGCTCTAAGAAGGGGTAACTGTAAGACAGTAATGTAAATCTAGTTTCATGGAGGCTAGGCTCCCATGGCTGGGCGAAACGGCCTGAAATGGAGAAGGCCAGTCAGCTTCAGGAGCCAAGGAAACAACCCTAGCCACCAGCGAGCACCTCACCTACCTTCCTTCCCTTCACAAGGAACAACAGCAATTAGGAAATATTACTTGGGCTTGCAGGCTTCTGTCCTGGCCCAGTGAACCCATAGAGACGTCCCCACAAATTACTGGAAACTGCACTTTGAACTCAGGCTTTGGCAAAGAGCCCAGGCAAACAGAAATGTAGAAGTTCCCTTCCTCTGAGGCCCCCTGCACCAGGGTGTCCCACAGACAGGCCAGAGCCGATGGCAACATGTTGGAATGAGGCCACACCAGCCAGGAAAACAAGCCTGAACCGGCATCATTTCCTACTGCCCCTACTATTTCTGTAAGGGGTTTGGTTGGTTTTTTTTGTTTTGTTTTTTGTTTTGTTTTGTTTTGTTTGGCTTCTTCTCTCTCATTTTGTTGGACTGGATGACAGACACGGGCCCCATCAAGGGAAACAGTGCCACCATTTTCAGAAAGCACTTGTTTGGTCTTGAACACAGCTCTATCAGCTACACCAGTAAGTGTCCAGGGTTGGGCGCACCAATAGCAAGGACAGAAATGGGTCAGGGCAGCTGCAAGCAACTCTTAGAAACTGCCGGGAACCACGAAGGTGAGCTTGTGAACTCTGCCACTGACAGGGATACAGAGGTTTTTTTTCTGCCCGCCAGCCTTCCCCACATGCTGTTAAAGTAAATCAGCAATGACCAGCCCAGAACCGGCAGCCTCAGCGACACAGTCCCAAACCTGTTCCTGCTTCTTCAGAGGAAGAAGCAATTAGATTCTGCTGTTATGTGTCTCCCTAAGAACATACACTGTGGACAAGCAAATCAACCAAGGCATTACAAACCAAAGAGGCCAAACCAAGACAGATAATACTGAGGATTAGACAGCTGGAACAGCAGGGCCCTTTCCAGCTTCAGGGCTGCAAAGCAACTTCCCCAGGGATCAGGAGGAGAGGAAGCAGGCTGTTCAAAGTAGGGTTCTGCCAGACCAAGCATTCCTTCAAGACTGACTGGAAACCCAGCAAGACCTCACTCACTCACCTTCTCTCATGCGCCATTTTACCCTATGTTTGTACTGCTTCAGACACAAGGCATGGACACAGGAATGACCACTTCTGATAATGCTATAAAGAAAAATATCCAGAGGGTATCATTTTAAGCTCCACGTTTCCTCTAGGGACACAACGTTTTCTAGAACTACTCATTGTGTCCCTCAGCTCCCAGCTTCCTCTTTTCCCCACTCCCCGACCTGCAACTCACTCAGTTTTATAATAATTAACAGTCGATGAACAGCACACAATTTGTATGGGTCTGTGCTAATGGAGTGGAAGATGCCCTTGCCTGTGTGTCCATGAGTGTGAAGCCAGAACGTCAATCTTGAGTGTCACTTGTCAGGAGCCCTCCTGTTGTTGAGACATGGTCTCTCGTTGGGCTGGAGTCACCAATTCAGCAAAGCTGGCAGGCAGTGAGGCACATGGATCATCACCCTGCCTTTCCCTCCTCAGCACTGAGACTACAAGTGCCCCGCCATACCTGCCTTTTTTCACATGGGTTGTAGGTCCTCGGGCCCTCAGGTTTGTCCAGCAAACTCATTACTCACTGAGCTTTCTCCCTGGCCCCACACAGGTTTTCTTAATACTGGTAATCCATCTCATTTCAGGGCACCCCTGGCTGGCCCTATCGTCCTCTCCAAAGGTTCCCACAGTACAGCCTGTCTGCTTTAATTGCCAAACACACACCCTACCCTTTACCTCTTCCCTCTTCCCACCCAGGGGTCCTAGTAATGTAAGCAAACAGTAAGACCAGGTTTCCCATGCAATCTACAGAAATACTGTGCCTGGGCAAATAATTCTCTCGCCCACACATCCCCTACACGTGTATTATGATATCCTCCAATGAAGTGGAGCTCAATGCCTGTATTGCTCTTAGGCTATGTCCTCAAATATTTGGGTAGAAAAATACTTAACTCAGGGTTTGGGATGTTACAACTGACAGCTAGTGGGAGAGATCCTTCCAAGCACGTGGAGTCTTACAAGGATACAGTTGGGTAGAATGCTAGATAAGAGGTCCAGGCTGAGAAGTCTCTGGGTAGGCTGATCTCAAGACCCAGCCCAGGACAGGGCAGATCCACATGGGGCCTTCTGAAGCCGAGCAGGGCTACTAAGTACTAGAGAATCCTTAAGGAGGGCTTACACAGCCAGAGACCCCTGAATCCCTGCACTATCCCCTACAAGTTCTGAGTCTATATGCCTGTCCAGTCTCTGGGCAGTCCTGATGCTGAAACCCACAAGACATGGTGGAAAACATGGGGTGAGTGTGGAAGAGGACAAAGAGGAGTGGAAGAAGAGTGAAGAACAACAGCTCGGAAAGCAGCAAGAGGCACCGAGCACCAGAAGATACCGGGGTGGAGCAGGAACAGAAGACCACTGGACCTGCTGTGGGTTCAGGGTTAGGTAGGGGCTGGATCCCTGCCTAGGGGCCATTCCCACCGACTCCCTAAAAGCCTTGCTTAGTACTTAGTGCCTGTGTAGCACTGGTGTGCTGGAGGATGACTTTGGCTTATACTGCTAAATACTCAAACTTGATTAAAATATACAATATGCAGGCAATCATCTTCAGATTTGTGTTATTCTGATTTATTAGCTGGGACACTGAACTCATGTTTCCTACCACCACATAGGCAGGAACTGAAGGTAGGGGCAGGCAAAGGGGAAACACATTTTCAAAAACATAACTTTGCCCTGACTCTCAGGACCCTTAGGCCCGGTGATATTGCACAAAAAGAGGCAGCCCTATATCCTTCCTCTGACACAATTAAGAGAACCCTAAGTAGCAATTTATGAAACCCCAAAATACACATGACATGTTAAGACATTCTACAAACGTTAGAACGTTTTCAAATAGATGAGTTCGGTATTCTCTGGAAATGTCCACCCGAACAGCTCTGAGCCCCAGTCGCAGGGCAGCCCACTGGACAGTCAGCAAGTCTGACTCCTAATCCAGGATCTTCTTTCCTAATGTCAACTGATGACATCACTGTCCACCTTTGGCACTGTTCCCGATTTCTCAGCTCAACTAGAAAACCTTGTCAGACTCCTCCCATCTGTCCATGGTCCCTGCAGTCCATGTCTTCATTCCCTCCATCCAGCCCCCAGTGCTTCACTCATTGCCACCAAATAAATGAACCAAGTCCAGAGTTCTAAGGACCACCCCTAACACAAAGACCCTCACTACCTCTCACTCTCCAGCCATGTTCTCCTTAAAGAAAACTCTTCCAAATGCATGGTACACTGCCCAGAATAGAGTCGGCATCATGCTGAGTCCTGGCCAATGCCGTAACTCACAAGGGACTTCTGGGAAGACTGGCCCAGCTGGGCTGCACATCCCTCTTGCTGATCCTTCTTCCTTCTTTGCTGAGCCTGCAATGCAAGTGCAATGGATGGAGTCTGGCAACTATGAGAATGAACTTCATGCTTTGGAACACAAAAGCCAAAGTCTGGGAGCAGCCTGGGTCCCTGACCATGCTTGGAGCTGGAACCCTTGCTCTGAGTAGCCCTTCCCAAGAGTCTTCTGTGAGGAGATTATTTCTGTATCATCAGTCTTTATTATTCATAGCTGCAAGTGAGTCAGAACTGCAGAATCAAAGCTGCAAGTGAATCTGCTCCCCAAACCAGTATCTGCAGGCAAACTGCATTTCCAGGTTTCTTCTTCCCTTCCTGGCTACTTCCTAGGAGCAGGGCCCTCACTAAGAGCAACTGGCCAGTTCCTGGAGCTAAACAAGAATGGGTCTCAGTAGCCTATCTGCAGCCCAGTCATTCTCTCAGCAGAAATGGGTTTGCCATGCAGCCTCCCCTTTTGATTTCAACCTAATATCTTGCACAAAAGTCCCAGCAAGGCCAAGCACCCAAATCAAAACAAAATTATACAACATGCAAGAGTTGCTCTGCTTATAAAGCCATGCTTTAGTTTGTTTCCTTCAAGATGAGGTATCTGAGGCTCACAGGGGTGGCAGTGACTGTGGCTGAGACTGTGGCTGTGACTAAGGCCGTGGCTGTGACTGAGGCTGTGGCTGTGGCTGGGATGAGGCTGTGGCAGTGACTATGGCTGAGGCTGTGACAGTGGCCGTGACTGTGGCTGAGGCCATGGCTGTGGCTGGGATGAGGCTGTGGCAGTGACTGTGGCTGAGGCTGTGACAGTGGCCGTGACTGCATGGCTGTGGCTGAGGCAGTGGCTGTGGCTGGATGAGCAGTGGGCTGTGCTGTGGCTGAGGTTTGACTAGGCTGTGGCTGGATGAGCTGTGGTGGGCTGTGGCTGGGTGGTGTGACTGGGATGAGGCTGTGGCTGTGGCTGTGGCTGAGGTTGTGACTATGGCTGTGGCTGGGATGAGGCTGTGGCTGTGGCTGAGGCTGTGGCTGTGGCTGTGGCTGTGGCTGAGGCTGTGGCTGGGATGAGGCTGTGGGCTGTCGCTGTGGCTGAGGTGCTGTGGCTGTGGCCGTGGCTGTGGTGGGATGAGGCTGGTGAGCACAGACTCCTGTAGTTTTTCCAATTTACTATATGATCAGAGGTGCTCAGTGAACGAAGAATGAAAACCCCAGTCTCCAGGTTTTGAACTGTCAATTAAGAGGGACTGAGCTGAAGCTGCAGTGCCCAGGAGGTCTCATCCCCACCAACTAGGCTGACTAAAGACACAACACAAAGAACAAATATGATGGGATTGGTTTTTAAACATCAGAACGTTTCTTATTCATTTCCATGCCCAAAGGAACTGCCATAATTAGCCCAGTATCCAGAGAAATCAGATTATATACCAGGTCAAAGGATGTGTCTCCCTGTGATACTCATAAAACCCTACTGGCTGGGGCTCCACGCTATTAAAAAGCATCAAGACTTTGGCCTACTTGAGAAACCACATCCTGTCAGGCTCTTGAGGTATGGTGCAGGAGTTGAATGACCAGATGTGGCAAGCTGAGCTAAAGATGCCTGGACCAGCTTTAGGGTGTCAGTAGGACACAGTTCTGTACATGACTATCTTTCAGGAAATTGGCTACATGGGGTGTCATTGATATCAGAGAAAGGGAGTTAGGAGATCATCTGGTGAAGGCTGGCCTTGTAGATTTCACAGTTTTGAGTGAGACCTACTCTCCACCTCTGAAATAAAACCAGAGAGACGAGGACAAGATCACCTGTTGCCTAAGAAGAAATTCGCTGGGATGTGGCTCCTCAGCACAGCCAATGCAGAAGAAACAGAAGTAGGGGCAGGGTTAAGGACACGGTGACTAAAGAATCCCAGCTCAGAAGTGAAATGGGAAAAGAATGTTCTGGACCATGACCCCAGACAGAAAACCAGGACAAACTGGTGTGGATAGAAGCAGGCCGATGACTCCAACATTTGTGACCTCCACTGCTTGATGCCCACACTGAGAACTTCAGCAAATGACCTCTCTAAAATGCCTGTAGAGTGGAGTTGATAACCAATACCTACTTGACAGGGTGTCAGAAGGAAATGAAAGAGGGTACCACCAGTCCTGGCCCTGGGGAGCGCTCACAGATGGTATCTGGTTCCCTAGTTCACAGGTCCCTCCCAACCCTTAGCTAACCCATAAACACTGGGCAGCGGAGCTGCTAGCCTTCTCCCAAGCTCTCAGAGTGAACACTGGGTTCTTTAGGTGTTGGCTGATTGACTAATGGGCGCCGGAGCAGCTGAGCTGTTAGGTCACGTGTGACAACATGTTCCTACCGTCAGAGAAACCTCCACCAGCCCTTTATGTGGGGAAAAAAAAAGCAGCAAGTCCTCCAGCCTTTTAAAGCAAACCAAAATGTTCTTCGCTGCCCCCCATTCAGAAGATGAAGGATGCGCGTTGTGGGGCAGGCAGCGGGGCGCTCTGGCCTTCGTGAGACTTGCAGTGCCCTATTGCTGTGTACCTGCTGGGGTCCTGCGGTTCAGCTCCGTGAAGCCGAAATGCCAGTCCAGCCTTTCATTTGTCCCGATCAAAGCAGCAGTGGGGCGGTGCAGACCTGAGTTTGCAAAATGTAAGCTCCCACCAGGGTGCAGAGCTCACCTGTCCCTGCTGGAGCAAGGTACGCCCTCGCCAACACAGTCACGTGGCCGCCCAGCCCTCCTCGAGTTACCTGGAATGTCTGGGCGGAGGCCGGAAAGACCTGGAGCTGCGCGCGCAGGTGGTGTGCCCCAGTTACTCTTGTTTGTCTTGAAATAGAATGGGGGGGGGGGGAGGTGCATTCAACTCTCCTTTGGGGGGGCGGAGGAGTAAAGAGGGGCTGCAAATACACCCGAAGTGCATACCTAAATCTGCTGTGGGTGGGGACCGAAGCCTTGGCACCCATCCCCGCTGTTGTGGCCAGATCAGAAGGGTCATTGTGTGAGCCATGGCGACTGAGCCTGGCTGTATAATAGGCGCATTATGAGGCTATGCACCTGGCTCCCGCGGAGCCTGGGAGTGAAAAGCTGCTTGCAGAAAGCCGAGAGGAGGCCTTCCGTTGTGTCAAAAGAAGGCTGTACGGGATATCTAATTCCAGTCATTGTGTGGGGGCATCTCATAGCCCCGGGAGGCCGAAGGGTGCCTGCCAGTCACTTCCCAGCCACTGGGACTTCTCAGACTCCTCCTGCCCCTCCTTCCCGGAGGACCTTAAAAACAAAGGGGAAACAGTTTTACTGTGGCCCAGTATCAAAGAAATTGGACGCTAACAGGTTTAGTTCAGAGTCTCTGAGACCAGAAAGGAAAAAAACTGGAAGGGCTTCCCCTTAGGGGGCGGGAAGGAAGGACATAGGCACCTCCAAAATTAACCTAACTGGAAAAGGAAGAAAAGTCAGATAATATTCTTTCTGCCATCCCCTAATACCTTAAGGAGTTCAAAGGTTTTCCAAGCCTGGGGCATTGGCAGTTATAATTACACAGTAAAATACCTAAGGTTAATGAGTAACCTCCAAAGGAAGTTACTGCACATAATGACGGCAATTTCTCTGAACTAAATGTTAAAAATAAGGCCTGTAATACTATGCGAAGGAAATGGTGGCAATTGGCAAATGGAACCCCGTTGCTTGGTAACAAAACCTGAGCTATGAGCTTTCTCTCTACCTGCCCGAAAGCGGTGGGAGGGAAGAGCTGGTTCCCGCCTGCACTCTGAGAAGCCAGAAGCCGCAACCTTGTGCAGACACAGCTGACCAGCCCTGAAACGGGAAGCAGATGTGGCTGGCCCAGGAAGAATTTCAGAATAATTTCTAAGCAGTAAAGGAAATCAGGGGTGATCTGGAAGTGAGGCAGGGGAAGTTTAAAAAGTACTCCACAAACAGAACCCTTCAGACAAACCCACCCCCAGCAAAATCTCCCCAGCTTCTCGCTCCCAGCTTCTCCCCTTCTGTCTGGGCTAACATAGACTTACACTTAGAATCGAGTCAGGAAAGGAATGCAGTTAAGACAACCCAACAGAGCAGAATTCTTCTTGCAGAAGAACTTTTGCATACATTTGAACTTCCCAGTTCTGACTGTATGTCGAGAGAGAGAGATCCTGGACTCAACTCCTTCAAGCTGATCGAGAATTGACCAGAAATAGCTTACAACAAAGTCATTATTACTTTAAAGTAGCATGGGAGCTATGTAGTGAGAGGCTGGGTGAAGGTAGTAGCATGGGAGCTATGTAGTGAGAAGCTGGGTGAAGGTGGGTGTTTTAAAACCCTGTATGTTCTACAGCTGGTGTTCTCTGTTCTGCCTCAGTATCTGTATTAGAAGCTGCTGTGGAACTGCGGATTCCAGAGCCGGAGCACAGCTGCATGGTACAGCTCCTGTCCAGCATGCCTGAGGCTCTGCATTCAGTCCCCAGCACCAACTCCAAATGCAGATTGCTGGGTCTTTGTTCATACAGAGGATTCAGGGCAGGAACCCAGGCACATTCATCATTTCCATCACACTTGGATATAGATATATATAATAAACTGGGAAATTTGTTTTTCAGTATTCTTGACCCGGTCTCTAAGTGGCCCCAGCTGCCCTGTCCACAACCTCACAGAGATCTGCCTGCCTCTGCTTCCTGGGTACTGGGATTAGAAGTATGTATCACCATGATCAGGTGTATGTGTTCGTGTGTGTGTGTGTGTGTGTGTGTGTGTGTGTGTTAAAGAAAAACTAGGGCCAGCAAGATGCTCAGCCTGTAAGAGCACTTGCGACACAGTAAGAGGCCCTGAGTTTAATCCCTGGAACACAGCTTAAAGGTAGAGGAGAGAACAGCTTGGCAAAGTTGTCATCTGGCCTCAACCCATGGACACTCAAGTCCACACATCTTACACACACACAGTACTAATAATAATAAATAGAAATTTTAAAATCTAGACTCTAAATGCCCAAATAATTAAATAAGCGTTGAAGAGTAGTGCAGCGCTGAAGACCGCTGGCAGAGTGGCTGTCTGGTCATTTACGTAACTTAGCATCTTCCTCGGCACACAGTATATAACATACTTGCTTGGAAGAGCCTCAGCCAAAACCTCACTCTTGGCTATTTTCATGGGGTTCCTCATCAGACTCAAGCCTTCTCTGGCCCAGTTTTCTTCCCTTCACCATGAGCTCCTCTCCCTTCAACTCTGGTCTACTTAATAGAGATCCTTTTATTTAGCTGTGACTCCTAATGGACTAATATTATGGCCAGATAACACAATCTCATCTTTAAGCATGGTAACCTGGAGAAGGATGGGGTGATGAAGCCCCAATTCAAAGAAAGGACTTTTGAACAGGAAGATGTCTGAGGTTGGCCAGGCTTCCCGGTCTGGAAAAGCCAATTCCTTCCAGTAAGAAAGAATCAGAACCCATAGACTCTCCAAATTTAGTATCACCATGCACAGGATCTCATACGGCAGGGCTCCACAGCCAAGGCAAAGAAATTTAAAGACTCTTTGGGGGCCAGAGAGATGATGTGCAGTTAAGAGCACTGGCTGCACTTCCAGAGATCCAGGTTCGATTCTCATTACCCACGTGAAACTGGAAATGTCTGTAACTCCAGCTCAGGGTATCTGGTTCCCTCTTATGACCTCCATGGCCACCAGGCATGTACACATGGTCACAGAGACATACATGAAGGCAAAGCATCCATACACATAAAATAAATTTTAAAAAATGAAAAAGTGGTGGCGCTACGCCTTTAATCCCAGCACTTGGGAGGCAGAGGCAGGTAGTTTCTGAGTTCGAGGTCAGCCTGGTCTACGGAGTGAGTTCCAGGACAGCCAGGGCTACACAGAGAAACCCTGTCTCAAAAAACCAAAAAAAAAAAAAAAAAAAAAAAAAGAATAAAAATCTTTAAAAAAAAAATGAAAAAAGTCTCCTGAACATGATGTAAATGATTAAGTGCTATAAAAATGTAGTCTCCTAGGACATGAGCATTCTCCCCAAAAAAGTAGAACCAGTTTTGACAAAAGCCACTCCCACATCCCCAGCTTCAACTCAGGCCACCGATGGATTGCTTAGGACGGCAGATGCAGGTTCACCACAGCCTTTCAAAAGTAATGTCTAACTTCACACCCATGCCCTGAGCCAGGAGGAGCTTCTGGAACCCTCTTGTAATACTGATCATTCTTTTTTAACATTTAGAATCCTCCTCGCTCCAAACCTGCCTCCAAAGACAGAATACCATAAAGATGGCATGGAAATCCTGGGCCACCAAGCTGCTTTGAGCTGAGATTGTTCTCCCTAGCTGGAAGCCATGAGAGGTCTGACACTTACATTTCAGTTTACCAGATGTGACCCTTGTGCTCCCATGGGACATGTGAAGAACTCCAGAGACCTCTACTTGACTGATTGTAGTGGCATTGACTTGTCTGCCTCCTGTGTTGGAATATACAATCATTAAAGACCGGAAGAGGGTTTTACTCACTTTCCAGTGTGAATACCATACCCAAGTACATAAGAGAATAAGACACAAATGACAAGTCAGGGAACATGGAGTTAGACACACAATTCATATATGTCTGGTTGAGTCATTTACTACTTGTGACCTTGGATTGGTAAGGGTACGATGTGTGTGTGTGTGTGTGTGTGTGTGTGTGTGTGTGTGTGTCTGGGGTGGTATTTAATTTTAGGCTGTGTTTCACTAAGTATCCTGGGAAGGTCTGGAATGACTACCTAAGTTTAGGGTGGTCTCAACTCACTATCCTCCTGCCTTAGGCTCTCAAGTGCTGGACTTACAGGCATGTACCACCATGCCTAGCTAGTAACTTGAGAGTCAAATTTCTCATTTGTAAAACAGTAATAGGAACAGCCCTACCTTCTTGTAGTATGGTTGAGAATCAAAAGTTAAATGCATAAGAAAATGTTACAGTGAGAATGATACATTCGTGAGCTAGATATGGTGGTACACAGGTCTATGATTCTAGTCCTCAGGAAGCTCAAGGAAGATCATGAGTTCAAGGCCAGTGTGAGCTTTATAGTGAGACCCTGTGTCATAAAAAACAAACAAAACATGACTCATATTCTTCATAGAATATTCTAATCGCATACATATACCTTTACTCCAAAACATCCAGCCTGCTTTAGGCTCTTCCTTGTTGATGCCCACCTGACGCATCATGATTAGCTAGTGGTTGAATTCTCATAATCTTTGATGAGACACTGAAGGATGTTGTAGCTATTATTGAATTCAATATCATTGGTTTGATGGACTGGATATGTTCAAAACTCTAGACCTTCTGCTAATGAGCTTCAGGGACATTGAACTAAAATTCTACATACATCAGGAACAAAAAAGCAGCAGCAAGGAGTTCAGCTTTGACAAGAACATGGTGGGACACTTCCTCGGCTTCTCTTGGACATAATGAAGTGCTCTGTTTCATGGAGGTTTGGTAGAACCTCCATGGTCAGAAGCAGGTATGAGCAAGAGTTCTCAAGAAGCCAGTGTCCAGTCTTCCTGGCTCAGCTCTCTCCCTCAGAACTGATGGGTCTGCTCACCTCAGTAGCAGAGACCATGTATTTACAGTCCTGGGATCACCTGTGAGGTAGCAGCCTTGATCTTCTGCATGACTGTCCAGCTAACGATCACTGACCCTGGGCACACCTAGCCTGACCTGAGTGCATGCAAATCCAGATGCTAGCCATCCTGCCAGCTCACCTTTCACGAGCATCTTTACATCTGCTTCTCACAGACCCTCAGTTTTGACTCTATGCTTTAATATTACACAGGTCTACCTTGATTCTCTTTGCCACTGTGCCCCTGCCGGGCACCCTCCTGAGTTCTGCCCACTCTTCCTTTGTGACAGAACCAGAGCTTAGGGTCTGTCAGCAGAACTGTCCTCTGATCCCCAGCTTCTTTTTGCTGGCTCTGGGCCCAGCCTCCTCTGCCATGTGTTTCTGACAGTCTATACACCATACCCTGTTCTAAAACCACCTCCAAGATTTGCATCTTCTTTTCTAACTTTTGGAAATCCTCTCTTTTAAACCCTATGACTCTTCCCACGTACCGTTTCTAAAACCAATCCCCATTTCTACTCATCTAGGATGGAATCATTACGACGGAATCACTGTCCGTTCCACCATGGTTCTGAGACAACATGCTGCTTTTCCAAATTACCAAGGGGACTTTCACTTTACTGGGAGCTAACTTGTGTGAATGCAGAATACAACTGTTCTCCCACTAATCTGCCTCTTGTGAGTTAATTCACAGGCACCAGTCATGAACCTCAGAAGATCTCCTTTCCATTTCTGCACCTACATAGCTTACAGTGGGCTGCAGGCAGCACGTATGGATGAATGACTTGTAAGAGATAAAACGGTTTCATTTAGAAAACCTTACTACTTGGTACATCCACCCACTCAAAGTAGAAATCTTCCAGCACTTTTAGCAAGTGAATTCAAATTAGACTATTCAGAGCTTGCAAACGGATTGGATTTTGATGTTCTGATAAAATATTAGCTGAAATTAACAACCCCAAAGAGGAGACAGTATGCAGGGAGTGTGCTTTCAAACGGAGTAGAAGTTGTGGAAAAGTGATAATGAAATGTATATAGGTGTTTTTAAAGAGGCTCATGGGCTGGAGAAATAGCTCAGTTGGTAGAGTGCTTGTCCAACATGTACAAATACGTGGTCTGAGTCCCCAGCCATACAACTCCAGGCTATCATTAGCCACATAGCAAGTTCCAGGCTAGCCTTAGATGAGACCCTATCTCAAAAGTAAAATAAACAAAAAAGTATCCAGGTCATTAAAATGATATTACCAAGGAACTGCTTTCCATGAAAGTTAGCTGAATGGATATCAGACACGAAGATGATCCATGCATTTGTTAAGTGACAATATGCAGTTACAAAACAGTAGATATTGTATTAAATAATTTGCTAAAAAAATTGAATGGATGCGGGCTGGAGAGATGGCTCAGTGGTTAAGAGCACTACTGCTCTTTCAGAGGTCCTGAGTTTAATTCCCAGCAACCACATGGTGGCTCACAACCATCTATAAAGGGATCTGATGCCCTCTTCTGGTGTGTCTGAAGACAGCAACAGTGTACTCACATAAAATAAATAAAATTAAATATACATATATATATGTGTGTGTGTGTGCGTATATATATATATGAATAGATGGACTAATGAATGAATAAATGAATGGAGACAATACAGTTTTAATGATGCTTGTTGTTCTAGGTGTTAGAAATATGAAATCATTGTCTGTGGGCAGGGTCCAGTGGCATACCTGAATCCCAGCACTCAAAAAGAGAAAGCAGAAGGAATGCAAATTCAGGGCTACTCAGGGCTACATAGGGAGTTCAAGGCCAACCTGGACCCTGTCTCTAAACAACACAATAAATTCCTATATTTTCTCATTTTTTTTGCTGTTATGTAAAAATTATATTAAAAAACACAACCTCAAGCCATTGATCTGGTAGTTTTAAGCAGGCTCGTGTTCCAACTAAAATATGAGCCCTACTCGTTCACCTTTCTAAATAAGTTTCCTTTAAGATGGCAGCTCATCTTTCTCCTCCCTTCTCAGCCCTGGGACTTGAGCAGAAGGCATTTTATAGGGACAGTTAGTAACTATCACCTTCCACCAGCTTAGTTACGACCAAAGAAGCCAGACTTAAAAGAAACATTTTTGATCCAGATGAAGTCACTGGTAACTCTCTCATTATTTTTCTCCATAGCAACACGTATAAAATATGGAGAAAAATGTTTATTCAAGTTTTTTACTCAATTTCACAACTACTTCAAAAGCTGTTAAGTGTGGTTTACGCTTCTTAAAAATTTCAACCTAGAGCTGGGGTTTGTTTTAACCCTAGAGGCTAGAGCTTTGTGCCAATGAGCTGGCTCTTGCCGCATGCCTGACGAGACACACTGGGAGCTTGGAGTTCCTTTGTTGAATTTTTTTTTTCCTCTCTCTCTCAGGAAAATGCCTCTGAAAGCTTTGGGAGGTGTCTCTACACAGGTCCTGTGATAAGTGAGCCTTTCATTAGACTTCGACCACAGAGGAATCCCAGAGACTTCACTCTAATATAATTTAACCCCCTTATTCAAGAACTTGAGAGGTGGAACATAGTTTAATAGGTAGATTTAGAGGTTCTTGTGCCTTCAGTAATCCTCCTTTCATCAGAACAATGGCTATAATTAATATTTATGATTTGCCTTTCACCTCAAAGGACTTTTACAAATTGTTACCACAGAACTCAGGACGCTCACTAATGAAGTGCTACTGCAGGGCCCAGAAGAGAGACTTAGAGTCATCTCAGGTTTGCTCCATGGCCACGTGGCCACAAAGGAAGGGTGTGGGGCACAGCAACTCTATGCCTGCCTACCCTAAGAAAACGTCAGGGAAATCAGTGGGCTCACGCTGTCCCCGCAGCCCCCTGCAGCCCCCTGTAGCCCCCATAGCAGAAGCAGGTTTTTATTTTGATGGGCAGTTCTATTGGTTTTGTTTGATGCCTTGGGCAGATAGGCAAAGTATGACCCAAGGGCCTCAGCTTCTATCTAATTTTATGTTAAGTTCATTAGTTTGTTTGGTTTGAGACAGGGTGTTTGTATGTAGCCCAGGCTGGCCTGGAATGCTCCATCTTGAATCAGTGTCTGTATGCTGGGTTTACAGGTGTATGAGAACTCCTGGTTCTCAGCCTAATCTTATCTTCCACTCTCTCTGTCTCCGCCTCAGGCACAGCGTATATCTCTGATATTTTCAGCGTTTTGGTTAGGCCAAGGAGCATGACAACATAACCGAGACTAGATAGGCCACTCAGAGTATTTTTCACTGCACTTTGTCAGGGTAAGTTTGTTGTTGCCTGGGAGCCTAAGACAGAGTAAGAGAGGTTCAAGGGTGCTGCCAAGCTTTTGTCTTACTGGAGGTCGTCAGAAACTCACTATAGGTGTCCCTGAACTTTCTTGGAGTCAGCACATTGATCTGGACTGACAGGGTATGTACTTAACAAAGGCCAAGTTCATGTAGCAACACGCACAGAGGAAGTACTCCCCACACCCAGAGTGTTCACCCACAGCCAGTGGCTGACATCAGTTCAGTATATGGACTTGCTGGACCATAGTAACTCCTACAATAGTGCTGAAATGAGGGGAGGGGAACAACGGATGAGAGCAGAGCTGTTGACATCAATCTGAGGAGACCCTGCAGGCAGGGGCAAGCCCACCCTAGTCATGATCAGACCAGACAGAAAGCAGCTATACACACTGTGTCATGGTCTTGGTAGCTACATCACATGCTACTGGATAGTAGTTACCAACAATGAAGATACCAATTTAAATTCCCGGTAGTTACCTACAAAAGTTACAGTCAGGCAGCTGTCTTGAAGCTACTGCCTACATTGTGCCCTTTAAGCTGCCAGTAGACAGATGTCACAATCCTAGCTTTACAAGGTGAAGTTAATAAAACTCACAGGAACTGCCTCTGAACTAAGACAGTCTTACTATTCATTTATGGGACACAGATCCTATGTGGCAGATTTTTTCATCAAAAACCCAGAAACCACTTGGAAACAGAAACAGAAAGTGGCCTTTGTTGTATTTCCATCTTTTAGAGAGGTGGTTTATAAAGCTACACACACACCACACACACACACACACACACACACCTGCTTGCATGTACACACACACACACACACCCTATGGTAGCTCCTTTAGTCCTATTAGGCACATCCACATGTATGCTCTGCACACAGCTGGATAACACACAATGGTTGAAAACCTGTTCCATTTCTTAATCCAACCATGCCAGCCAGCACTTCGGCTGTCATGGGGAATCCATTCATCAACAATCCTCAAATAACATTCATATTTGGAGGTTGGTTCCCCAATCCTATTTAACCTGAAGGTTAGCTATGCAAGTGAACAAAGAATTCACAAATGCACGGCTACTCTTTTCTCTTATTGTGAGACCACAAGCCATGTATCCCGAGCTAGCATCGAACTCACCATGTGTAGCACAGACCTCCTTAAATCCTTGAAATCCTCCTCCCTCAGTCTCCTGATTGCTTGGATTACAGATGTGTGCTAATCTGGCCCTGGATCGAGGAAAAACAAAATTTAAAAGATCAAGTTATTCTTTTTTTTCCTCTCCTTTTCCTGAGCATTAGGCTAGTTCAAAATTCATCGTGGGCAAAGTTTACTTGGCCAGCAATATTGGCTTCCTCCAATCTCCTGTTTCCTAGAGACCAGAGCACGTTCCTCCCCCTCAGTCTGCATGCTCCCCAAGACAGCTGACCCTTCTCAGCACATAGAATGCTCTAGAACAGGGCCTTCCACTGTCCACCCATGCCTCCTCACACCTACCACAGTCACACAAGAACACAAGAAAACTCATCGCCATGTCTGCCCTCACAAGCATCACCTACAGGCAACGGGCTATTGACTCTGTTTAGTATTACAAGTGGGGTGAGCATTTTAAAGCCATTCCTTACTAGTTACCTCTTTTTCCTCACTTTCTTTTTTAACAAGCCCTCCTGTAGCTCAGGCTAGCCTCATCTCTGGTGTTGCCAAAGATGACCTAGAACTTCTGGTCCTCTGCTACTTTTTATGTACCTGATGCATTACCTGCCTTAGGGGGCAAACCCAGGGATTTAGCTCACATGCTAGGCAAGCAATCCACTAACTGATCCCCAGCCTCAGCCCTCTTTACTTTTGATTATTAACATTACACACACACACACCACACCACACACACACACACAACACGTGCGCGCACACACAAGAAAGGTAACCACATCACAATCCCACTCCACCAAGTCTGATATAGAGTCTCAGCAGTCATCTGCCAGTATACAATACAGACAATACAACACCCTGCCTGTGGCCTTTTTCTCCCACTGTCTTCAACATTGAGGGATTTAAAACAAACCCCTAAATGGCATGTTGTTTCACCTATATTTAATTAACTTCCTAATTGCTTTAGGAAATATCTTCCTAATTAAGCATCCATTCAGCTAAGTACAAAACTCATTCTTTCATTGCAACTGTTGCAAATTTGTTTGTTTGTTTGTTTGTTTGTTGGTTTGAGATAGGGTCTGGCTGACCTGGAACTTACTGTGTAAACCAGGTTGACCTTGAACTCACAGACATCTGCCTACCTGCCTCAGAATGCTGAGATTAAAGATTTGTGCCAACATACTCAGCTTGGCTGTTAGGAATTTTTAATTAAATGAAAGCTCAGTTTCTTGTCATTCCTGTAAGAGTAAAGATATAAATATTACCTGTTGTCAGTAAGAGGAGCAATGAGAAGATTTCACTGATGTGTGAATTCTTAATTCTAGAACATTTCTCGTCCTCTTACCCCACCACCACCACCATGATTATGCATTAGTTTTAAGGCTAAATATATAATATACATACATATATAATATTAAAATTCAAGAAAGAAATAAACAACAAAGGAAAATATACGTTAATACGCAAAACTTAATTTTGCATCCCATGTAATTTTCTGGAGGGAAATCCACCCACTGAATTATTAAAGTCCATGCTAACTAATACATTTTCACCTCAAAAGATAAAATAAGAAGACAAGGACAGAATTTCTTTTTAAAAAAATATTTTTATTTTTATTTGTGTGTGTGTGTGTGTGTGTGTGTGTGTGTGTGCACTCGAGCATGATTCTAGAAGCCAGAAGTGGGTGCTGGATTCCCAGGAACTGGAGTTATAGGTGGTTGTAATTGCCTGACTCTGATGTATGTGCTGGGATCTGAACTCTGGTCTTCTGGCAGGGCAGCAAGTACTGTTAGCTGTTAAACCATCTCACCAGCCCACAATAGTCTTTTGATGAAATTTTAAAGCTTACTTGAACATTCAAAGTCAGAAGTCTTGAAGGTCAAGTTAAATTCTGCCATGTTTTACATCTGTTTGTTCTTACACTTTGAGGGTTCTCTTTAAAGGCCAGCAGCTGTTTGTTATCAACATACATCATTTCAAATCACTTATGGGGAATTGAACCCAGGGCCTCTGACAACCTAAGCTCAGAGCTATACTCTGAACTCTAACAAATACACCCTAGCCACTGGTCTGTTCTTATGTTTGCTTCTCTTATGTTTGCAAAAGCAGAGAGATCCTCATGTGGCTGAATCTCCCCCTCCTCTAGCCACCCATCCCCGACCCCTGTCATCGTGTAACTTTCAGAGGTGTACAGACTGAGACCCAGGCCTGATCAGGTAACAGCTGGTCTTCACCCTGATGCCATGCCCACCTTCCAAGAGACTGCCCCTTCTTTCAAGTATTGTTTCTGATCTCAGTGAATCACCCGCACGAGCTACTCTCTTCCCAGGTCAGCTCTTGTAAGCCCATCCCACTTCTTAGCAGAGATTTTCTAGGAACGCTGAGTTTGTATCAACATCAGCAGCTGTGACGTGAATTAGCTCAGAATTCCACACGGCAGTCAAGACGGCCACACCAGGATGCACCACCCCTGTACAAATTCTTCCAGAGATGGTCTGCACCTTCAAGGCTCAACAGGAAGGAAGAACAGCCCTTAGAAACAACAGTGCTAAACAAGGATTTGAGATACAACCTAAGCTGCCTGTGGTGCCACACCCCTGAAACCTAAGCACACAGGAAGCAGAGACAGGATGATCCCAAGTTCAAGCCCGGCCAGGACTATATAAAAAGACTCTGTCTCAAAAAACCAGTTTTTCTCAGGTATTTGTCGCAGCAGTGGAGACTCAGTTTTTCTCAGGTATTTGTCGCAGCAGTGGTCTGATACACAAAGTTCTGCACATAATTTAGCAGAAGCAGAGGCAGGAGGGGAACCAAACCACCCTCTAAACCTTACAACCTTGAAATATTTTTCAGTTGCCACATCTCCTGGGTGGCCAGAAGCACCTAAACTGAGGGCTTCTACCCTGTGTCAGCTATGAGAGCTGTGTATGTGTGTGTGTGTGTGTGTGTGTGTGTGTGTGTGTGCACTGACATTAGGTGTGGGATATGAGGAGACACATTTTTAAAATTTCATTCATTTATTTTTTTCCCTACATAATATCCTATCCTTTATTTCACGTATTTACTTTCCTCAAATTATATCTTATTTCAAAAACAAACAGAATAATATGTTTTAATCAGAACTTTTCTGAGTACAGTTCCCATCATTGGCTTACAGTTGTGCCAGATGTAGAGAAACTGAATGAGGTGGACCAGAGTGATGTCTCAGTGGTTAATAGTACTTTCTTTAATATACATGTAGGTGCAGGTATATGAATGGTAGTATCTGTACACGTGTGTGGACTCCAAGGCACAACTTTGGGTGTCATTTCCTGGGAGCCAATCACCTTGATTTTGTTTTGAGACAAAGTCTCTTATGGGTCTAGAGCTCACCAAGTAGGCTACACTAGATGGCCAGAGAAATCAGGGATCAGCCTGTCTCTGCCCCCTCAGCACCCAGATTACAAGCGTATGTCACCCTCCCCAAGCTTTGCATGTGGATCTTGGGGATGAAAAAGAGGCCAAGCACTTTTTTTTTTTTTGGTTTTTCAAGACAGGGTTTCTCTGTATAGTCCGGCTGTCCTGGAACTCACTCTGTAGACCAGGCTGGCCTCGAACTCAGAAATCCGCCTGCCTCTGCCTCCCAAGTGCTGGGATTAAAGGCATGCACCACCACCACCCCGAGGCCAAGCACTTTTCAAGCTAAGCAATCTCTCAGGGCCCTGTACTGTTCTTATAGTCAGGGTTGTATGCTTTCTAAAAAATAAAATGATGTTTGTGCCAAATTTCCACATAGTTTGCCTCAATAAAATTCTGTACCATCTAATAGGCTTGCATGGTTATTCTAAAACTTCATGTCCAAGTTTCAACTCCATTCAAAATCAGGATGATACTTTAGGGACAGGAACATATCAACAGGGTTTGGGGTCTTTCTGTCATCTCTCACATTCAATATGTCCCTTCTCCTTACAGCCACTAAGCAGCCACAGAACAGGCTTTCTTCCGTTCTGTAATGAATGTTCTTACAACTTTGGCCAGTTCCTGTTAGATGGTGGGGTGCAGAAGTGAAGGTGACTCACTCACAATCCGGCACAATCCTCTCTTCGCATACTTTTCTCTCTCCCTCCCTCAGAGTTATATGCACACATAAACATACATACGGCTTCATTCTCCTTGTACCTGATTGTAATTCCCACCATCGAAGACTCCCTAATACCTCTGAGAGATGCAACCGAAGAAGACATCCATCCAGATGGAGGAGAAGGGGGAGAGGCAGATATCCTGTTCTGGTTCAACCAAAGAAGTAACATGCCACAGAACATGAGCCCTGGAATGCTAAGGCTTGGGTCTGTTAAGGATCAGCAACTTCTGTATCTTTGCCAGCGAGTCTGGCCGAGTGCCTGGCTTAGGAGTGAAAGCTCAGCAGTGGAGCTCATTCTCCTGGCCCAGCTGTGTACTCTTACTCACCAGGCAAAGCCCCACACTATAAAACAGACCCCTCTCCCGAGGGTCTTGAAGGAGTATCAGTCTAATCGGTTTCCCTCCTTGGGGTTATATCCTTCTTTCTAGGCAAGAGAAGTTTACATTTTTAAAAGTGCATTTTTCTTACTGTTGACCCTCCCTCGCGGAGTTTTATTTAACATTACCATGTCTTATGGATTTAATTCCCACTCATACAAAAACCAGGCCTAGCTCATTGGAAAGGAGACTAGCAAGTGTATCTCCTTCCAGCAGGCTCACCCAGGCTGGTGGGGATTAGAGATTAGCCCTCCACATCCTCTGATCCCCCAGGGCCCTGGCTCTGATGAGGCCTGTGCCAGTGGACACCAAGGCTTTCTAAAGCACAAGTGTTTCCTCTCTGCTTCATAGAGTTTAATTAGTTGTCCGTGGATGTTCCTGACCCCTCGGATGCAAAAAAAAAGGAGCAAGAAAAAGCCTGAAGACACTGAACCACTTTCCAAAGCTGCCTTAGCTACCACCACTGTGTACAGCACATGGAAGATCACATGACCACGAAGAGTGACAGTCCGTGAGGAGACAGCTAGGAACAGAAAAGGACAGACTCTAAGTAAATAATGCTCTGCTTGCACTTCAGTTCAGGCGATGTATCAAAGACATGCTTGCCTGGCAGACACATATAACTAAGAGAAAACCCCGTGGGCTCCCAGAGTTAGCTAGGTCAAATTACAAATAGTCACCTGTAGGAGACTTACTTTAAAGAAGTCAACAGGTGATCCTGTGCCCTCCCCGAACACACCCCGCCCCCCCCCACACACACACACCACTTGAGACTTACACTCCTAGTCTGGGTTCCTATTTCTTACAGGCTCCTGTATACAGTTCCTGACAGATTGCTTTCCAAGATTGCTTTTGGAGCTGACAGCTAACAAACTATGTGTGAGGGTGGTAGAAAGGAAAAGATACTCTGATGTTTTGTATTGATTGTCAATGTGACAGGACTTAGGATCACCCCAGAGATGATCCTCTAAGCATCTCCATAAGGAAGTTTCTGGATCAGGTTAACCTATTTGAGAAAAGCCACTGAAATATAGATGACACCATTCCATGGTCTGAGGTCCTGCAATGAATACCAGCTAAAAAATCAACTGCTCATCTCTCTGATTTCCTGATTGTGGAACGGTGTGACTAGATGCCTCCTGCTCCTGCCACCACAGTGACCTCTCAAACTATGAGTTGAATAGCCCTTCCTCCCTTAAGTTGCCACTATTGGGTATCTTGTTGCAAGAACACAGAGATCTCTAATGTGTACATTCCCTTAACCCTTTCTTGCTTCACACCTTCCTAATGTCCTCTCATGACTAAACAAAGAAAAGTTGTGATTTAAATGACCAAGAAGCTGTGGAACTGTTAGGTTATATGACTTATTTTCAAAGCCAACCCTTCCCTGAGGTTTACTGAGCGTGCCTGGATTGTAATAGTGGTAAGATCTGCATCAAGCACCCCAGCTCTTAATTGCTGACCTTCTTATCAACTGAAGCATGCTAACTTATGCCCATTAGCCTGATAGCAGGAGCCTAGGAATCTCAGCTTTTTTAAGGATCCTTTTCACCTGTAGATAATGGTTAGTATTAGATTTTTAACTTTGATACAGATTTGTTATTCGAATGAACTTTATTTTGATAATATCAGATGTAGTTATGCCAATGGCACATACTTTAATGACTGTGGTGATTTTAATACACTTGGCCCAGGGAGTGACATTATTAGAAGGTGTGACCTTGTTGGAGTAGGTATGGCCTCGTTGGAGGAAGTGTGTCACTCTGGGGGGTGGGTTTTTGAGACCTTCCTCCTAGCCAGGTGGAAGACAGTCTGCTCCTGGCTTCCTTTGGATGAAGATGTAGAAATCTCAGCTCCTCCTGCACCATGCTGCTGGATGCTGCCATGTTCCCACCTTGATGATAATGAACTGAACCACTGAACCTATAAGCCAGCTCCAATTAAATGTTGTCCTTATAAAAGTTGTCTTGGTCATTGTGTCTGTTCACAGCAGTAAATCCCTAACTAAGACAACGACTGTGGATCAAAATACATGGATCCAGCTCAGACACTTTGTGGCTCCGTTGTCCTTACAGTAGCTTTTGGTCATTTTAGCCAAAATGTCCCCTCATGTGGATCTATGGGTGGAAAGTGTGCATGGTTCTTTGTGCTGTGGTTACACAGCCCCAGTGGCTCCTGGATGAGGCTGTTCTGTGGATGTTCAGAGACCACCCACCTCAGGAAAAACATGCCTGCCCAAAAGCTGCCAAATGGGCTAACTCTTCTTTTGACAATCTACAGATTTGTATTAGTTTTGTCACTTTGACTTGAATCAACACAAAGAACCTCTGCAGGGTCCCCACACCTGGCTTTTTCAGGATTTCTCTTGTGTGGCAGACTGAGTCATATCCCCACAGTCCATTGTTGTGGCGAGGGGTAAAGTAAGCACACTCATTATGACAGAAACGCAACAATGTCTGTTTTTTTCTCTCCTCTGGACAACAGCACACAATGGGATTCCGCAGCCTCAGCAGTTGTCCTTCACTGGAAGAGTCCTGTTTAAGCACAGGCTTAGGGCTCAGCCTGATTTTCCTGCCCATTGGCTCTTGGTTGTTTATAGCTGCATACCGGGAGATCGTACTTGCCTGCAAAACAGCATTGTATTCTGAACAGAACAGAACTAACAGGACGTAGAATTTTGACCATCAGAGTCTCGACTGGTTACCCAGCCCCCTGCCCTCTAATGTAACCTACATAATGATGACCAATGAAATCAACTAGACTTTGCCACTAATCAAGGAAAAAGCAACCACATGTGTTCTCCACATTGAATATGGGCCGGTGTTTTTCATGTGATGTCTAGGGAGGGTGCTTCAGCATTTGCTTAAGAACCGGAATACTGACATTCATGCAGAATTTCTGGTTAAGTCAGGCATGGTGGCCACACTTCAACATCACCTCTTGGGAGGCAGAGGCAGGTAGATTTGTGTGAATTCAAGGTCAAGTTAGTCTAGATCATGACTTCTAGGCCAGCAAGGGCTACACAGTAAAACCCTGCCTCAAACAAATGAAAAAAAAAAAAAAAAATAGGCTTCCAGGTCAGAAGACAGAAAAGAGAAACAGGGAGAGACCACAGGAAGGCAGAGGCCAAACATATTTGTAATGCGCCTCTCAGGTCAGACCAGACAAAATTAAAGTGGGTCAGAGACCTATATGAAAATTCAAAAACTATAAATTCTCCTTTTATGTATATATGCATATGGCATCACACATGTGTGGGCACCACAGAGGCCAGGAAGTCCCCTGAAGCTGGAGTTACAAATAGTTATAAACCACCTGATATGGCTGGAAACCAAACTAGAGTCCATAGCAATATGCACTCTTAAACAAAGATCCAACTCTCTCTCTCTCCTTTCTTTCTCTCTCTCTTTCTCTTTCTCTCTCTCTCTCCTCTCTCTCTCTCTCTCTTTTCTCTCTTCCTCCCCTCCCCCCCAAAACTATAAACTGGAGAGGGAGTAAAATACAGGCATAAATCTTTGTGACCTGAAAATTGCTTCTTAGATGTGACACCCAAAGGACAAACTACTAAAGAAAAGATTGGGTATGCTAGGCCAAGTCACAAATTAACTACTCCTGGGGAGGCAGGGATGGACTCAAAAGAGAAAACCACCCCTAATCATGTCCCTTGTTCTAACCATAGAGCCATAGAGGGAAGTAAGTCTTCCCTAGGAATTCACAAACACTTTCGCTTAAGTTAGAAATGTTGGACTCTATTCCCAGTCAAAAAGGAGGCTATGGTTTTAACATAAGCAAAATACAAAGCAAAATAGCTGTGGGTGTCACCCTGCAACTGCCAGTCTGTATACCAGACACTAGCCTTGGAGATCTGTTGGGGCTCTGGCCAGTGGTAGCATTCAAGCAAAGGGGAAGGGGGTCAGATGAAGGTTTTCTTCCATGGCTGCTGCTATGGTAAGACTTTGCTACACACGGTCAGGCTGGTGACACAAGCTCAGAGAGGGAAGTACCACCACCAATGCTCCCAGTGCCCCACCCTGCTCCAACCACCCCACTGCTACTCCAAGGTCAGGGCCACCTGGTGGGAAGTGACTGAGGTGTGTCCAGGCAGCTCCTAGCAGCCTTCAGGAGACAGCCCTCTTCCCCGGGAAGCGTTACAGCTCTTATGTGACAGAAAGCTCTCAGATGATCAGTGATGGAGTAATTTTCACACTTTTATTTCTCAGGATAGGATCTTATATACATTTTGGGGTGGGTTGGGGTCTGACAGCAGATGCTTTCTATTGGCTTGGTCTAAGATGTTAGGGATGCCTCATCTACATGTGAAGGGATTTGGGGCACTGTCCCAGTCCTCCTCTGATCCTCTCCATGGGGTGCTGTGGTCATGTGGCAAGTCCTACCGTCCTCTGGTCTGAGGTTGCAACCCACTCAACCTTACCAAGTTTCCTGGCACAGTCCACTGCCCCACATGCAACTCCAATAAGAGAGAAGAGGCAGATGATACAGTGAAGACCAGCATGAGTCCAAGGTCAAGGCCTCCCTCCATGGTCTGAGTTTCAGAAGCATATGGCATCTTGTGTCCTGTAAATGAAGGTGGTTAGTGGTACAACATGCCCCAGAGGTTTGTGAAAAGACGTAGGGTGGTCTCACAAAACACAGTCTTAGACAAACCCAGCTAAAGATGTATTTCACTGTAGAGAGGTTCTCAACCTGTTCAGACCCCTTTTAAGGAGCAAAAGACTCTTTCACAGGGGTCACCTATCAGATATCCTGTGTATCAGATATATGCATTATGATGTATAACAGTAGAAAATTACAGTTATGAAGTAGCAACAAAAATAATTTTATGGCTTGTGGGGTCACCACAAATGAGGAACTGCATTAAAAGTCACAGCCTTAGGAAGGTTGAGAACACCGGATCAGAAGAGGAATCCATGAACGTGGGCTGCCAGGCAGCTTCTTTTTATCCCTACCAAAAAAAAAAAAATTAAATTTGTTTTGAAATATGACGTCTGAATGACAGGAAGTAGGCTGTGGGAATGACGACAGAGCAGGTGCTGCATATATCCACCTCAGCATTTAAAGTGTCGTATAGTAGGTTGTCGGATGGCAGACTGGATGAATGGGAGATGAGCTGTGCTGGCCCAGGGAACATAAGGCATGAGGAAGTTGATGGATGGACTCTGATGCACTGCTCTCACGTGGTGTCATCCTGTGACAGGTTGCCTTCAGTATTCCCAGAGAATCTTAAAGCAACTGGCATGCAGCAACTGGCCAGTACTGTGATGAGAACTTTAAAATCAGAAACTTGGGGGCTGGGAGGTAGCTCCATTGTGATGGAAGGGGACCAATGGTGGAAGGGGATGTCTCAGCAGGCCCATGCCAAGGCAACTCTTCCCCCTGAGGGACCAGCCACATGACGTATAGCATAGAATAGGGTTTATTCAGGGCATGGGGAGGGGAGCCAGGAGGGTAGTCGAGGCAGAGACAGAGGGGGGGGGGGGGGGGGGGAGGGAGAGGGAGAGGGAGAGGGAGAGGGAGAGCAGAGAAGTAGAGGAGTAGAGGCCGAGGCGCCATGACCACGTGGTAAGAGGGGGAAGGGAAGGGGGGAGGGGGCAGAGAGAAGCTACAGGCAAGAGATCAAGAGATTAAGAGAGCAAGGAGGGAGCAAGCAGCCCCTTTTATAGTGGGCAGGCCTACTGGCTGTTGCCAGATAACTGTGGAGGTGGAGTTTAGACAGAATACTAACTCACTGGTCAAGTGTTTGCCTTGCAATCATGAGGACCTGAATGCAATCCCAGAAGTTTCTTGGCTAGTTCAATTGTGAGCTTCAGGCCAGTGAGAAACTGTCTCTCAAAGAGGTGGGTAGAGTTGCTGTGGATGAGATCCCTCTACCCTCCACACACACAAAGTACAAATGTGCACATGCAGGCATGTGTGTGTGAATACACACACACACAAACACTCACAGACACACAAAGTTAAAATGTTCCTTTAACTGGGGTTTTCTATTCAAAAGCAACAAAACATTTCAATAGCAAAATGTATTTTTAAAAAAATAAACATGAACAAAGCCCAAAGAACAGTCTATGGAAAACATGTCTGACAGAGTTACTAGTATAGGCACAGGCAGATCAAATGGAAAATAGAAGTCATAGTCAACTATTTCTAAAAGCCTAATACATGGAAGAACAAACTCCTCACAGAGCAAAAGGTTTGTTAAAATGCTGCTGGATAAATCTTCTCAAACAAGAAGTCATTCAGACCCACACCAGATCCCTGGAGAGAGGTGATCTGTGGGTTAATTCAAAACAACACGAAGGTAAGCTGAAATAAGAGGCCCCTGCATCTTAAGTATCAAGGGAGAGAAAGGCAAGGCGGCAGGAATGACAAACATCTGGACAAACCAGGAAGGAAGTTCACACTGAGTTGATAACACAAGGAAGCAGGCAATTTGTAAGACAGCACTTAAGTAAGAGGATAACTTTTCCCAGATATGCCTAGGAGGTTTGAGGAGTCAGAGAGGCTGGTGGCAGCCTAGAAGTCTGCACAGAAGCCTTGCTACTCCACAGAGCTGGAACTGTTTGTGGCCGCAGGGCGGGAGACCTGGACTCAGGCGAAACCGGATCCATGGCTCCTGCATAGAAAAGAATTTCAGGATGAGTCAGTATGAGGCAGAGTTGGAATTTGTTAAAAACAGAAAGAAGGGACTCAGGGAAAGACTGAAATGAGGGTGTGGGCTTCTTGAAGATAGAGCTGCAGACACAGATCTTAGCATGAGCAACAATACCTCTTTGCTGGCTATCAAATTACTCTCAAAGAGTTGCTAAAAGTTTGGCCCCAGGTCCCTCCTCTCAGAACTTCTGGACCCTTGGAAGAGGGGGAGGTTGTGTCAGAGGGGATGGACAACCCCAGAAGAATCCTGCTCACTGAATCAACTAAGCAAGGCTCACAGGAGCTCAGAGGCTGAAGCAGCAAGCGCGGGCCTGCATGGTGCTGCACCAGGTCCTCTGTCCACATGTTCTGGCTGTTAGCTTGGTGTTTCTGTGGGACTCCTAACAATGGGAGCGGGTGTGTCTCTGACACTTTTACCTGCTCTTGGAATTTTTTTCCTCCTATAGTCCACCTTAGGAATGGGGGCTTTTGCCTTTTGTTTTATTGAATTTGGTTGTTGTTTCTTGGAGACCAGCCCTCCAAGCTGGGAGTGGATCCTGGAGATAGAAGATGGGGGCATGGAGAGCTAGGAGGAGTAAAGGGAGGGAAATTGTGGTCAGGATGTATTGTAGGAGAGAAAAATCTATTTTTAACTTAAAAAAAAATGTTCTAGGGATCTAAAAAGACAGCTCTCAATATGAAAAATAAAAAAGGCTAAGAAATACCAAGAAAGAAAAAAAAAAAGAAAAAGAAACTTTGCTCTCATTTCTCTCTTCACGTCTGTACTGAAAATGGGGGTTGGGGGGGGCAGTGGGAATCCTAGAAAAATGGAGGCTTAGAGCTGGGGAGTGAGAAAGGCCTCATGTGTACTCTAAGTGTGCTAGACTTCTTGGGTCTTGCTTGGAACGAGGATTCCCCTCCAACCCCCTGTCCCCATGTCCCGTGATTCACATCGTGGGAACCCCAAGGCTGTTGAAACAGGAGAAAGCCGCGGTTCAGAAAGCTGGCTTCACAGCCCCAAGGAAGAAGTTCTGAAACAGAGAAGGGCAAGGTATTGGAAGACGCTCTGGTCGGCAAAGAAGCGTGTACAAGCTAGAGAGACAAAGCTAAGGGGCAGGAGTTAGGGGCTGAGCATCTTAATCCTGTCTCAGATCCCTGGACACAAGACTGGGTACGTATTTTACATATCAAAGCAAACCTGGCCTCCAGGTTCTCCCAGAATCTTTGTCCCTACTTGGTATACCCTGCCCCCAACCCTGAATTTTCCAGCCTAGGAGCTGAGCTGCCCATCCCCCAGAGGCTCCTCCCTATATAATCCAGACATTTTACTCTCTCACTCTCCTTCCCTCCCTCTCCCTCCCTCCTTCTCTTTCTCTTTTCTTTATGTGTAAGCTCATTTTCTCTCTTCCCTCACCCCACCTCTCTTCCCATGGCAACTTCCGTGGCCTGGGTCCTTGGGGGCCAGTGAACTTGCTCACCGGAAGCAGTTTTCCAATAAACCTGTCTTTAATATTTCTAATCTGGATTGAATTGACTCATCTCACCTGTGGAGAAATAACCTATCACTTACTCAGCATCAAGATGAGGAAGGCAGAGTGTGGAAGGGGAAGGAAGGGGAGAGGAGAGGAAGGAAGTGTGTCAGTTACTTTTCTATTGCTGTAATAAAACACCATGACCAAAGCAACTTACAGAGGAAAGGGTTTACTCGGGCTTATGGACCCAGAAAGAAGAGTCCATCACGATCATGGTGTGGAAGTGTTGCCGCCGGCAGATAGTGACTGGAGTGGCAAGCTGAGAGCTCACAAAGTCCAAGCAGGAAGCAGGGAGGGGAAAACTGGGAGGAGCATGCAGCTTTAAAGCCTCAAAGCCTGCTCCAGTAACATACTTCCTTCAACAAGGCCACTTCTCCTAAATCTCCCAAAGAGAGCCACCAACTGGCAACCAAGTATTCAAGTGCCCCAGGCTATGGAAGACACAGGAAGGGAAATGCAGAGGAGAGAGGAACCAGAGTGAGATATGGGAAGCTTAGAAAACATCTATGGGGAGAAATTAATTCACACATCTTGTTTCTGTGACTATCAACTCATAAATAATGTCGTTTCTATATTAGGTTCACTTGAATATAAGTTTATGTGAGTATCCACCACATTCTGAGTTGCTCTAGGCTCTGAAAAAATAAGAAGACTCAGGAGGACTTGAGCTGGGTCCTCAGAGCCCATGTAAAATGCTGGGTGTGGTGGACACTCTTGTGAGATCAGGAGGACCCCAAGACTCATTGACTTGCTAGCCTAGGCTACTTGGCAAGCCCCAGGTCACAGTGACTGAGTGTGTCTCAAAAACACAAGGTAAACAGTACTCACACACACAGCACACACATACACACACACCACAAACTGAATGAATAAGTAAATGAAGGAAAGGTCCAAAGGGCAGGAAAAAAAGCCAAATTGTCTTCCATTGTGGCCACCAAAAGGACTTTCTAAGAAGTCATTATTAATTCTCTTAATATATTGCAGCCTGACAAGACCCAGTAGAAATTTTTGGGTTTGTGGTGTCTTTGGGGAAATGTGGAGTAGGAGAACCTTGCTGACCTGAATGGAAACTCAATTTCCTTCTCGAATAGAGGATCACCATACTTACCTTCATCTTGGACAAACCCAAGCAGCTAAAATGACACCCAGGCTAATACTTCCTGCTCAGAGATCACATTCTACAGAAGCTGTAAGACTAACCCAATGAACTCACATCCCAGCTGGCCAAACATGCGCCCTAACCACTGTGAGAGCACAAAATGGCCCATCCCAGGGAGTAAGCAACTCTGTTCTCTCATCCTTCCTGGAAGCTAATCTCAGATTGGTTCCACAGAACACACTGACCTCAGGAACACCCTGGAAGTTCTTCACCTGAAGCATGTATCCCCATCCTGTCTCCCTGGATGAAGGAATGAACATTGTTTGTTAACTAAGAGTGAACTCACAGGCCCCAGTTCAAACAAAACCCAAACTCTGCCAAAATTGTGCTTTCCTCTGAACTGCCTCCCGACCCTCTCAGGAGTTTTGGCTTCAGAATTATGTCACCAAAATTAACTTAGAAGGTATGGTAGTTTGAGTAAAAACAGCCCCATAGGCTCATATATTTGAATGTTTAGTCATGGGAATGGCACTATTTGAGAAGGATTAGAAGACTAGAAGGTGTGGCCTTGTTGAAGTAGGTGTAGCCCTGTTGGAGGAAGTTTCTCACCCGGAATGGGCTTTGAGGTTTCAAAAGTCCATGTCAGCCCCACCCCCAACCCCTGCCTGCAGATCAGGGTTTAGCTCTCAGCTCCATCTCCAACACCATGCCTGCTGCCATGCTCCAACCATGGTGACAATAGACTAAGCCTCACACAACGTGTTCACACAAAGGCACTTGGCCATCCCCGTCATCGTAGGAAAGATGACAGTAGGAAAACAGAAGCAGGTGAGACACTGCTGCTCACAATGCAGGCATCACCTTGTCATTGGCTGGAGTCAATTGATGCCTCCTTTAGTAAAAGGAAGCTGGTTGGTTTAATGGTTCTTTTCCCAAACACCATCCCAGAGTGTGCAGTGGGAAGAGGCGAGAAAGGATGCAACATCATTGATGACATCACATTGATCAGTTATCCACTCATGTCATCAGCCAGTTTGTTCTATTCAATCAATAAGCCAAATTAGTGATTCTGGTGGCTCTAACCTGTGCCCAGGTATAGCTATTAACATGGCCTAACACAAAATCATAAGGCAGATTTTTTTTGTTTGTTTTCTTCAAGAAGTTTAGTTAGTCTTTTGTTTGGGTTTGTTTGTTTTGATGTTTATAGGGTTTGGAGGGGTTTGTTCATTTCTGTTTGGAGAACATTTTTGGTTACCCAGTTGGATGGTTCTCAAGAAGGAATTCTATCTAGGACATATCAAGTCTCAATATGGTTATACCTGATAGGTAGTTGGGGCTCAGAGCAGAGCACCCCCCTCTATACTGCTCCTCCTAGAAACCAGAATTCCTCCTTCTCCAGGTATCCATAGAGCCCATTCCTCATTAAGGAAGACAGCTTAGAAAGGCCATTCTGTCTTTTCCCTTGTCCCTTCAAGACTGTTTCTTAGGGTCTTGACCAGGAAGATATGGGCAGGACCCATGGCATTAGTAACAGAAGGTAGAACCTTTAAGAGGCCAGGCCTATGGGGAGGCCTTCATTCACTGAGGGTGCACCACAAAAGGGATTGTGGGCATTTGGTTGCTTCCTGTTTCTTTCCTGTCCCAGCCAGAGAAGAGCTTGCTTTGTTCCACCCTACACTTCCCATGGGCTATAAAGCAACTCTGCCAACTAGCCCAAGGTCTGAAGCCTCCAGACTCTGAACATGAATGAAAACGTCTCCATTGTGAGCCCATGATCTCCAGTCTCTGCACACAGCTGTCTGTACTTCATCTAGACAGGGGTGGGGGTGGATGCTGTCCTTAACTTGCTGCGATTTATAACCACCATAGAAACAAATCTATGTGCATGCTTGTCAGGGATTATATAGATTCAGTTCACTGAGATGGGAAAGCCCACCCTAAAGTGGCCCTTTCCACTCCATGGGGAAAGCTAGCTGAAGACCAGCATTTATTGCTTTCTACACACAATGTGATCAAACACTTCACAGTCCTGCCCAGTAACTTCCCCTACACGAGGGACCATACACTCATACCATAAGCCACTTACTTTTGTCAGGTAGTGTGTCATACCAATTAGATAGTGTTAGAGCCCAAGAATCAATGAAGGAAGACATCAGACTCAAATAGTATGCAAAGAAAGAGCTTTTTCTGCAGAAATTACTAGCATGTAGGTGTCAACCATTCATCAAAGTGGTGACCACTGGAGGGGTTTGTAGACCCCCTTCTATGTAGGGCTAGGGGAACTTTCCAGAAGGATTAGGTAGGGGCAAAGCAGTGACGTTAGTACAATTTTGATTGGTTGCTTAGTTTCATTATATTTGGTGAGACCTTGAAGAACTTTGGAAACCAGATGTGTTCTGGCCTTGTTACCCCTCTGGCCAGGTGTCCCAGGAGCTGACTCAGCTCTGGAGCTAGCCTTCCTAGCTCAGGATTGTCATTGACTAAAGACACATTGTCAGTGGTTCCTTCTGAGGAGCCCTGTCTGCTTCCCTGGGAGTTGGAAGTTTTTATTCCCAGTCCTTTGGACCTCTCAATGGTAAGTAACAAGTTTTCTTTCTCTTCTTTGTATGTTTGAGTAAGAGTTTCCCTCCTAACTCAGTCTGACCTGGAATTCACAGCAATCCCCCGGCCTCAGCTACCCAAATGCTGCAACTGATTATAGGTATGTGTCACCACATCCAGCTAGGAGTCTTCATTTCTAAAGTTTCCATGTCATGTAAAACTTTGATCAGGAAAACGTACACCTTTCTCCTGTTATAGAGATAACTAGCTGGCAGCAGCGTCATACCTCGAGCCCCACAACAGAAAGGTTCCATACTCCCTCGGGCACTAATCATTGGAATTGCTTAAACCTTGATTTTAAGTAAAAGGTATGACATTCTAGAATTGGTTTTTCAAAATCCTTTCACACCCATGGAGAAGTCCAATAAACCTAAAAGAATGAACGAAAGGCCTGTTCTCACAGGAAGGAAGGGCATCAAAAGAAACTCCACTAAGATAATGTGCAGTTAATTTCCCATTTGATAACCAGTGTTTGTTTTCAGTCCCAGAGAGACAGAAACAGAAGAGCCTCAGCCTTCTGCGATGTGAGCGAGTTCTGCCAGCCCTCACGTTTCCCATTCTCGTTTCCTGACTCGGATGTTCATGGAGCAGATATGACCTTCCACCCAAATCAGCTGACATCTTATCATTTCTTTAGGGTGCATCGTCAGCAGGAAATTAGGGTTCTTATTTGTAGGTTCTTAGCATCATTGATAAAAGAATTTCAATTAACAATCATCATTAGTGCTTCAAATTGTGTTTATATGAACCTGAGGAAAAAAAGTTTAATCTTGTTTTCAGAAAAAAATGTCTCAATTGCCCCAGTTTTAGCCCACAGCTATATTCCCACTGCTGTTTTTATTTTAAAAATCTAAGAACAGAGGATTTAAATATGGATGAAAATTAAGAGAGGCTGCTGTTCATTTTTCTGCTTCCCACTCTGTTGCTCTTGGCTGTGCTGTTGCTGTGCCCCTGAAAGGATGGGAAAGGCACGCCATTGGTTCTCGGTTCTATAAACACATCGTTCCCTTCCTGCTGCAACATCTAGCACATCTGCTTTCTGTTTTCATATCATAATTACTAGTACTGTCTGGAAAACTCTACTCTTCCTATAAAACTCCTCATCACTAACAGGAAATCATCTACAGCCACTGTAGCCACCCGACTCTCATCTGTGGACTCTCACCTGTGCCCCACCACCTGACTCTCACCTGTGGACTCTCACCTGTGCACCTCCTATCTCTCATCTGATGCAGAAAACAGTCAGGACGTTGATGGCTCCTTCAAAACTATGAATTCGGACTATGAATCACATCCAAGTCTTCCTATAAACTCCTGTCTTGACTCTTCTACAGTATAGACTAGAAGATAGGCCCCATGTTTCCCCTTGCCATACAGGGGCCCATACACTATCTGGCCTCTACCCTGAGCAACCCCCCTTCTAGTAGAACAACACCAGACCTCCCTCCTATGGGTAATTGTGGTCAGGCACATCCTGATATGAGATATAAAATCAGCAAGCTTTGGCCTATGAGATGGCTCAATAGGTAAGGCACTTACCACCAGCTCCAACACAGAGTTTCATGCCTAAAACCCAGGGTGGACAGAGAAATTTGACTCCAAAAGATTTCCTCTGACCTCCACATGCCCACACAGGTATACACAAGTAAATAAATAACTAGCATGAAATCAAAAATATAAAGGCCAGCTTAAACACAGTGAGTGTAAGTAAGTTGCCAGCCAGTCTATCCTTAAAGCAAAGGGTCAAGAGGAAACTCTATTTACCATCTTATGTGTATGTGTGGTGGGGGGTACACAGGCTTACCATCACAGATCGCACAGCCAACGCACACAGAGACCATCCAAAGTTATATACTAGCCCCTCAGTCAATCTGGGCAAGGATCTCCCACTTCCTTCCCTTGAGGAATAGTGTCTTCCATCCACTAAACTCATAAAAGAACCCTCAGACAGTTCAGGGCTCTTGAACCACCTGCATGCTGAAGCCACACTGCATTTCCCTCTCACTTTAGTGACCCATGTTTCCACTACTACTGTTCTCTGCCTGGTCCTATTACTTGAGACAAGAAGAACCTGGATGTCAGGTCATGGAACATCCCAAGAACCCCCTAGTAACAGTCCCACATGGTGAATTAAGGTAAGAAGATCTTTAGCCCATGGCTCCAAGGGCAACCTGAGCCAGACAACAAAGCCACATCTAAGCAAAGACCCATGAAGGTTGTTGGCTCAACCATATGAGCAGCAGAGGTGAGGAAAGAGACCCAGCAATGAGAGTCTCTGGCGGCTGTGATGGCAAGGCTGGGTTCAAATTTCTAATCATGAATCTCAATACCAGGCATGTATGGCTCAAACATCCTTAGATGCTCCATAAAGCTGCTGTCTCTCTAGCTAATGATTTTATGGCAAGTCTCTTCTAACTGTGACCTCATTTCTGGGGCAAACTGGTGTTGGGAATTACACATTTGTTCTGAAGTCATCAACATTGCCACCATCCTTGGTAAGTTTGCTTTCCCTTGTGCAGTGATTTAAATGAGACTGGCCCTAATAGGCTCATATATTTATAAGTTTGGTCCCCAAGTAGTGGAACTGTTTGAGAAGGATTAGGAGCTCTGACCTTGTTGAAGGTGGTGTGTCACTGTGATGGGCTTTGTGGTTTAAAAAGCCCACACTAGGTCTCTCTGTCTGACTACAACTTGCAGATCAGATGTGACCTCTCAGCTGCCCCAGAGCTGCGCCCCGGGCAAGCCCTCCATTAAATGCTTCCTTTTAAAAGTTGCCTTAGTCATGGTATCTCCTCACAGAACTAGAACAGTAACAATGACACCTTTCAAGGTTTAGAGTTATACTTTATTATCTCACCTCAACACTACATCAAGTGATAGCTTATTGTACTGAGGCCCAGGACATCGCATTGCACAAGTCGTCCTTTGACCCACTACATCAATGACAGTAGGCTTTGGTACCTGCACTTTGAAAGTCTAGACACCTCAATGCCCTAGGAAAACAAGAATATCCTATGAGGAGTTCTAAAACCCAAGTAGATACAGAAATCCTCTGTACATATTCTGAGTTTTCAGTGGCCCAAGAATGTTAATATCTTTGTTACAAAGAAATCATTTCCCATATAGTAGGCCCCTAACACAATACTCAGCAGGTTCATTGTATGCAAATATATGTTACTGTGGCTTGTGCAGTAGAAGCATTTTAACACATTTACAAAATAACTATGACTTTGAGTGAGAGTGCGGTGGGAAAGATTTCATAGCTCACCCAGTCTAAAGAGAAATAATCCTGTCCCTTAGCACTTACGATCTAGTACACAAGGATATCCTACAAGGCCAGATTGTCATCCTTTTGAGGCCAAAAGAGATCCAGCCCTCTTCAGATGAGACACTTCTCCACTATCCAGTTAACAACTTATGTCTAAGACCT
Source organism: Mastomys natalensis (assembly GCA_021653895.1). Classification (NCBI taxonomy): domain Eukaryota; kingdom Metazoa; phylum Chordata; class Mammalia; order Rodentia; family Muridae; genus Mastomys; species Mastomys natalensis. The sequence goes on along the minus strand of JAJTUV010000211.1, from coordinate 808,791 downwards.
TGCCATCAATGCCACATGACCCATTGACTGAGGAAGAAGCTCAAGATTGTTCTAGAATATGTACTGGTTCTAGCTCTAAGCCTATCCCAGAATGCCTGGGAAGAAACACAATTATAAGTGGGCAGAGTGTTGTAACATAGATATCTGTGTTTTCTGATGGTCTTAGTTGACCCCTGTGAAAGGGTCATTTGACTCCCAAAGGGGTTGGGATGCAGAGGTTGAGAACCACTGCTCTAGAGAAGTAGAACTTATGGTATGATAGGTACATTTATTAGATTTATTAGAATGGCTTACAGGCTGTGGTTCAGCTAGCTCAGACATCTGACTAAATTCTTTATGCCTATGATTTGAAGAGATATTTACCTGTGGTTCTCAAATATATGAGGCAACTTAAATAAGGTGTCTTTGCTTCCTGGGACTTTTAGACACCAGGATTAATACACATATTTTTCATATAATAGTGACTGCCGTGATTTTTTTCAAAGTGTAAAAAGAAAAATAAAGATGTCTGTTACATAAGGAGCATAGATGGAATATCTGAAGCTTGCATCAATTCCTTTGAAAACACACAGAATATATTTCACATAAATATCACCACCAAATGACTAGACTTGAAAAGAAACTCACAGTGAATGAGCATCTAAAGAAGGAAGGCCCAGGCTGGAACAGCACCCGGAGGCCCAGGCTTTGATACTTAGTCTCTGCATGTTTGTAGGGTGAGGAAGGAGATTCACTCTACCCAATGACTGACCTGCTGGGGCACTGCTCTGGGCTATCAGCATTCGTCACTGTCCTTGGAAAACCACATGGAAAAGGGTCTCTGCCTCCAGTAGAAACAAGGAGTATGAAGACATTAATTCTAGTATTAATGGAAAATTGGGGAAGGAGGGATGGGAGTAGGAAGCATTTAGTAGAAAAATAAGATAACACAAAAGAAGAAACGTAATAGATACCAACAAATAGGCCCTATAAATAATTGTGACTGGACTGGAAAGATGGCTCAGTGGTTAAGAACACACATTGTTCTGCAGTGGACCCAGGTTCAGTTCCCTGCACTCATACTGGGTGGCTCACAACCACATATGACTCCAGCCCCAGGGAATCCAACGCCCCATGCTGAACTCTGAAAGCACTACTTACACAGACACAAACCTCCTACCATGTTAACACACAGTTAAACATAATTTTAAAATAAAGAACTACTGTTAAAGATAAATACGACCACAATCACTAAGGACAAATATATTAAATTCATCTGTTAAAAAGTGGAGACCATCAAGTTCCAGAAGAATCTACATACAATCTATCCATTCCATCCTATAAGGTAAGAACCTTAAAGTAACTTTGTGGAAACACTTTAGCAAGTAAATATTGACACAGCTATATTGATAGTAAACAAACAGTCTTTAAAAACAAAAGGAATGTTTAGAAATTAAGACATTATTATTAAGAATAATAAACATGATTTTGACATTTGCATTTGGGGGAAACAATGAATGAACAGGTTGCCTCTAATATGTAATAATTTTAAACTTGCATGTGCTTAGTAGTCAGTCATCAGAAGAATGAAGTATTTCAAAGGCAAAATCAACAAGCCTGCCATTTAGTGAGACTGATATATTCACACAAACACCCTTTTGAAGCTGGTGAATCAAGGATACAAGAACCCATCAAGAAGGCTGGACTGTAGCTCAGTCAGTATGTCTAACATGCACAACACCACGGATTCAGTGCCTAGCACAGCATGAACTAAGCACACACCTGTGACTCCAAGACTCTAGAAGTGGAGCTTGTAACTTTAATTTTTTTTAAAGCCTACTCTTAATGATGGTTCTTAAACACTTTAACTTTCCTTATAGCCCACCATCCACTAGAGGTAGTGGAAAGAAAAGAATACATCGGAAGTGGACTTGTTTAGAAATGGCTCTTTGAAGCAGATCCCATCTGGGTCGTCTGGAAATCGGCAGTTCAGTTCACAAGTCAGCAGCAGCAGCTCAATTCACTCACAAACACTTCACAGATACACCAGCAGTCCAGTTTGGTAGAGGTGGGATAGCAAACAAGAATCAGCAACACTACCTAACAGAGACAGCCAGGCCTCAGCCTCTATTTGAGTCAGCAGGAGGGACCAGGGCCAATAGGAACACTAGGAAAAGTGAACAGAAGACCAATAAAGACTCGAGACCAACAAGCATTGCACTGCTAGCTCTATAAGCAAGCCCAGCAGCTCAGCCTCCATCACTGTCCATCGAGTTCTATTTATGCCGTCCAAACATCACGTGTCCTCCACATGTCTTGCCTCAGCACGTGCCTCTATCTCAACAAGTGCTTCTGTCTCAACGGATATCACTCTGCCAATCAGCCCATAGAATTAGCAAGAAGCTGCAGCACACCACCAGATTTTTGGTGTGTCTATCTCTATGGAGTACTGACAAATGGAGCTCAATTACACAATGTAAGGTGGACCAACACCTGTGTGTTGTTAGCAAAGAATCCTTATCACGTGTTTTTCACATGCTTGCTTTTAGCAGAACATCCTTTCTCCTGTATCTGCTTCAGGAAAATGTTCCATCCAGCAAAATACCATCCAACACAACTGACTTTCCAAAGAACCCTTAAGTTTCCACTTCAGGAGCTCAAGGTCATCTTTAGCCTCATGGAGTTTGAGTCCAGCCTGGGAATCATGAGGAACTGTCTCAAAACAAAAAACAGAATTACCACAAAAAAAAAAAAAAAAAAAAAGGGCAGGAAAGAACTTTTGTAGCAAAATGTTTAAAATCTGACTGCAATGAAATCCACACAGCTCTTTCAGTTTTCTAAAATTTTAAATTAAATGTTTTTAAGTGGATTTTATATTAAAAAGTTAGACTTCCACAAAGGTTGATGGTAAAAACAATTCAACGTGAAGATGAAAATTCTGTGAATCTACAAAGTAGCCTGAACCTTCCAATTAAAAAAAAAAAATCAGATTAAACACAAACGGACTATTTAACACAAGTCTACTTCACAGGGACGACCAAGTATATCTAAACTGATAAAGAACTGATAACATAATTAAATAAATGAGAAAGTTGAAAGTAATTGGAAAAAGAGGTACAAATAAGAAAAGAGAAGTCAGGACTGGAGAGATGGCTCAGCAGTTAAGAAAACTAGTTTCTCTTCCAATGACTGGGGTTCAATTCCCAGCACCCACATGGCAGCTCACAACTGTCTGTAACTTCAGCTCCAGGGGATCTGACACCCTCACACACTTACAAGTAGGCAGAACACCAATACATAAAATAGAAATAAATAAATCACTGTTTAAAAAAAACTTTAAAGAAAGAAAAAGTCATGCTGTACAAATTTGCAGGCCCTAGGATCTTATACTTAAAAGACCCAGAAGACTCCAGCATGGAGTGCTGAGACCTGACAAGTACTTTCAGCAAAGTCACAGAAAATAAAATCAAAATTCAAAAATCAGTAGGTTTTCTATAATCCATATTGAACATGCTAAGAACAGAAAAGCAATCCCATTCTTAGTGGCATCCAAAAAAATAAAATACAATAAAAATATCTAGAAATAAATCAAGGAGGACAAAGACTTCTATGACATAATAAGACGTCAAAGGAAGAAATTAAAGAAGGCACTAAAAGACAGAAACATCTCTCATGCCCGTCTATTCCTAAAGTTAACACAGTAAAAATAGCTAATGTTCCAGTCAACACAATTATCACCAAAATTCTAATGACTTTCTTCACAGAAATAGGAAAATAAATAAACAAACAAAACCACGATTCACGCATAAGTACTAAAGACTGACTCGCCAAAGGCCTTCTGAGGAACAAGAGTAACCCTGGAGGGAATCACACACTTGATTCTGACTTAGACTACAGAGTAATAGCAACAAAACCCCATGGTACTGGCACAAAAACAGACACACAGACCACAGAAATGTAATGGAGGATCCAGAAAGAAGCCCACGAAGCGGCTGGTTTTCAACCAAGGTATCAAAAACATACGTGGGAGAAAACACAGCATCTTCAACAAATGTTGCTGGGAAGACTGAGTATCTGACTGTTAGAGGATGGAATTCAACCTCTCTGCTGGTCTACACAAAAATCAACCCAAAATGGATCAAATCTCTTAATGGGAGCCCTGAATTCTGACAATTGCAGAGGAAAGACATGGAAATTAAAGGCTCTGGACGGCAAAGGAAAATATTGGCCCTTTTCTAGCCTGTATGGGCACAGCACATATGTGGTGGGCATACATGAATACAGACAAAACACTCATCCATACAAAATAAAACAAAAGGAAAACAAACAAGCATCAAGACACACCCTTTCCCATTGCACTCAAGATGGCTGTCAGTTGGTGTCTTAGTTATTTTTCTATTGTTGTGAAGGGACACCATGACCAAGGTAACTCAGAAGGTATTTAATTTGTGGGTTCACAGTCCCAGAGGGTGGGGAGCATAACAACAGAAAGGTAGGCGTGGTGCTGCAGCAGTAGCTGAGAGCTCAGTTCTGATCCATACACATAAAGCAGAAAGAGAGTTTCCTGGGAATGAGGACTTTTGAAACTTCAAAGCCCACCCACACAATGACACATCTCCTCCAATAAGGTCACACCTCCTAATCCTTCCCAAACCAGTCACAAACTGGGGACCAAGCATTCAAATTTCTGAACCAATGGTGGCCGTTCTCTCCTTCAAACCACCACAGTAGTACTGTGCAGCCACTGTAGAAATCAATACAGAGTCCTCAAAAAGCTCAAAGTAAGGCTGCCTGATGTGTCCTACACATACAGTCCTAGCAATCACACAGTAGAGGCAGGGTGACCACTACACGTTCAAGAAAAGTCTGAGCTACATAATGAGACTTTGTCTCAAATTACTTAATTAGTTAATTAATTAAACTTACCAGATTGTTGTGTTATCGCTCTCTTTGGCAGACACAGAAAGGAATCTATTAACGTGCAAAGGGTTGCCTGCACATCCATGGTGATGGTCACATATTTCCAATAGCTAAGACACGGCATCTGCCTGAACATCTATCAACAGATGAGCCAAGAAAGGAAATGTGGCACATATGCCCAATGGAGTTGCATTCAGCCATAAAAATGAAATTATTTCATTTTCAGAGAAGTATATGGAACTGGAGATCATGGGATGTGAAATAAACCAGACTCTGGAGACAACTGTTGTCTGGTTTGTATCATGAGCGGAATTTAGATTTAAAACAAAACACATATGTATGTATTTCCATATATATGCATGCCATCTATAGGGCATGGAAGGAGGAGGAGGAGTATTTGGGGAGTGTAGAATGGGAAGAGGAAAAGCAAGAGTCCTGTGGGGGTTTGGGTGAGTGCGCACATGACACAGCAAAAGGAAAACCAGAATTCTGCACTAAAACAGTGTGAAATGCTGTCTGAAAGCCTCAAAATAATCCAACTCATGGACTGAAGAAGAAATACCAAGACAAATTAGTAGACTCAGAGCTGAAGAAGAAAACAGAACTTTTAGATCAGAAGCAACTGGGATAGAGTGTGGGTACCAAAAGGAGAGATGTGTGTTAAGTGTTGATGTTACAGTAGATGAAGAGGAGGCAGGCCTCTAAGTGCAGTGGGGGGCGTGATCCTGGGAGAAAACTATGAATTAAACCCACTTCAAAACTTGGACAAAACTGTATAGAAAGCACCGTGTGAGAGAGAAGCTTGTACAAGATCTGTGAAGGAAATGGAGCTATGTCAGTGTCTCTCTACAAAACAAACACCAGACTCACATGGTCTTTTAGAGCAGTTCCACTAGACAGTTAAAAGATTCATAATTCCAAAGTTATACCAACTTTTCTCAGAAAAAAAGGAACTAGGACCTCACAGTATTTTTATAAAGCTAATATAACTGCAATATGTCTGAGTTAGACAGGCACGGTGCAAGAAAGAGAAATTACAGACCAATCCCACTTATAAACCTAGATTCCAGGACTCTGAACAAAGTAGGAGTCCACTGAATTCAGCCAGAAATTAAAAAGAAATGTCAGTGAACAGTTTACTGACTCATCAAGACAAGTTTAACATGAAAAGCCTCTGGCCAGAGAGCAGATTAGAGAAGAAAGCCACTTCAACAGATCTAGGCAAGTGTCCAATATAATTTATCACTAACTCATGAGCTCTAGATAATCTAGAAAGATCTAGAAAGCCAGGGAGAATCTCTGAACTCAGTCACAGATTCTAACAAACCTAGACAGCCAACACAGGACCTCTGGGCTAAACAGGAAGGAAAGTTGGTGGGAAGGTCAAGGCAACGTCCCCATTGCTCTTCTTGATCAGAATTAGATAGTTCTGGCTTGTACATAAGGCATGGACACCCAGTGCAGGACAGGTCACTCCTCTTTCAGCTCCAGACCCCTGCCAATCACTTTTAATGTGAATAAATAACCAGACACTGTGGTTGTGCACCAGTCTCTATGGGATCAATATGAGTTGGTTTCTACAGAACTAAGCATTTTATGCAAGGATGTGGTTAGGTTCTTGTGTTACAAGGTCAGGTGATGGGATTCATGAAAGACAGCACATCTTAACTATGAAGCCAAGGGGAAGAAGACCATCAGATCCCTTAGGTGGGAGAGGGGCCCCTCAGGAAGGATGTTTGAGTCCGTCCATTTGACACTAATTCCCTTCCCATCCTTCTGTGTCTATTCACTGACCCCCTGATTTCAAAGGTGAGTTTCCATATTTATCCACAAGAAGATGCTTCTTCAGCCTGTGCAGTACTCCCCAATCAAAATCACTTAATCCATTCGACACACTCTGCTCCACCTGGGGAGTCGGGCACCAGGGTCTCTACATATACTTCAGAAAAAGGCAAGGATCCCCATGATACCTGAGTGCTATTGTGCAAGTTCCTAGGAATGGTGTGGTTTTCACCAGGGCACAAGGCAGTGCTTCACCCAGAGGAGGTAAATGATCAATACTTCGATTAATTGGTTATATCCCCAGATAAAACAAAACAACAGAGTAAAACTCTCAGATTATAATCACAGTAATAGTTTGGAGTTTAAAACTTTTCCAGATTCATTTCCTTACTGTACTGTTCTCATTTTAGATCTGACAGAGGCTGTTAAGCCAGTGGGGTGGGTAAAATGATTCCAGCACCACCACCAGAGACTGCCCTGTCTCTGCCTCCGCAGCACTGGAATTAAAGGCATACACCACCACACCTCACTTTTTAACATGGGTCCTGGGGATCAAACTAAAATCATCATTCTTGTGCATCAAGTATTTCACCAACTCAGCCATCTTCTCAGCCCCAAGATACGGACCTCTGTCTGACATTGTCTCAAAGTTAATTCTAAACACTCCTGCATTTCCCTTACTCATAAATCATAATCATAAGGGATTGCTCTGCCACCAGCACCAATTACTGCCTTTGTTTCAAATTTTTGATTCTGAGGAATCAGAGCTAAAAGTCTCTTCTCAGTTTAGAGAGCCTTAATTGTTTCTACTCACCTCTTTGGGGAAGCAGAACTCTTCGTGGAGAAACCTTTCTGAGAAGATTACGGTCTATGGGGTAACCAGACACTTAACCAGACAAGTTAGCAAGCACCGGCTGACCCTCTCCTGGTGCTGACTTACCTGTGACCCAGCCCTCTGCACCCTCAAAGGTGAGTGATTTGATTAGAATTTTGAAAACTAGGATCCAGGCTGAGGCCACAGTGGCAACAGAAGAATCAAGGAACATACAAGCAGCTGGGCAGTAGGGGTGTTAGGATGTCATCAAAAGTCCATGTGGCTTGACTTCCCCAAAAACCCAGTCTGCTGTTGACCTGAAGCCTTCCCAGGGCACCAGCAGTAGATTGGCACATGCTCTGCCCAACACATTTATATGTGTATGTGGACTGAGAATCACAAGACAACCATGACAGCATCCTCTTTACTGAGATGAGCAATGTGTAGAGAGTAAATCACTCACGTGGTTACGGCTGCAGCATCTGCAGACTTTAAAGGTGGGGCAACATTCGAGGACCATGGTCATGATTGTACTCCACAGCCCATCTGCATCTTGATGTCTGTTTACATTTTTCCTGTCCGGGACTAGCCTAACTGCATCTGTCAATTTGAACTTTTCAATGTATATTTTATCATAGTCACAAAATTGACTCTATATATGTACTAACATTCCCCCAGTCCTCAGAACCCAAGAAGTTCAGATCTGGGTTGATCAACTGTCATTTTTTTTTCACCAGCTGTGTCTAATTTCTAGTAGAGAGCCTCCCATCAGTATGGATCACCTCTGCAGGTCATCAGAAGCTCAAGAATCTCTTATGAGTACTCCTACAGATCAACTGTCTCCCCAGCCAAAATGGCTGAGGAATTATCTTCCCTGGTGAGAAATTGCTACTTAAAGTAAGGAGCAGACAGGTGAAGACACGAACTCATGTCAAGAGTCACTGGTATTTTTCATTTTATCATTGGCCAGCCGGATGGATGGATGGATGGATGGATGGATGGATGGATGGATGATAGATGAATGGGTGGGTGGGTGGGTGGATGGATGCATCATTGACCAGCCAGATGGATGAATAGATGGATGGATGAATGGATGGATGGATGAATGGATGGATGGATGAATGGATGGATGGAAGAATGGTTGAATGGATGGATGGATGGATGGATGGATGATGGATGGATGGATGGATGGATGAGACAGACAGATAGATGAATGAACCCAGGGCCTCGAGCATGTAAAAAATACATTGAATCACTGAGCTATACCCTCTACTCTCCAAAGGTCCTTTTTATTTAATAACTTTCATTTGCTAGAGAAGTTGGTCTTCTGAAAATGGTCATCTAACAATTTGTCATGATCAGCCACAGCTTTGGATGTAGGAACTACACAGGAATTGTCTTGTGGGGATCCAAATGAAGAGATCTGGCACAAACTGGTACTGAGAGCAGATAGGTGAGTTCATCCGCAGGCAGATGGGATCTGTGACTGCCACCCGGCAGCCCTGGACCATGGTAGAAGGCTTCCCAGAATCTCCTGAGCTCATCTGCTGCCATAAAGGTTTTGAAAACTGCTCCAAGTGTTTTGGGTTGTAGACTTAGCATCCTTCTTCTGACATTTGGGGGCATTCCCTGACCATGAGGGCCAGCTTTCTGACCTCTACACTGGGATAAAATTCTAGATTAAACCCTACACATCTAAACAAACGGGTGAATTCTACCTTGCTGGCCAGTCTGTCGTCTATCTACTTGCTTAAAGAGTGTCATTCACCTAGCCCTACAGATGGCCACACTCAGGTAAAAAGTCCCCATCTATGGTGTTTCAAATGACTGTTCCTACTGTGTAAAAGAAGCCAGACTTCACAGAGAAAGGGTTTCTCAGCCTCACATTAAGCCCCAAGAATTTCAGCCAATTATTCTTTACGATATCAAGCTAGCTAGTTATTTGCAACTATTCTGCTCTTATAAAGAATAATACATCTTAGTTTTATAATCACATTTTTGTTGGCATCTCCAGTAACCTAAAATGAATCTGTATCTCTTAGCAGGTATCTTAAATTCCCATTTACAAGTGGAAAGGATGACTGAACGACCCTGGCTGACATTACAGTCCTTACTTCAGAATACCTTTTTTTTTTTTAAATCCAACACCATTTGAAATAGAAAGTTTCAAAAAATAATGGCAATATTTTATAGCCAGTTCCATGAACGTTATAAGGGGATAAGGGCCACACCTTGAAACTTCATTTTTAACTTAAAAATACAAGCCACACATATTCAAGTGATTAATTTTAATTTTTAGGAACATTTTATTGTATTTTCCTGAGGATTTTTACTCAGATTTTCCACGTCTGGCTTTTCCCACTGCGTGTCAGCTTCAGTCTCTGACAAACTTTCTAAATGTACTCACAGATAATGGGAGGCTGGAGGAGGGCGGAGTGAGTGAGTGATTGATTGACTGAGATAGAAATTGTGAGAGAGAGACTGGGGAAGACAATAGGACCTCACGTTTTGTTGAAAGCTTCCTTTCCGGGATGGTCTGCTTTTCTTTCTGTTGTTGTGATAAAACACTGACTAAAAGAGGAAAAGTTTATTTGTCTTACACTTCCAGGGCACAGCCCATTACTGAAAGAGGTCAGGCCAGGCACTCAAACAAGAACTTGAAGCAGAAACCATGGAGAAGAGACTCTGCTTGTTGGCTTGTTCTTGGGCTCACATTTAGCTGGCTTTCTTACATAACCTGGGACCACCGGTCTAGGGATGGTACCACCCACAGTGGCCTGAGCACTCCTACATCAATCAACAGTCAGGACAATTTCCTATCGACAATCCCACAGGGCAATTTTATCCCACAATTGATGGCTCCCTTCTCTGGTAAATCCAGGCTGCGCCAAGTTGACAGGTAAAGTTAACTGGGATGACCAGACTATTCCAGTCAGGGTGTCAAGACTGCAGGAGGCATTGACTGCACCTTCTTATATCACCCTGAGAGTCTGCTTTCTCTGGAGTTGGAGCCCCTGTGCTCACTAAGAACCATCCATGTCCTCTCACCTTGTCTCAGCTTCATGAAGTGACTCTGCAGGACTCTTGGCCTCATATGGAAAGCCTGTGACAGCCACACCACCAATGTGTCACACGCGTGCCTCTCCTCCTCTCCCTCCCCTTCTCTGTCCCTCCCTCCCTCTTGTCTCCTGTGCCCCGGGCCTGGGTGCATCTTAGTAGGGGATATGGGAAGGAGGATGTAAATAAAAACAAAGGCCACTGTCCCTGGTGTCCTGTAATTGAAGGAACACTTGGACAGAAGTCTTTCCCCTCTGAGTCCTGTGACCTTATCCACCAGTGACCTTCACAAAGTTGGTGCTATGTCCTTGTGAACTGCTGTGGAGCCTGTGTAAGTGACCTCTGACCCCAGGTCTGCTTTGGTCTTTAGGTGGGGGCCAGAGCACAAAAATTACTGAGAAGTTCAAGTGGGGAATAGTGACCTTCCAGAGTAGATTTAGTCTCAGTAATTTGAAGCAACTCATGTTGTGGACTTCAAACTTAAAAAAAAAAATCAAGGCATTAAACCTGGCTTAGAGCTGATAGCACTGGATTTCCAGCACTTGGAAGGAAAGCAAGAAGATCACATGTTCAAGATCATCCTCTGATGCCTGGTTAAGTTTGGACAGAGGAAAGAACTTATGACCAAAGACTTGGCAGGAAACAGAAGCCAAACCAAGTACTACTGCCTGTGCATATCACCTCATTCCTGGGGTGAGCACAGAGTGAATGAGAGTTCTTGGGGCAAGATGTAGTCCCTTTATGCGTACTATAATAATCCCCAAGCTCCTTTGCAGTTCTAGAATCTCCTGGCATCTCCTCTTCCCCAAAGCTATGCACACTTAATGCATGCTCAGTGTAAGCCTATGCGGGAGAAGTCTCTCATGGACGAGTTCTGAACGAGTCCTTTTAAGGACTTGACGGATGGGTGAAATTCCAAGAGGAAGGAGCGATGTCACCAAGATGCCTGAGAGGAGGGCAGAGGGTGGGCAGGCAGCTGTGCCGACCGGCAGGCGGCACTTGCACAGGTAATCAGGTTTCTGCCTATGGAACGGAAAGAAGTTTCGGTTGGACCCGGTTCAACAGGACACGAGCCCGGAAGGGCGGCTGTAGTCTTCTGATGTAAGACATTATGTAAGTCAAACAAATGCGCCCGTCTTTCAGGAATGCTCCACACAAGCTGCACGGACCTTCGGGAGACAGCCAGAGTGAGAATGTTTGTCCACGCTGGGTTGGCAGTGCGCCTCCCTTGCACAACCCTCCCTGGAATCCATTACCACGCCCTGCCCCCATCTCTCACTGCGCTCGCTCGGTGCAGGGCACTGACCCACATCAAAGTGAAGCCGTATGGGTCTCTACGTCCCCAGTGTGACTGGGGAAGCACGGCCTGCTGTAAGCAAGCCCACCTTGTCCTCACTCCTGTCTCTAATTGTGATTCTTCAGCCTATTTGGGGGGAAGAAATTCTAGTGAGGATGAGCAAATAGAAGACCCCCCACCCTTAGCAGCAGATCCTCAGCAGGATCTGCAAGTCCAGTACTTGGGAAGCAAATGCAGGAGGACCAGGAGTTCGCAGCCAGCTGAGCCACACATCTTAGGGTCCAGGACAGCTAGGGTTACATTGTAAGACTCAGATTCCAAACAAAAGAGAATCAGACCTTCACTCCCTGAAAGCTACTAAGGGCCATGCCTCAGGTTAGAGCCAAATCACCCTTCCAGTTTGTCTTGGTGTGAAAAGACAAATTCAGTCCACATCATAAAACCTTTTAAAAACCATTGTTTTGTACAATCCAGAGAGTGCTCTACATGAGCCATATTTTGAGTCTTGAATGGGTATGTTTATTAAGTATACAAGTCAAAAGAAAAAAGGAAGGGATGAAGGAAGGGAAGGAGGGAGGGAGGAAGAGAAACAGAAATGAGATTGAGTGGGTGAGCAAAACATTGGCTAATTGAGCGCTCAAAACACCCAGCAGAATTACACTGGATAAGTCGAGGGGTCAGCTAGCATTCCTTCTTTCAGTGATCTTTCTCCCCCTGAATGAGCGCCCCACTGCTGAACTTCCGGCTTTTCCGCCCTGATGATGAACTTCCTGCTTTTTCTCCCCACTGCAGACATTTTTATATTAGGGGATAAACAATCGTATCCTCTGTTCTAGCTGTTCTCAAGGACACAATGTTTCCATTCCTGAGCTGTTTGTCTATTTTCTTTCCTCTCTGTCACAGACTCAGAGGGCAGCCAATCTCCAGACCAGACAAACATGTTTAGGTATGAAATGGGGCTGGCAGCCCCATCTCCAGGCTCATCTTCTTGGTGAGTTCAAACAGCACATGACAATTTAACATCATGCCTATTACAGTCACATCACAAAAGTCAACAATCCCAGGGTCATTTAAAGGAGGGGTTAGATTGATCTCAGACCAATCACCACCAAATAAGGAGGACTTATCAGTGAACTTCTAACCTCCTCCTTCTCGTCGGCCATATTTGTTACATCTGGGGCCTGTGACCCTGAGGAGAGCAGCAGCAATTATGAGCGAGGGCACAGGGTCCTTTCTGCTCTCGGATGCTGCCTGTATTCCACACCCTCACTTCATGGCATGTCCCCAGTGTCTGAACAACATAGTCAGTTTTCCCCTTAACCTGGCATTTGTGGCTCTCATCCTCAACTCTCAGCTCCTTGAAGCAAGCCAAAGGCTTCTCACTGCTTTTCTTTGGAAGTCCACACAGACACTGTCTGGGATGTCTCTCCAGGAGTCTGCTCCCCCTTGCCCCCTGGACTGCTGTCATGCACGCTTGTCATTAATCTTCTGGTCACATCTAGCTCTGCTTGAAGAGTGGTTTTCCTCACTGGTGGCCAGGTATGACAGTGGGGAAAGAGACAGACAGACAGACTGACAGACAGATGGGATCTCCCACTGAAGCTGCACCTGATGCTGCTGAAGCATTTGAAATCACAAGCTGTGACTTTGAGCTCATCCAGAATCAGACTCCCAGGTTCCCTAGACATTCAGACCGCTCACTTCTTCTTTGGAAGTGCTGGTTTCCTTATGGGCAAAGTGGGACTGACCGTGCAAATGACATAGTCCAGGTCTGAAACTGAAGTCCTAAAAGCTCCAAAATCAGAAATGTCCTGAGCACCTGCACTGGGTCACATGGGTCAGATTCCTAAGCTGTCTTTGTGATAGACTGTCAAAATGCATACAGTATAGCCTATCAGAATGTGTCCAGGCTGCATGTAGGAGGTAATAGAAAAATACAGGACTGCTTAGGCCCAGATCCTATTCCCAAGACACCTCATGATACATACGTAAACATGCCAGACTCTGGGGCAGAGGGAACCTAAAATTCAAAACACTGCTCTGCTGAGCATCTCACCTGCCTCTGAACTCAGGTTATCTATCACATTTGGTGGCAAGCCCCTTCCCCTGTGGAACCATCTTAGTGGCCCTCAGAGTTCTAATTCTAAACGTGTATTGTGGTGTTCTTACATTTCTTCCTCATTGTTGTATTAAGCCATTGTCCTGTGTAATAGTCTGAAAATAGAGTGTTCCCTCCCTCTGGGACTTGTCTTTACAAGGAGAGGCAGAAGTGCTTCAGAGAGTCTTCTCTGGGCAAACATCACATTCACTCCTACCTGAACGGCTGGAGGATCTGCGGGCAAACTCTTCTTGCCCCTGGCTAGCAAGGATGGTATGTTCCATCTCGGTCCTTGTGGGCAAGTCTGATAATCCAGGGGCTGACGTTAGGTGCCCTGTGACTTGGGGAAATGTATGGCTAAGCTCTCTTTCCCTAGTATGCCTTCTAAAGAGACTGGGAAGCAACTGGGTTAGAGATCAAAGTTAGGCAGTTGTTTGTATTATTACAATTAACAATATTTCACACTAGATCCACAGCAGGAAGTTACACCAGGTCTTCAGTTCTCTTTAAAAACAGAAAATACTAGAGGAGGTAGGGGCAGGAGACACTGTCTTCCTATGCATCTCAAGTCCACCTCCTCAGGGGCAATGGGAACATCATCTGAAGAGAGAACATTAGCTTACTCGGTTCCAAACACACAGCACTTCCCTAGTCTGCCACTGTGCATGTATGTGTGTGTGTACGCTTGAGTGTGTGTGCTCATGCATGTGTGTACATGTAAGTGCATGTGTATACATGTAAGTATGTGTGTGTGTGCAAGTATGTGTGTGTGTGTGTGCATGTGTGGGTATGTATATGCATGTGTGGTTATGTAGATGCGTGTGTGTACATTCAAGTGTGTGTGTGTGTGTGTGTGTGTGCTCGCGCGCACGCACGTGTGAGCACGCATGTGTGCAGAGGACAGAGATCAGCATGAGCACTAAGTGTCTTCCTTCCTCATTCTCTACCTTGGTTTTTTTTTTTTTTTTTGAGACAGGATTTCTCACTAAACTTGGAGTTCACAGATTCTACTAGGCTAGCCAGCTGATGAGGTCCAGGACTTGCCTGTCATTGCTCCCCTAGTGCTAGGGTTACGCACATACCACCAGACCAGGCGCCGGGGATCCAGTCAGATTTTCACGCTTGCATAGCAAGCACTTAACCCAGAGTGGCCTCCCCGACCCCAACCACTGTTTTATTCATAATGGAATACAGTACAGCAGCCTTGGTCTGTCCACAGCCATTGACAGCTTCCAGGGGGAAAACAGATGCAAACTACAAACCACTCTTTTACCCTCTAGTAATATACTATGAAATTTCATTGAAGTGTGGTTGTTTTCTTAGTATGAATAAATCAAAACAAACTGTTCAATCAAAAATAGTTACTTTTCTTCTTAAGATATTTCTAAACCAATTAATAAGGACAATAGCCAAAATAGCCTGGAGAGTACATTATTTAAATTTAAACATCCTACCAAAGTAATTGTTTTTTGAAAAGTTCAAATCTTAAATGAACTACAAATGTTCAATAATAGGAAATAATCACTATTAATATTATTAAAGTGTAAACATTAGATATAAGCTTTAATGGGTAAACTTCTCAAGAGACACCTTTTAGGTTATTCAACCTTTAGTAAGCATCTAGGTCCAAGGTACAGGTGCTTTCTCTACTGTCTGTGTCTGTTTCTGTCTCTGTCTCTGTCTCCCTCCCTTCCCTCTCCCTTTCTCCCTCCTCCTCTTCCTCCTCTTCCTCCTCTTCCTCCTCTTCCTCCTCTTCCTCTCTTCTCCTCTTCCTCCTCTTTCTCCTCTTCCTCCTCTTCCTCCCCTTCCTCCTCTTCTTCCTCTTCATCTTCAGTGTAAAGCCCTCAGGAGCTCCCCCCACTATAGTGTAATTGGACCAAAGTAGCCCTCTTTCTTCAAAAATTATCATAAAACTGAACAAAATACTTGTTTCTAGAAATGGAGGACAGGCAGCCTAGGTTACAATTCCTTTGGGAACAGAAACTCAACACTCTGAGGATGCCCAGCTCTCTTGCCCTGGGAAAATTTACTCAACAAGGTGAACTAGTTACTTCTGTGTCACTAGGACCACAATACTGACAGAAACAACCTGAGAGAGGAAGAGGAATTTGGGTAATGATTCCAGAAGGTTCAGTCCATGGTTGTTTGGCCCCATGCACTGGTTCAGATGATCATATCAACAGGAGCATATGGCTAAGGACAGTTGCTCATAACACAGCATATAGGAAACAGAGAGAGAGAGACAGAGACACACAGGAAGTGGTCAAGGATAACATTCCTAAAGACTCTTCCCAGTCACCTACTTCCCTGCCTAGGACCACCTCTCAGAATTTCCTGAACTTCCTAAATGGCATCACTAGCTGGAGATCAAATATGCAAAACAGGATTTCCCAGGAGATAGTTCGGATTCAAACCCTAACTCAAGGTGAACAGCAGTGCATGACATTGGGGCTGCTCTGAACAAGCTGAAATCAGAACTCAGGACAGCTAGAATGGTGGGAATCTGTGGGTAAGCCAAGAACTACACAGAAATGGAGTTGTGGAGGTCTGTGGTTAGAGCAGCACTGGACACACAAGTACTAAGATAACCCGAGGCTCACCACAAGAAACAGCTAGTGGTGGTTCTCAACCTGTGGCTCTTGACCTGTACATGGTGGTGGTGGTGGGGTTTCAGGTGGGGGAGAAACTTATCTATCAGATAGTTACATTATAATTCATAACAGCAGCAAAATTACAGTTATGAAGTAGCAGCATATTTATTTTATGGTTGGGGGTCACCACAACATGAGGCATTAGAAAAGGTTGAGAATCACTGAGCCAAGTGGCTCCAAGTAAGCTGTGTACTGATGAGGGTCCCCTGCCAGAGCAGCACATTGTGGGTAGCCCATCATTACCCTGGTAACTCACCTGAAACACTGAAGTCTGTGTCTCAGAGTGTTCTGTTGCCAGCCTGCCCTACTCACCTAGAATCTGCCCAGACAGGATCTGTGGGAAAACAGAGCTTGAGAGACGGTCTAACTGAACTGTCTGCTAAGTCAGGAGTCATTCCTTGCAGGAAGTTAGTAGCCCAGAGCTTTTACAACAGAGCATGAGAAGACCTGAAGTCATAAGTCAGAGATTCAATACACAAAATTTGAATTTCATAAAGTATGTCCAAAGAAACAAAATCATATTCATGAGTAAGCTGGACACAAAGTGCCCCCCCCCCCAAGCCTTGTCTGTTATAAAGACTTAGTCCCCGGCTTGGGAATGTAATAGCTGACAGGTAATTGAGACATGAGGGCTCTGACATGATCAATGGGTTTATAATTTGATGCCATTACTGAGAAGTAGCAGAAACCAAGTACACTGAGTAGTACCTGCTATAGAAGGGCATCTTGTTCAGGCATCCAGCCCTCTCTCACTCTGTTTCCTGCCTGCTATTGTGTGAGCAGCCTCTTCCATCCCACACTCCTCATACAATAGCATTATGCTTCAGGCACAAAGCAATAGACCCCCCTCATTGGTCCTGGATAATGTAAATCTGATAGTATTCATATGCATATATATATATATATATACATATATATATACATACACACATATATATTCATATACATACATATATATTCATATACATATATATATACACATATATATATGAAAAGTATTCAACTCTGAAAAAAAATGAAATCACAAAATTTGCAGGAAACTGGATGAACTTAGAATGTATAACACAGTCTCAGAAATAAAAATGATTACTCATTCTCTGTCATATACTGACTCTAGCCTACAGTAGATGTGTGTGTATATACACATTATATACATTTTATACATTATATATTGTGCATACACATGTGGACATGTGGCAGAGAATGAGAAGGAGCAGACTCTGGGTGATGGGGAAGGGTTGGATGCAGGAGCAGACTCTGAGTGATGGAGAAGGGCTGGATGCAGGGGCAGACTCTGGATGATGGAGAAGGGTTGGATGCAGGGGCAGACTCTGGGTGATGGAGAAGGGTTGGATTCAGGGCAGACTCTGGGTGATGGGGAAGGGTTGGATGCAGGGGCAGACTCTGAGTGATGGAGAAGGGTTGGATGCAGGGGCAGATTCTGGGTGATGGAGAAGGGTTGGATGCAGGGGCAGACTCTGGGTGATGGAGAAGGGTTGGATGCAGGGGCAGACTCTGGGTGATGGGGAAGGGTTGGATGCAGGGGCAGACTCTGGGTGATGGGGAAGGGTTGGATGCAGGGGCAGAATCTGGGTGATGGAGAAGGGTTGGATGCAGGGGCAGACTCTGGGTGATGGGGAAGAGTTGGATGCAGGGGCAGACTCTGGGTGATGGGAAGGTTGATTCAGGGGCAGACTCTGGGTGATGGGGAAGGGTTGGATGCAGGGGCAGACTCTGGGTGATGGGGAAGGGTTGGATGCAGGGGCAGACTAGGTGGAGAGGGGGTGAATGCAGGTTGTGACCACTTGAGTCATAATGACATAAAGTTCATTGGTTTTCCAGTTTCAACTCTGTCATGGCTTTTGGGGGAGGGAGCTTGTGGTGAGACATGTATAAAAATATAATTGATAGTGAAAGTGTAAAAAAATCCAACATCAAATTCCAGGGCTTCAGCATGGCTGTCTGACTGTTTGAAGTATGGTAAAATGTATGGCCTTTGATTTGATCACAGACTTTCTTTTCATGTTCTTTACAATAAAGTTCCATTTTTTAAAAGTTGAAAAATGATGATTCAAAACTCCAATATTTACAGAAAGATAGGAATCTACAAGGAGCCCCCAAATCCAAGCAATATAAACATATAGAAAAATACACTATGTCAAAAATGTCACAAACCAAAAGTGCAGAGAAAAATCCCAACAGCTGAAAGAAACACACACACACTAACAAGATAAAATTATCATATCTCATCAGAAACAATTTGAGACCAGAAGACAATAGGACAGAGCAATGTTGGGGGGGAAAACATTCATTTCCCCTCCCACAGCCCCCCCCCCAACACAATGTCTAGCATTGGGGAGTTGGCTGAGTCATTTGTCACAAAAACATGAAGATTTGGGTTCCATCACCCAGAACCCATGTAAAACTATCAAGTGTGGTAGTATACACTTGTAACCCCAGTGCTAGAAAGGTGGACACACTCAGCTGCCTGCTTGCTGCCGTGGCCAAACAGCCTAGCTACTCCATGAGCTCAAACTAGGAGACAGCCTGTCTCAAAAGAGTGGACAAGCCCAGAGGATCAACCCTGAGGCTGACCCCTGGCTTACACACACACACACACAGGTGCACACGCACCCTGCACACATGCACAGACACGTGTACACAACAGAAACCAGTGTGCATTAAAAAAAAAAGATGACATAGAAGCTATCAGGTAAGGATGGCATAGCTGCAGAAACAAGACACAGAGAGCACTCAGCTGCCCTTCAGCCCAAGAAGCCAAGAGCTGAGCTGCAGGTAGAAATAGGAGGCCAGAAAGGTAAGTGACTGTCCCTTTAACAAGACTGCTTCCTGTCTGTCTTGTGGTTTCCTTAGAAGGCAACCATTTGAAACACCAGCTTTACAGCCATGAATAATGACAATTTACATAAATAGGAGGAGGGCATGCTGTGGAGGGCTGGGATTTAATGAGATCAACCAGAGAAAAGGAACATCAGAGAGCAGAGAAGGGTCAGACAGACAGTCAGTTGACAGGAAAGTGACAGACACAACCCCACCAAGCAATAGTCAGAGTAAATGCCAGGAGACTAGAAACCCCAGCTTACAGGCACACATCACATAACAGACAAAAACTCTTCAGAGATCCTGTGTAGCAAAGATACATTACATAGAAATAGATACTTAGAAACACAAAAATGAGTGACAACACCCAGTGCAAATAGTGAGTGGCCTTATGAATATCAGGTAAGTAGACTTTCATAGAAAAATGAAGACCTTAGCTGGGCGGTGTGGTGTGCACTTTTAATCCTGGCACTGGGGGGCCAGAGGCAGGCGGATCTCTGAGTCCCAGGCCAGCCTGGTCTAAAGCGGGAGTTCCAACAACCAGAGCTACACAGAGAAACCCTGTCTGGAAAAAGAAGAAGAGGAAGAAGAATATTCGAGGCTGGAGAGACGGCCCTGTGGTTAGGGCACTTGCTGTTCATGTGTAAGGACATGAGTTCGGATCTCAGCACCTACATACAAAGCTGTGGCCACGTACTAAGGAGCTGATGACAGGAGAGGCCCTGGAGTTTGCTGGCAGTAGCCTTGCTCCGGGTTCAGGAGAGATTCTGTGACAAAGAAATAAGGTAGAGAGTAAGAAATCAGACAGCAGGACTCCCAGTGTGATTCACACATGTCAAGGAACACACACACACACACACACACACACACACACACACGAAAAAATTTAAGTAAAACTGTTTCTCCTGGAGAGAAGCATGAGTCTATTAAATCCCTTCAGAACTGACGGCCACCTAAGCAAGACAAAGGTCAACTCCTCTGAAGCTTCTTGAGTGCCAGAACAAAGCGTAGAACACATAAAGACATATGCACCCTACACGGGGCCTCGTAACCGTGGCCACAAAGTATAAACCCAAAAGCCAAAGTGTTTCAGCCTTTCAGCTGTGTCCCTCATCCAGTCACCGTTACTGAGACAGCGCTCAACTTTGCTGGGTGACTTCAGACACGGAATCGCAACAAGGGTTCCTACCAAGACGAGACCACAGTACCAGAAAGCATTATTTTCCTAGTAAGATGATTCAAAAAAAAAATAGTTTGAATATAAGATCAGATTGATCACTATTTGGGGGAAACAATCAGATATAGAAAGAAAAAGTGAGAGCAGTTCAAAGAATATCTGCACGTCCTGTCCTTATCTGGAAGTTCAGGTGTTAACATTGTGTATCCTTGTCTTCAACGGGTGGAGAGCAAGCAGCATCTCGGCACTTCCAGCTGTGTACTAATTCTCTCTCAAGTCACTCAACTCTTCTTTCAGGGTCCCACCTTCAGCCCTGATAGGTCTTCAGTAGTCTGTAATTTTGGAATTTTCCTTATCTCTTATGATAGTAACATTTCGAAAAAATAAAATCGTTCTCTCTTAAACTGGGACAAGCTTCATTTACAGTTGCCTGTTTGAACTCAGATTATGCATTCCAGGCAGGAATTTAGCAATGTTCCATGGTATCTGGATGAGATAGACTTGTTAATGATTTGTTTATTATTTGTGTGTATGTTTGTGGCCCGTGTGAGTTTGTATGCATCATGTACATGTAGGAGTTCACAGGTCCTGGTTGAGGACATTGGGTACCAGGAAACTGGGGCTGCCAGCAGTTGTAAGCTACTACGTGGGCCACGGCGCCAGAAATCAGGCCCTCTGCAAGAGCAGCGGCTCTTAACTGCTGAACCATCTCCAGCCCAGGGATGGTATTTTTAAAGTTAAAACAGTAGCAACAGCAAAATCCACTAAAGTATCTTAGTATTCTCAATGTTGGTTCAGCTTCAATATAAGTTCCTGGTAACTTAATATGCTACTTTTTTTTTTTTTTTAAATATATAAGACGTGCACATGTGTTTGGGAATTTTCTACAAATTTCATCGTCTATGATCTTGTGCTTTGGTCAAGCCTTCACTCCAGGCTGGAGTAGATGCAAGAAACAAATGTCCATAGTCCCATGGATAATATTCACTAAAACACTTTAAATGACATTCCCAAAGTTCTCTGGTGTGTAAAATATATTTGCAATGAAGTGATACCCCAAAAAGAAATGTGTCTCCCGTTTTAATCTGAGCTGCCACTTGAAGAAATCAAGGCAGCCGCTGTTTATCTGCACATTGTGAGAGCCACTGTAGGGGAAGGCGTGGCTTCAAAGACTGGTTACCATGCTTCCATAAAAATAATTCTAGAGAAGAAAACTGCACCCTGATAGCTGTTTCCAGTTTGATAGGCTTCTTATTCTTATTCCTAGTCTTATTCTTATTCTTATTCTTATTCTTCAACTTATCTATAAGCAATAGAAGAAAACACAGCTGAGGGGCCCAGTGTGGTTTTTATAGAAAGTTCATTTTTGGAAATCTGATAAGCATATAGCCTCATATGCCTAAAACCATTCTAGTATAAAATTCAGAACCTGAGGTGGAGACTTCTACTTGTCCAAGAGTCAATGTTTACTTTATTCACATAGTGCTTGGTACCATTTGTCAAACATTTGAGTTTTCGACATTTTAGAACAAGAGTTTTAATTACACATTAACCCTGCAAGTAGACATAGTAATGCTGCGGCGGGCAGAGGCCGGCCATACTTGGAGACTGCCACAACCCAGGCGAAGAAGGTGTAAACCATGTCAAAATGTGAGAGTTGATGCTTGTGGAAGCATGGCCGCATGGGCGCATGCGCAGGCATACAGACGTAGAGATATTTTGTTATGAGATTTTGTCTCAGATTATTCTTCCAGAAGGGAAAAACTTAGGCAAGCAAAGCAAACACAGGAGAAGTTTAAATCTTGAAGGTGAGCGATGCTGTTCTGTCTGGGGACAGATGGACTGATTTGTGTGTATACATTGTAAATTCTTACCTAGATAAAAGTTCCTGTTGGATGCCAGATGTGATGTTCTGCTCTGGGAACTGAGCACTCACTGCAAATGAGTGTGCTGTGCACGTTAATTGATCTGTGCTAGTATAAGCAATTAAGTCCTTAGATGAGAATAAACTGAATCTTTAGTGCTGGCGGAACTAACAGCCAGAATTGACATTCTAATTCTTAAAAGCCTAGAGAAGTATTCTTCTAGGTCACTTTCATTAGTTATGCCTCTTCCGAGTCTCTGACCTTTTGATATCACAAGATATCACTATCTGCCAAGATCACATTTGAGAATTACAAAATTTTGCAAAACAAAACCCCAAATCCTCAGAATGCTGAGTTTGTTTGTTTGACTTATACATGGGGGCACGCCTGGAAGAACGGACTTTTAGAATCTGAACTTTACCTTCACTTCAAAACAGAATCTAAGTTTCTCTTAGTTGTCTCCGAATGAGACATTTAGGACGGGAAGAAGCCTTAGTATGTAAGAGTCACACCAGACAGAAGGCCAGCCTCCCTCGAACTGCTCCCTCAAGCGTTTGTGCCTTGAGCACACGCACAGTGGAGGCTCCCCGATAACTGTGTTCCCGGTAAGTGTGGTGCACTTCACTGTTCTTCTCAGAAAGGATTACTTCACAGTGATCATCAGTTTGGCTCCGTCCCTCTGGTGTTTATGGGAAGACAGGAAGACAATCTTTGAAGTTTGGAACATTTTCCCCAAGAAAGTACTGGGATACAAACATCACATAAACACACACACACACACACCAGTTAGAAAAAGAATTTCCTTCAAAACACAATTAACAGCACAGGTGTTGAGTGACAGGGAATTTATCTGATGGCTGAGGAAAGACACACTATGAACCTTTTGGAAAACCTTAGTCACATTTCTCCACAAACCCAGAGAAGCTGCCTGCACAGAAAGGCCAAGCTGTGGAGTTTGCTCCGCTCCTGAGGATCTGTGAGGTGTTAGCAAGAGAAAAGTCTGAGAGCCAAAAAGTCTCCTGGGAGCCTAAATCTAGCCTCCTGAAGCAAGACTAACTTGGCCCTCAACATCCTCCTTGGTTACATCCTTCCTCCTCAAACTTCTCACCTTTCTAAACGGAAGCAGAGGCGAGATCTCTCCAACCTCGGCATTTTCTGGGCTTCTAGAAGCCACAGAAACCTACTGCCTGTACATTAGACAAGTTCAAGTTCATTCGCCCTGGCTAGACCCTTGACTCCACTCAATGTTCTCCTCTATCTCTAAGCCCAACGACCGCTGCATCCATAGGGCATGGGAGACTGGATGGGTTTTGCATTCAAGAAACCTGGATTTTTACTGTGGTCTTCTATGTTCACATCTATTTTAGTCAGAATAGCAATAGCAACCTGGTGCTACCATGAGCTTACAGGGAGTGTGAGTAAAGTGTCTAGTGGGTAAGCTGACTCATAGAAAACACCAGTGTCCCCCAGGCCCTTCCACTCACTACCCTATCTGGGGAAAGCTCTCAGACGCCATGTCCCTAAGTTGATGGAAATTATCTTGCGAAAGGGGAGCCTTCCTTTGATGTCTCAGCTTCTCCCCTCTCTTCCTACCTAATAGAAAGATAATCTCTCCTGTCTAGAGCTAACCTTCTGCACCCTCCCTCGTTTATCAGGTGCTTATTGTGTGCCAGGGGCATTCAATGCAGTTAAGTCTGGAAGTCGAGCAAGGGGCTCAGCAGGATGAGCCTGCCAACACAAACTACAGTATCCGAATGTACCTACAGAGACTGCAGAAAAAACCCAACCAGCCTGGGAGGCAGGGAACGCTCTGCCTTGGGACTGACCCCTCTGGCCACAGCCT
Source organism: Mastomys natalensis (assembly GCA_021653895.1). Classification (NCBI taxonomy): domain Eukaryota; kingdom Metazoa; phylum Chordata; class Mammalia; order Rodentia; family Muridae; genus Mastomys; species Mastomys natalensis. The sequence continues at coordinate 784,467 of JAJTUV010000211.1, read as the reverse complement.
CACTGTCTTCCTGAACTCAGTCCAGGTGTTCCTTCTAGCAGGGTTCTCCCTGTGACTCATTCCCAAGTCCCCTCCCTTGCCCTGTCCCAGCTCCAGGCTTCCTCTGCACCTCCGGCATTCTCCCTGGGCCTATGGCATCACGCAGAGCCTCCAGCACACACACCCATTTTCTATAACACATAAGCACTGTAACTTTTTAGATTGCTGCTTCCACCTTTGCAAAGTCATTTTCTCCTATCACCTGTGCTATCACTTCTTTCCAAACCTTCAAACATTGGTCCGCTGCCCCAAGCACAGCCTGCCTTCCTTGATTGCTTCATGATGGCTGTCAACTTTTTTTTTTCTTCACTTCTGCCCTCCTCTCTTCTCTCAGCTCACCCTCACCTCAGAGACAGCCCTCCCTGGCACCCTGCCTTCCTTTACTTCCAAGCCTTCTCATTTTTCCTAACTCATAAATGCAAGAACCCAAACCTACACCATCTTACAGCGTTACCATGGCCAAACCAGCACTGTTACAACTTCAAAGGCACGTGTCTAGTTTAGAAATCCCACCCGTCTGCACAGTGGGACATCTTCAGTAAGATGAACCTAAGCCCTCCACATGCATCTAAGGCCGTCTATTCCAACTTTTCACAGCCTCCCACTTTGGAATCAGAGGTGATCTGTTAACCCTATCTGGTAGCTAGCCAGTTGGTTTCCAGACCCCATGAGTGCCTCCTTTGCAGTATCTCATCGTTACCGCCCTCCTCTCATTACCTCACCGTAATCAAGACCTAGATCGTAGCTCTGGTCTTCTAACCAGTTTCTCTGAGGAATCTCCACCCAGCTACCCCACCCAAACTGCCCCGTGCATTTCCAGGAAGCTAGTTTTTCTGGATAATATCTCCACCCTGCCCAGTTTCATTTGACTCTTTAACCCTGAAGGACAAAGATCTGGAGCTGACAGTGACAACCCAGTCGCAAGTCCTCTCCCTCTGATCCTGCCTGCCAACTGCTGTGCTGCCCATTTGCCTGGTCATGCTCCCAGATGATGCTTTGTCACCGGCTGCCTTGATGTGTTTTCTGGTCAAATATGGTCGCTTGTATTTTCAGTGTGCCCAGGGCCATGCTCAAAGTCCTGTCACAGTCCTTCCATTCCGTGTGTATATGTAGCTTTGGGATTGGAGGTACTGAAAGGAGAGTGTCCTGTTCTCTCCCAGGAAGGCTCCTCTGGCAGCTCGTGAGACATGTGGAAATTAAAGTTGCAGGCAGGGAGACAGGATCAAGAGTTCAGATTAAGAGGGAAGAAAGAGATTCTGATCAGCTGCACCCTTGCCTGGATTTTGGAGCCTGACACAAAGTGAAAGATAGGGGCTGGAAAGATGGCTCAGGAGGGAGACACTTCCTGCTCCAGCGGGGCAACCAGAGTTCAAACCCTAGAGCCAATATCAAGACAGAAGGTGAGAGCTGACTCCACAAAGGTGTCCTCTGACCTCTACTCATGTGCTATGTCATGTGCACCCTCCCCCACACTGTAATCGATGAAATGCAAAGTGAAAGCTAATATACACATGTGTTACACTCTGAGGGAATTTTGCTTTACTAGGAAAAAATGAAAAAGTGTGATTTTAGGAAAAGACGGTGAAGGCATTAATGTGGCTGCAGAAGACCCTAGGGATTTTTGTGGTGGACATGACGTAAAATGGTTGATCCTGAACTTTATGGTTTTATCACTTTGGTCATGAGTTTGGCTCAAGTGACAAGTCACAGGTTCAAATCTGCCTGTGAAATTCTCTGTTCTCTGTGATGAGGAATTACAGCCAGGCAGCAGCATGGGCCAAGAGCTGTGTCCACAGAACAGGAGTTAAAACAGCAAGTGTAGACGTGAACCTTTTACCAGTTCAGACTGCCTCCATCCAATTACTGTTTATTCGGATCCAGGAAGTATAACAATTTGGAATTTAAGCATATCTAGCCACTGTGGCCATTTGGAGGACTCCAGGCTGTTTACCTACACCCCTTGGCTCATGTTAGAGGGGCCTGTGGCGAAGGCATCTCACATATTCTGTACAGTTTTCTTCAGTGCCTGAGCCTGTCAGCTAATTCAAGAGCGTGCTCCCCCTGGTATCTGGAGCCTTGAAATGCAATGTGCTTGTACCGGCCACCGGCCCCTTTCAGACTTGCTTGTTTTTGTGTTTATTTTCTCATGCCCTTTAAAGTTTACCAAATTCCCAGGTCTGGAATGGTTTTCTGTCACCGCAGCCAGTGAAGCATGGTATTGTTTGCCATCCGGAACATCCTCTAGTTCTCCTCAGAGGGGAATGAGAGAGAATAGGCAAGCAGGTGCAGAGGGGTCTATTCACAGGGTGCTGACCCTCAGCAGGGGCGTGACGAGCCTTTAAAATGGGATTAGACACCCAAACAAGAAAAGGCCACACTCCGTATTTCCAGTGGAAATGCCAGCACAGATAGAACTGAACCTAGAGGAGTCTCATACCCTGAGCCACTCGCTGGTCTAAGAAAAAAAAAAAAAAAGTGATAAATTTCAATGTATTGCTTCCTTAAACGCTCAATAAAGCAGTTACTGAAAAGAAAGCCTGGCAGTTACAAGCCTGAGTCACCGCTCAGACAGTCCTGCTGCCATTATTATTTCTTATCTTGTCAGAGGGAGGGTTCGTGGGGGAAGACACAGTGATCTAAAGATATAAAGGAAACTGTCAGATGCACACTCTCAAAGTGTTTTTAAGCCTTACCCCTTCCCTCCGGAAGCTTCCTGCACCTATTTTCCATCTGCCTCTCCGCTAATGAAGGCCCTGTGTCTCCTGGCCTATTTCCTGTTCAAAGGCAGCTGACCAGAGGCTTCAGGTCAAACCAAGTTTAGAGGCACCTGAAAGAGGAACTCTCCTGTTGCCTCAAAGTCCACCAGGAAGGAGTGCTGGGTTCCTGATTTATCACAAACTGGAGAAGGTTATCCACTGAATTTTAGACCCAATTCTGAGCATTCCTTAGCATTCTGCTTGCGGCTGTCATTTGTCCCTTCATTAGCATGACTGAAGTGAGTCCAGCAGCAAAGGGCCTAAGTGCACCAGACCAAAGTAGGTTTGTATCTAATGTAAAGAATTCCAGAAGGAACTAGAACTGTTCCAGAGACAGACATGAACAGTCCTGTGAAAAAGTCTCAGGAGTACGTAGGTTTGTAGGCTCAGATTTTAAAACGTTAAGAATATATAAGATATAGATTCTACACTCAAAATTATTAAAGTTCTTGAGCATTGACTGTAAAAAAAAAAAAAAAAAGTCTAGTTGGGCATGGTGACACACATAATTACAGCACTCAGAAGACTGAAGGCAAAAAGATCGTGAGCTTAGGACCAACCTGGGCTATAGAATGAGTTTCAACCAACCTGGGCTACAGAAAAGGCCCTGCTTGGGGGGTGGGGGGAGGTAAGTCAGTTTTACTATAGAGAAAGCAAAATTCCCTTATTGAAGAATTGAAGAACATATATTTTGGTGGGATTTTTCTCATGTGACTGTTTATGTAGGTCTCTGGAACAACTCTCCATGCCTTCTGAAATGCTGACTACTTGGCATAGTGGGACACAGAGTTGGGGGGTCAGTGTGTTCAACACCCCTTTGGAAACTGTCAAGCTGAAATGACATATTTATAGTCATTTGTTTACAGACATGTATCTTGTTAGGGATCATTGCTGTGATGAAACACGGTGACCAAAGCAACTCAGGGAGGAAAGGGTTGATTTCATCCTACACTTCCAGTTCACAGCTGAGGGAAGTCAGGATATGAGCTCAAGGACACTAACACAGTAGCTCTCAACCCTTGAGAAAGTGTCAGCCAACTTCCTAGGGGTCCAGCCCCACAGGTTGAGAACTGCTGAACTAAAGGCTACTGTAGCTGCTGGTATTCTTGATAATTAACATTGTAACAGTGATGCTGTCATCAACTATTTTCCCATTTCATTATCTTTCTTACACACTCTCAGACACATCTTTCTGTCTAACTTATTCCATTGCATTTGCTACACGGTTTTGTATTTAGAAGTCTGTCTCCATCTCAAAGGTTACTTAAATATCTATCTATTTCTAGGATTTTTTTTGGGGGGGGGGGTGGCTTTTTCTCCAGCTACTAGGTGAGATGCTTCTGTGGCTGTACAAACCCCAGCATTTACATAGAGGTACCCCCCCACGTCCCTTTTGTTTTTAGATCGTGACAGCCTAGTGGAAGCCAGGGTGCCATTGCCTCAACATTCTTGACCCCACCTCAGAGGATCCCCAGTATACTGGACTGTGCCTGTCTTAGGTTGTCTTGTCTTCCAGGATCTTACCTGGAAGTCATTGACTATTAGCCCTCAAAGAGATATCTCTCCAGAGGCATGTCACACAAAGCAGAGACAGTCTCCATCCATGCTTTGATCACTTCCTTAGGGGGCTGCAACCAGAATTTGAGAGCCATCAGCACCTGGAGGGTTGCCTTATTTATGGAATGCTGCCTGGTGATAAGCTGTGTGAGACACTTAAACAAAATAAGTATTAGTATGACAATTCCTCCCATCATGCTGTAAGTAGATATCCATGAGGGGTCAAATGGCCTCTTAATATTGTCTCACACTTTTCCCAAGAATCCAGCATGTAGAGAGAGCACAGATACCCTGGTCATATTGAGGTTGGCTATCTTCTCCTTTAGCAATATAAAATAGTTAAGGAATTTGTCTGACCAGGTTCCTTTAAAGATATTGAGCCAACTGTTGTCAGGTTTCAGTGGTGTTACGTACCTGGGAAGGGTTAGGCAGATTGAGTGAAATCTGGGTCACATGCCAATGGAGACAAGGGCAACTCTTCCTCCAGTAAGTCAGTCTGTTGTAAAATATGGCTGGCTTGATAAAGATGTTGATTTAGTACCTCCTGTGACTGCAGCACCTCAGCTGACTTAGAGACTACTGCATTGATGGTCTCTACTGTAGTGGCTGACAGGGTCAAGGCAACAGCAGCTGTTGTTGCCCCGGCAATGCCTGCAATGATGGCCACAATGATGGCAGCTGTAATACCAAAATCCCTCTTTCTCCAGTGTAGGGGTTGTGAGTGAGTCTGGACTATCAGAGTGATGGCATGAAAGTGGGTGGTATTTAACACAGGCATCCAAATGGTGGCTGGTTCCCTCATCAGGATAGCTGTTGTTGAATACCCCATCCAGCAGGCAGTCAAGAGACATTTCTCGGTAAAGCAGTCAAAGTTGTCTCTGACAACTGAGATATTAGTGACCAGAAAGAAAAAGACTGGGATGGCTTTCCAGCCAACCTGGCTGCCAATGATCACATTCACTGGGTTGCCCCAGTCCACATTTTCGCTGACTGGTTGATGTGGAAATAGGTCCCATGAAAGAGACGGCCACCTTTTAAGAGAGTAAGGGGGCATAAATCAAGACAATTAGAGGGGACACATAAATCCCAATTGTTCATAATGGAGTCACATTGGAATCTAATGGAATCCCTGTTAACAGAGGGAGTAATATTGGAAGCATCATGTGAGGTAAACCTCCATATAATACTGGGTAGTCCTCGGCGAATTTTACACCTAGTGCAGGCTGGCAGTACTCCCAAAGGATAGAAAGTCCCATGAAAATAGGCATTTGAGGGACCCTTGGACAGCGAGGCAGGGTGGACGTGGTATGCTTGGGGATCCTTTGGGGATTTTTAGTCAGTAAGGGGAATGTGACGTTTCTTGCCTAACAGGAAAGTCTTCTTAAATCATGCCAGGGTAAGCTGGGGGTACCTCCAATGGGGCAGGAGCAGAAGGGCTAGTGAGTAAGGGACCGTGGACAGCATCAGTAGATGCCAGTTTGGAGCTAGACAGCTGGAGGGCTGGAGCAGAGGTGTCCTCATCCCCATGGCTATAATCTACCTGTTTGCTGGGAAAGAGTGGGATGGGGTCAGTAATGGAAAGGTGAATAATATTAGCCCGATTCTGTCAGTGTTTGTTTTGGGCAGCCACCATTTCCTCTGAGGAAGAATTCTTAAGACTGCCAATACCTCCAAGGAGGGTGGGGACAAAGAACAAGGGAGGGGCAATCCCAGACTGTACCTCACCCTTTCGGGCAAGGAAGAGAACACTCATCTAGAGGTCAGGGTTCCATGTTCTCTGGGATGTCCAGGGGGCCAATATAGCAGCCTCCTCCCAAAATTAGTCCAGGTCGTGAGTCTTAACCTTGAGACCACCAGTAAGTAACCAGAAGGGTTTTCAGAGCCCTAATCTGAGATTCCCTGATGGTGGAGGGAAAGGAACCCATGGCGACAAGTACAAAAGAAACAAATGACGAACAGATATGATATGACAAATGCGACAGGAGAGGCAAGGAAAGTCACAGCGTACTAAGCAAGGGATTCCCTCCGGTGCAGCTCAAAGGCCTTATGCTGGGATGATGTTCCCAGGAAGGGAAGGCGTTCGGGAGCTGATCCCTGGTACTATCTCCCAAGAAAACAGCCCCTATCCAAACCAAAAGTGAAAATGAGCAAAGATAATGAAGACAGAAAAGATGGCTGCCGAACGCTTAACGCAGCAAGCTCACTCAAAGACAGAGAAGAGCAAAAATGGCCGCTGCACACTCACTACAAGCTCGCCGCAGCACACTCAAAGATGAAAAGATGGCTGCTGCACGCTTGCCTCACACTCGCTGCACACTCATCCTAGAACCGAACTAAAACCAAAAGCGAGATAACCAAGACGGACAGACAGAAAAGACAAAGAAGCCAGAAATGAGGTCTACGCGCTCACCTTCGCGGGACCCACAACATAAAACACTAAGGGGCCAACTCACCGGAAAAGCAACTGAAAGGGGCACAACGGCAGCACTGCGAGGAGAAGAAAAGCAGATCAAGTCGAATCACAAGCACAGTCCTTGTAGCAACAGGCAAAAATGAGCCCCCAGAAAAGGAGGTTCGCAAGCAGCCACAAAACAACGATGAAGTAGTAAATCGACCACGCTGGGAGCCAGATGTCTGTGCCCTGGTCAGCTCTCCACCCGACCCTACCTGCCCTTGGGGGTTGGGGGTGAGTTGTGGCAGAGACAACCACACAGACTGTGGGAGCAGGTGAGAAATGCTACACTAAGCTCATCTGAGCACCACTGTAAGCATCTTTAATACCCTCCACCCGAGCCCCCATTGGTCCCAAGAAAGCATCTCTTCTAAACAGCAGTTCCTGATTGGCTAGCATTGTTTGAACTAGTAATCCTTGGTCTCTCAGGCAGTCCTCAAATAGGTCCTCCGGCAGGAGACGCTTTTGTGGCCGCTCCACCCTCAGCGTTTACACAAAGGCACCCCCCCACCGCCTCCACCCCCCCCAACACCCCCCCCCCCCCGCTGTTCCTGCCACACCCCAGCACCTATAAAGTAGCTCACAACCTTCTGTAACTCCAGTTCCATATGCATGGTGAACATACATGCAGGCAAACACCAAGACACTAAAGATAAAATATCCGCAAATTCTAGTACTCTCCATTATTCTTCTGGAAACATGCAGCTCCTACCCCTCTCTGCTAGTGAATGCAAAGTCAGATTAGAAAGAGAAACCCAGACACCCAATATCATACCAGTTAGAGGTGTATTGACATCTGTCTTCCCTGGTCCTTCCAAAACTGTCAAGCACAACTCAGGAAACCAGCAAAGGGCAGGTTTGCTGCAAACTGTTTATCTTGCCTGCTAATAAAACCTAACAACAGTATCCACTGCTGAAAGCACATGATAGACAGATGATAGGAAGATAAATGATACAAATATGATAGACTGATTGACAGATGATATATATAACTACTTGATTGATAGATGGCAGATAATAATAGGCACACACATTTCTGTGTCACTAAATTCTAAAAAAAGGGTGTAAAATTTCATGTTTCATGTTGGGTTTGGGGGGAGAAATATTTATTCAATAAAGCACAGATGGCAAAACCTGAAAAAGGTAGAGGACAAAAATTATTAATATTATTATTATTATTATTGGTACTCTCCACACATGTGTAACATTAATGAAAATGTCCATTCTAAAGGAAAGGCCATCCAGAGACTGCTCCACCTGGGATCCACCCCATATACAGAAACCCCGGAGCTCCCAGGGACTAAACCACCAACCAAAGAGTACATATGGAGGGACCTGTGGCTCTGGCCTCATATGTGGCAGAGGATGGCCTTGTTGGACATAAGTGGGAGGAGTGGCCCTTGGGCCTGAGGGGGTCCAATGCCCCAGCAAAGGAGAATACCAGGACTGGAAGGCGGGATTGGGAGGGTGGATGGTGAAGAGGCAGGGGGAGAGGGGAGGGAGATAGGGGCTTCCGGAGGGGAGACCTGGAAAGGGATAATATTTGAAATGTAAATAAAGAAAATATCCAATTTAAAAAAAAAGAAAGAAAGAAAATATCCATTCTTAAATGAGGATAGAAAACAAGTTAATCTGGAGTTAGGCTGGATCTCCAAGAGCACTGCCCACCTGTGAAACAAAGCCGGAAGTTCTCTCTCTCCCTTTCATCTTTAACTTCCTTCCTTCACATATTTTCTAACTGCCTCAGGGGACACCAGGAGCTGTCTCACCTCTATAGCAGGCTCCTCTCCACACACAAACCTAGGAAACCAGAGACAGCCCCACATACCAGAGTAAGCTAGAAAAGTCACATTCCTTTTAAGCCACCACAACGGATAGGCTGCTCACAGTAAAATCACGACAAAAACAGGATCTCCCAGAAGCTTGGAGCAGAGAAGACAGTTTACCTCCAGATTAGAAAATGTCAAAATGAAGAAGTTAATGTGATAATCAACCTTACAGTCCTCAAATCTGACTATCACAGAACAGCCGTGTATCCACCTGTAGAGTACAGTTGAGAGCTGGAAAATTCAACTTTCCCCAACTTCTCCTCTACCAGTTTAACATATACCCGTGAATTTGACACCACAGGCATCTAAGAACTGTTGTGAAAGACACACAATCACTGTACCTTCCTTGTATCCAGCAGGCAACAAAGTCACCCGGGATAGCATCTATAATTAAGACAAGAAAATTCAGAGTCGTGTTTCAGAGCACACTAAGCTCGCTCCCACCCTGTGCCTTTGTACACATTTGACTTAAAATAATAGGGACCGTCTGGAAAATTGTTCTTGGAGGAACTCAATAGTACTTTTGATTAATATTCTGATGCAGATCTATGCACAATTTATAGTTTATCTGTACGCTGTGTGACATTGCTGAAATCCTGGTGTGAGCTCCTGTCCTTCTGAAAGTCCTGCTAAGTAAACAGGAGGAGTTTAATAAGGACAAGTGCATTTTTAAATATGTCATTTGTTTTTACGGCCCGGCCCGCTTCTTCTCACCCCCATCTCCTCCCCCACAGACCCCCTCCCCCGACATTGTACTCCCTCTGACAGCATCCCACACAAAGAAGCATCAGCCAGCCTCAGAGCAGCCAGAACACAGCCTGGCCCTATCTAATCAAGGGCAGAAGGTCACTTCCGAACAACTAGGCAATAAAAGATTATTTCCAGGGACAAAACAGAGAGGCCCAGTGGTGGAGTGCAGGGAGGGAGGAAGGGAGGGAGGGAAGGAGAGTGGAGGGGGCGGTTGGCTGGAGGAAGCGCATTGACTCTGGGCAGCAGACGGGAACCATCTGCCTCCCTCCAGAGCTCTGTCAAGAACAAGAGAGAAAAGCCCCTTTAAGGGGCCAGTGACTCTGGGCTGTGCTGGTTCAAACCTGAATAATGTAGAACCAGCTTTCCCAGGCAAAGGAGAGAGAGAGAGAGAGAGAGAGAGAGAGAGAGAGAGAGAGAGAGAGAGCGCGCTCAGCTAACGGGAGAACATACTGTTATTTGGGGGTCAGATGGGAAAATAAGATTTTGAAGAGGAGCTGGCCAGCTGTCATTTGAAGGTGACCTTCAGCTAATACACAAGCATGCACATGTGTGTACATGCACATAGTTTTTGAGGAATAGGTTTCTTCTTTAATTACACTGTGCTGACATCCTCCCAGGTCCCACAAGGAGTTAGTGCCCATCCCCCATACCCTTCCTGCATCTTTGGTCCCCTAGCTTCTTGAGTCTTCTCATTTGGTATTATAAAGCACCTTGGACCCCTGGGAAGATGAAGGAAGTTAAAAAAAAAAATGCTCTCATGCATCAGCGAGGCTAGGTCTGGGAAAAGAGAACTGTGGCGGCAAGTGTGCCCTGTTCTCTCCACCTCTCCTTCCTGTCTGTCCCCATATGAGTTGTTCCCAAGGACCTCACTTCTCCAGGCTGTAGATTTTTTTTTTCCTATAGAATAATTACCAACTGCAATAACAAGTGCTTAGGCTTGAGATTACTGCTGACCATGGGGCTGTAAACAGCAGGCCCTAATTACAATAATCCTGAGTTCACAGGAAAGGAAGCCTGGCTATCCTCAGACTTTTCTGTTTCCCTTTGGGGAGGGGAGGGTGTTTTATAAAACATGAGATTCTAGTATGGCGGGAGGGAGCACCTCAGTGGACCCTGCCAAGGTGTTTTCCTGAGGAACCAGCCGTGCGACAGACCTGATATGAAGGTTTATTGTTGGGGTGCGAAGGGGACCTAGAAAAGGGTAGAGGCAAAGAAAGGAAGGGGTCACAGAAGAACAGAAAGAGAGAGAGGAGAGGCTGGCTAGGGATAGGCTCATACCTGGCAGGTGGCAATGCAAGCTGCTTGCTAGGTAACTGTTGGGGAAGCCTAGAAGAATTTCCAAGGGGGAGGGGTATGCATGGCGTTACCAGAATGCCACCAGAGATGACCATTCAGACACAGTTTATAGCCAGTTAGAAGTCTTTGTTCCAGTTGTTTGAGAATATACCCAGGATCTAAGTGTAGCCCCGAGTGTCCAGCACACAGGGCAGAAACCATGTCCTGGCATCTTTGATGGGAGCTGCTGCTTTGCACAAGCAAGCAGTTTACCAGAAGCTAAGATAAGTGGTTAGCCAGTAAGGGTTGGGTCACAGTGGGAGAGGGTAGCACAAGCAGACAGTTCCTTTAACAGAAGCTAAGATAAATTAGCTGGGGCACCTTGACCTCAGGTTCCTAGAATAGAGTTGGGTAATTTTCCATGGGACTCTCCAATAGGAGAGATCAAATCTAGTTAAAACTGAAGTGGCCTCAGTAAGAGTACAAGATGGAGGGCGCCTCTACATTGTCTTGCCCTGTTATGTTAGCACCCAGCTAGTGAGACACTGGGAGGTACTATCTCTAAATATAAGCATCTTTTGAAAAATAAAATATGGGATACGGTTTGAACATCCATCAGGCCACCCAACAGCTTTGCTAGGAAGGAAATGGCATTCAAATATTACTTTGAGGACAACTGAACCTTTGCCCCCACAAAACACACCGAGGGAAGACTGGATGGAGCAGGCTTCATTTGAGTAGGAAACAGAAGCACAGAGACCAGAACTTCCTGTCTGGTTTTCATATAAGAGAAGAAAGGTGAAGAACTTTGTATGTCACCAAGGCATCTTATGAATAAATAGCAAGTGCCACTGATCTCAGTAGCTGGCCAACAGGTGTGGTAGAGCTGACACCAACTGGTCTCTGTCATCAAGGAGTTTGTCTTCATTTGGGCAGCAGGCAAAGCAGGTCAGATAAGCCCAACTCTGGTTGCTCCTTAATGCTCAGTGAACAGTCGAGAAAACACTCAGACTCTGTCAGGTTACTGCAGGGGTAGCTAATGCTGAGAGGATGTCAAACACACTCTGGCCAAGAGGAACGGAGGAAGCAGTCTGTTTTCACCAAGGGATGCAGAAGCCGGCTGGATTGGAGGCTCCGAATTGAAGACCTGGAAGATGGGGCACAAGGTGTGAATGGGCTGAAGCTGGAAGATCAGGTGGTTCAAACCCACAGTCAGGAAACATCACCCGTGGGGCAGCATCCAGAAAACAAGGAGACAAACAAGACCTGGAGGTACAGTGAAACCCTCTCACACGCTGTCAGATGGTAAAGAGGAGCAGCCATCCCAGAAAAGTGTGAGGTTCGCTCAAAAGACAGTATGGTTTTGTGATATGACCCAGCAACTCTACCCAAAAGTACCGGAAGCAAGAACTCAGGCGTACCTGAATCCAGAACTCCGGCGTGGTCAGCTCTGTTCTTATAATAGTATTCACAACAGCCAAACTGTAAATGCCCCAACCGGTACTTGATGGATAAATAACCAGAATGTGACGTCCACACACACACAATTCAGTACCACTTGGCCCTTCACAGAGGAGATGCTGGCTCCTGCAACCACAAGAAGAACTTGGAAACCATCAAATTAAATGAAAGAGGCCAGACTCACATGTAAGATTCTATGTGTGTGACAGCACCAGATTCAAAGAAATGAAAGCAAAGCAGTGGCTGCCAGGGGCTGGGGCCACTCTTCAAAGCAAACATTTAATAGGTCACATTACAGTTGCAGATGGCTCAGTGTTTGACACCATTTGCTTCTTTTACAAAAGGACCCGGGTTTGGTTCCCAGCACCCACATCAGATACCCACAACTCCAGCTCCAGGGGAACTAACACCTTTTTCTGGGTCTCTTCAGGACACTCCACACACACATAGTTTATACACACACACACACGACACACACACACACACACAACAATAACTGAGATTTATTTGATTACTTATGTGTATGTATGTGTCTGTGTAGGAGGTATATGGAAGTGATGCAGGTGCCCATGGAGGCAGAAACCCCCACCTGGGACTGGAGTACAGGTGGTTGTGAGTCACGCGACCCGGGGGCTGAGAACTGAATTTATATCCTCTTCAAGAGTAGTATATACCATTAATCCCTGACTATTTCTCCAGCCCTAAAATAAGTATTTTTTAGAAATGCTACAAGAAAGATGTATCAAGTATACACTCAGAAGGTAGAGACAAGAAGATTTCAGATTTGAAGATAGCTTTGAGTGCATCTAAGACCCTGCCTCGAAACCCATAAGGCAGCTAAAGAGCTCTCGTGTCCAAAGGGCCACACCAGAACCAGAGCCCCAAAACAGTGTGTAACGTGCTGGAATCTATCTGGCTAGGAGATTGTTTTACTCTGGAATTCTTGAGTTAGCTTAGATTTTGCCAGATCTCAGGCAATTTAGTTTTAAGTCTGAATATTTTTTGATTCAAATTCTTAAAATATTTTTACATTTCCTTCTAACCTGGCTGAAACTTTGAATCACATTGGAAGTGCAACATGGCGGATATGTTATCTGTCCAGAGGCATGTGAGCTGGCCTCTCCTGCCCTTCTGCTCCTGCGTCTGAGCAATGGTTGTTGTTCATGTTTTTAGCCACTCAGAAACACCTTCTCTAAGAAAGTGACTAGCAAATCAAAGTGAATCCTAAACAGACATCCTTCACAAGATTAACCCAGGGATTTAAATATCAGATGACAGTCAGTTAGTTCTGTGAACTGATTCTGTGAAACGAAAAATAGAGTCACCTCTAAAGTGACAATTCCTCGTAACCCTATAGTGACTATGGAAAGAAAACTTTTAAAAGCAGTCTTGGCTTTTCCTGACTGCTGTTCAGTAACTATTTGCTCCTTTGCAAAATCACAGTAGGGCTTAATCTCCTGAGCCACAGGAAGGGTGTGACTTCCAGGCTGACCAGACAACTTCTGAGCCCAGCTATGTTGTTTGCAGTTCTAGATACAAATCTTGTGGCCACACAGGGAGACTGTAAGACAGAACCCCACAGCTGCAAGGTATAAAATTAACTTGACAGTAAAGCTTGGAAGGAGGGAAGCCCACTGCAAAATGAAAGACACTTCCTTCACAGTAGACAATGAAAAAATTTTATCACTGCAAAATTCATGGACAGTTGGAGCCACCGTGTGTAAATGACCTCTTAGACTGTGCAGTCATTGGAAAGTGAACCTGCATCTTAGCTAGCACTTGTTGCTATGGCAGGGGAAGCTGGAGAAGAAGTAAGGTCTAGGCTTAGAGGACTGGAACTCTTTTGAGTAACCCCAGATGCATGATGGAAGACAAGGAAGGGCCAATGATCAGAATCTTGGAGCTTCAAGAAAAATCAGCTATCCTGTTCACTGACTTATACAGTAATTTTATTGCATGGTGTTTTTATTTGCAAGCTCTTCATCATGAAGTTTTAATAAATTTTACAACAGGAAAATCAGGTGTGTTTAGGGAGACATACCGTGAGAACACCAGTGAAGAAATAGAATGGTAGGGTTCCCTGGATTCTCATCTTCTCCAGTCCATGCCCTCCATTTCCATCCCCCCAAGAGGCAGAGAGGGCACCCAGAAATCAGTGCTATGGAAATGCCAGAAGAGCCAGGGCCTCCCCAATTGCTCCTGCATTTCCCCTGTATGTTATGACATGAAAGACGGAATGAGGACAAGCCACGCTCACATGCTCGGCGCTTCAACTCACGGCCATGGTGCTTCCTGTGAGGGAGAGGCCACACAGCGTCATCCTGAACAGACACTCATCAGTGAGTCAAATAGAGAAACTCAAACCCAGATGCAGAGAGGAGGACGGCCCTATCACTGCAGCCACCTCACCCCAGTCATCCAGAAAGCTAGGTTCAAGTTCTATGACCCAGTTTAGCACCTCGCTTATTAACCTTTAAGGAAAGGCATTGCTCCCACTTCAGTTTAGAGTGGCCAGTGCCAGGATTAACACAACGTGGTGAATTAATACAAATATGTATTTTATCTATATATCTAAATACATATATACACACATGTCTGTATATGGTCTAATTCAAGACACTGGTATCTGGTCGGAGCTAAGAGACCCATCCACAGTCTATAGAACCCACTGCAGTACAAGTTTATACCAGGACCAGTACAAGTCCTCTCCTGCTTATGGCATGAAAGACCAGGCAATGCCATCAAGTATAGTTTTCCAGACTCAAATCTTATTAAAGATCACAGTAGGGGTCATAGTTCAGTGGTGGAGTGCTACCAGTACACCTGAGGCTGTGTCACTAATATGACAAAAGAAGAAAAAGATTATACTGTTTAGTATTGATAATTTCAGGATATTAGCCATTTGTATCAGCGAAGGAGACCTGAAGGGTAGAGAGACAGGTTGCCTTGTAAACATGAAGGGCTGAGTTTGGTCCTCTATAATCCGCATAATAAATGGCAGGCATCATGATTTACTCATGTAATCCCAGAGTTGAGGAGGCAAAAGCAAGTGGATCCTGACGTGCTGACTTCCAGTGAGAGGCCTCAAAAGAAAAAGGTGGGGTCGGAAAGATAGGCACTGGCCAGCAAGCCTGACAATGAGTGTGGTCCTCTGAACCCAAATGGCAGAAGAAACCCACCTCCTCTGACCTCCATGACATACACAGGCCCACATACAGTGACAAAATAAATTAATAAATGCACAATTAATAAATTAATTTTAAAAACCAAGATGGATAACACCCTAAAGAGGCATACTCCTATTTTCTCACATGAACACACACAGAATGCACAGATACACACACGACTGCACACAAACATGTGCATAGTCACATGTGCATGTACAGACACACACACACCAAAGCCAGTTATTGCAACTTACAAATTTAATTAAATAATCGTGTATTAGTGCTTCTTCTCTCTGTGGCTCTAAACTAATCAGGCCTAGTTACACAGGTTTCAAAGAGGGCTTCTGTAGAGGAATGTGTGGTTTGGTTGTTTTGTAATCAGTTCTATGGAAATGCCAGAAGAGCCAGGGCCTCCCCAATGGCTTCTTGTGTGTATTGTTATTGTTGTTGTTTTTTGTTTGTTTGTTTGTTCATTTTTAATGTACAAGCATTACATGTTGGTCAGGGAAATAGTTTGGCTGGGAAAAGCACTAGGCATGCAAGCCCAGTGAGCCAAGTTGGATCCCTGAAATCCACATAAAAAGTTGGATCCAATGGTGCACATCTGTAATGCTAAAACTTTTACAGTATGATGGGAAGTGGAGACTGAAGCTGAGGGCCGGCCGGCTAGCTTGCAGTAAATGATGCTGTTTTATGTACAGCAAGAGAGCCCTGCCCGCAGCAAGGACTAAGTCCCTACACATGCCTTCTGGTTTGTTCATGCACACTGTGGCACAAGTGTACACACACAAATAAATGTGATGTGTAATGTTGATTTTTAAAACTTGCCATATACTGAAGAAAAGTGTCAGCATTCCCCCCATATTTACCACACTGTTAAACACCATGGATTCATGGCCGTGATCACCGATAGACTCTAACTGCAAGAGATCAATCAACTGCAGAGCCAAAGGAGCCGTAAGTCCCCCTTCTTATGGAGAACATGAAACACAGTTTAGCTAAGACATGAAAGGAAGGAAGGTCTCTAGAAGACCCAAAGCTCTTCTGAGTGACAGGCTTACACAATGCTTTCCACCCTTCCATCGTCTGCTTTAGCTCTTCAGGGAAGGGAGAAGGGCGGTATATTTTTGTTTCGCCACCATAATGACTTTAATTCTCTTTTACAGCCTCAAAAACCAGCTATGTTGAAGCTCTCTGGTTTTCTCCAAAGTGCTCAATCTGAATATGAAACAGGGAAGTGATGTCCTGGGTGCAAACCCACTGTTTCAAACAGAAGCTGAGCGAGCTCCCTGCCTCTTTGATATACATTCATTTCTAATGGAACAAAACCCTGTCTACCTAGCTCATTAGATACAGTCAAAACAGGGCTGTCCATCGTACCCACACCCCGCATTAAAAAAGGGAAACAGTGTCTGATGAGCATATCGAGAGGTCATTTAGCTTACATCTAAAAGTTCTCTTAATGTTGGGGCAGCAGTAACAGAGTTTGATCTCAAAGCATCATGGGGAGGAGAGAGCAATGTTTTGATACTGATAACTTGATGTTCCTGTGACCACAGAACCAGTCAGAGCAATTAAGGCATACAGACTATTTCTTGAGGCCTTAACATGATAAATACACGTTCGCTATCTAAACACTAAGTCCTGTTTCAAATGGGGCTCTCCACAATTGCTTCCTGTGCAACTGGAATGGGCTATGTGGTGATTTTAATGACAGAGATGATAAAGTTGGTTATGTAATTCCAAGCGGGTTGCCCTGGTAAAGCAATGAGCATTTGTCTTCAGAGACAGTGTTTCCTAAGGAAGATTATTAATGTGGTTAACATAAAGTGGGGGGGAGGGACAGGGGGTGGCGCTCAGGAGGGAACAGCCCCTGGGTTCTAAAGCTAAACTTGGTATCACAATTTTTAAGTCTTTTGGGGATCATTCATTGCATGATAATCAGTGGGAACTCTAAATGGTTATAATTTCTTTTAAGTAAAAAGTGTATATTGCAGCTGGGGCTGTAGCTCAGCTGGTAGAAGACAACACTGGAAGACAGCTAGAAGCCCTGGGTTCAATCCACCACGCTGAGAAAACCCCAAGTGGTGGCAGGAGGAGCAGAAGTTTAAGACAATCGTTGGCTACATAACAAGTTCAAGGCCAGCTTGGGACACATGAGATTCCATCCTATGAGAAGAAAAAAGTATATTTTTGCCACTAAGCTCTTATACACTCACTACCAACCCACATGCTCTACATTATCATTTATCATCCATATATATGTATATATGTATATATATTCATATATGTGTGTATGTATGTGTGTGCGTGTATTTCTCCACCAATACTTGTGATTAGCTGATGGGAGCTAGAAGGTGGTGCAAGCTGAGTTTCTACCGTCTCAACTGATTCAATAAGACCATAGTGGGGGCGAGGGGAAACTTGAAGAAATAAACACAAGTTCATCTTCGGAGTGGCTGCTCTCCAGAATATACCCTGCTCTGTACCATATTTGGGGAGTGTATGAAAGGGGGAACAGTAACAGAGAGCTTGGGACCTAACAGAGAACTGGTTTCTGTTCTGGAAGAATCCCTGGGCTACAGAAGAGGAAAGGACAAATTAAAAAAAAAAAAAAAAAAAAAAAAGGATTCTGTATTTTCATCTTGTGCTTTTCTGTGGTTTCCCAAAATAATATTAGAGTCAACAGCAGGTGACTTTATCAGCAGAGAGGGGACTAACATCTACTGTGGTTGTGGAGTAAGCCTCCTGAGAAACAGACATGAGCCCTTCACCCCCATCCTCCTCTGCTCTTAAAACACAGCTCTCCACCGTGTCCAAACACACTTGGAAGGAGCCGCTCCGGCTCTAAACAATCTATAAATTCTCTGCGAAGCACCTCATCTTCTGTTGAGAGCTCATGGGTAAGACCAGTTAGAAGTAGCCTGGAACGAGAGGGCTGCTAACTTCTACTTAACATTTACTCCAAAAATAAATTACGGAGGGGTGACAGACAGGACCCAGTCTTGACATTTTACCAAGAATGTCACCTACACATTTCAAATGAGGGATAGATTTATAAGGTGATTATTTTCTGCAATGAAGAGCTGCATTTGCCCTAAAGCCCAGCCTCTGTCACACACACACACACAAACCCTCACCCCCCCTCAGTCATCAATTCAGATACTTGGCAGAGCAGGCACCCAGTGTTGTTGAAGGCTCGGCGACTGTGTTGGACCACCACCATGGCCACATACCCTATACACACCTTGTCACAATGCAGGGATGTTATGTTTGGGAAGAATTATTTACTCAGAACGCTGCTACCCAGTTGCCACCAAGACACAAAGGATTACAATACAATTGTTTATATGTTGGGTACTTGAGGCCGCTCCATGAACACCCACCAACGACTGGATACTTAAAGGAGATGGCAAATTAAAATCAAGGCCACTGAGGTCAAACAGTCCTAGAACAGAAAAAGTTACCTTGAATAAATGTCAGCAGGTTATGTCAATTTTTCATCACCTAAAACAGACGCAAAGGTATTCAAGGTACCTTGGATCAAAACACATGGCTTAAGGGACAGGTTCTTAGCTACCTTTCTGGCCCATCTAACGAACTTCCTTAGTTACCTTTTAAGTATTTTACCATATACATTTTCTATTTTTTAAAAAGTTCTGTCATATATGTGACCCAGACAATCGATGTCACCTTGCTGTAACAAAGATGGTTCTTGCACATATAAAGCCACCACAGTGTCTACACCAGGAGTCTAACGCTTTCTACCTTTTATCAGCTATAAAAAAAAAATGTAGAGCAAACATTATCTATCGTTAATTACCTGTAAAGTCGAGCCTTAGCCCCTCCCCTGTTCCTAAGAGCCCTGAAGTGAAACCCAAAAGAAGCCGCCCATTGTTTTCTCTGGTGCAAGGGCCAGGAGCAAACAGGGCTCAAATTGCAGCTGTGAAAGCCACAGGAAATTGGTCTAGCGCTAATCTGCACTCAACTATTCAAAGAAACAAAGCCTACATTCCTACAGAGAAACCCCTGCAGAACACCGCCAACCTGTGCGGGGCCAGCATGCAGACCGCGGGACAAAGCTGCAGAATGCAAGTTAGTCATTAGGGTAGCCGACTCTCTCCCTTCCTGTTCTGAGCACAACACAGGCCGTTTGGACTTCCTCCTTGGACTTCCCAATTTTCCCCGTGATAAGACTATATAATTAGACTCTTTCTGCTCAGTAATTTGGGCAGGGATAGGGCAGGAGGGGACAGTTTAACAAGATGTCAGCTGTTCACTGGAGATATAGCTAAGTTATGATAAACTAAAATAATAATTAAAAAATCGAAGACAATTCAAACTTATCTTTGTATATTTGTATATATACACTATAACACACTGATTCTACGCCGTAAGAGTGGAATGTGATATAAAAACTGTCCAGGTTTTCTTTCAAATTTAAGAATAAGCCCTTTGTAAAATTCAAGTATAAAAATAAGTGCATGTGTATGCGCATGCGTATGGAGGCTAAAGGACAACTTCTGTGTTGTTTTAGGTGCCACATTCACCACTTTTTTTGAGACAAGCGCTCACTGTCCAGAGATCATTAAGTAAACTAGCCTGGCAGGTCAGTGATCCCTAAGAATCTGCCTGCCTCCCCGAGATGGGAACGACAAATGAAGGGAGCGAGGCTACACATTGATTCCGGAGATTGAACCTAGCCAGTCCTCATGCTTGCAGAGCAAGCCCCGCTACCGCCTGAGCCATCTTCCCAGCCTGGGGATTTTTCCCACAGAACACTCCCTCACAGCACAGGTCATGAATAAAGTGCGCATGCCTCAGCAGTAGCTCAGATCTTTCTCTTCACCTCCACAGTGAAGCGGAGTGATCTGTCAGCGCCAGGAGGACTCATCTAGTCCCAGTGTTCTCAGTCTAGGTGAAAACTGTTTTATTCCTGTCAAACTATGCCAACCTCAGGGTACCTTATTAAACTGCAAGTATGTTGAAATGCTAAAATTTAGGGGAATATTATGTTCAATACAATGGTTCCCCTTATTCCTAGACTACCCCGCCCCCATCGTAGACCTCAAGTGCTATCTGCCTGGCAGATAGGGAGGGACCACCACAGACTCTTGGAGATGTGACCTATCCGAAAACCAAAGTATTTATAGCACTAGTTTACCTGATAAAATGGGTCTGAGGAGCTCTGCTCCTTGTTCCAAATCTTGAAACTCGGTAAGCCAGCAGCTGAACCGCTCAGATAGTCCTGGCCATTACCAAGATTCTTTGGTTCCTAGTTGATGCTCCAGTTCTAGTCATCATTCAAGGATACCTAGAGCCTTAGTCGGAAGGACCGAGTGGTTTGCTTTATGAATAACCCAGCCCAGGAAAAGGAAGAGGGAGGTAGTTGCAGTACTTGCCGGCCAGGCTCTGCAGGCAGGTATCACAGAGGGGTCCAAGTAAGCTGTTCATAAAGCTTACTGCCACAGTCTTTAATGTATCCTCCTCCAGAAACATTTGACGTGGCCAATGATTTGACAAAAATTCTCTATAACAGAAATTAGATATTAGGATTCTGAGGCAGTGGTGGCACACGCCTTTAATCCCAGCACTTAGGAGGCAGAAACAGGCAGATTTCTGAGTGTGAGGCCAGCTTGGTCTACAGAGTTACAGGACAGCCAGAGCTATACAGAGAAACCTTGTCTCGAAAAAAAAAAAAAAAGAATTTCAGGATTCTATTCATGTTTGTAAGATTAAGATGATTTTAAGTTAGATACATATTCAAATACGGACTTATTAATGTGAATGGACTTCTAGCCAGAAAAAAAAAAAAAAAGGAATCAAATTTGTCTTTTATGACTCAATTGTAAAGTGTAAGAAAAATATCGATGACTATGTATTGAATGACTACTATGAACCAAGCATCTCTCAGGTTACAGAAGGATCAGTTCTGTAACGCTAGCCACAGACTGTCCCAGTGCAGGACAGGGACTGGAGATGATTCTGTGGGTAGAGGAGACTGCTGTGCACGCAGGAGAACCTCGACGTAAACTTGGATCCCATCGCCCACCCAAAAAGTTGGGCGTGGTCCCATGAGTGCCTGCAATGCCAGTGCTGTGATGGTGGGAGACTGCAGGATCAGTAGGAGAGCCTGCCTCAAAGAAATAAGGCAGAGAGAGAAAGTTCTAGAACAGGACACCTCCTCCAGCATCACATGCTCACAGGTGTCCTCACACACTGATGCGTGCACACACATTGGTGCACACAAGTAAACACTGAGAGTAATGAACAGTTTACAGAAAAGTAGCTACTATTGGAGACTTTCTGAGAGAAATTGGTTTCTCATGAGCCAATCAGAGTGAGGTTCAGACTTAACTAAGATTAAAGAGACACTGGTGGCCTCTGAGAGCTGGATTTAAAGGTGTGCCGCTGTAAGGCTTAGGAGCAAAAAACCCGATCCAGTAGATTTACAGGCAGGCAGAGAAGTGGGAGAGAAACAGAAACCAGGTCGGGAGCCTGCGAGCCTAGCCACCAACACGGAGCAGGGCCGAGCGGGGCAGAGCGGGAGGCGGAGAAAACAGCTGGTGGTGTGAAGAGCTGGAAAGACTGCTTAATACGGCTATTTGTCTGCAGCCATACCTTGAGCCCGGAACATCTTAGAGAAATGACACAAGCGTTCCAAGCGTCACCCATCTCTTTCACGGGCACACATTTTCCACAAGGTCAAAGAGACCTGGGGGTTTAGTTTGCACACAGAAGTAGGTTGCCTGTGTGTGTTTTTCCTCAGTAGGAGCTAAGCAGCCTGTCACTGAATCTCTGCTAGGTTCCCCAGGCCTGTGGTTGCATTAGTCATTTGTCCTGCCCTGGGGGTGGGGTGACAGTTGCCTCTGGGATCTGTTTGTAGGGCACTAGTCAGGGGAACTTCCTCACACTCAGTAGTAGAAAGGAGTAAATGTTTGTTTTGAAAGATAAGCTTGGTTGAGTAGGAAGGACGGCTCCAGGGCAAATACTTTGAAAAAAAAACTGCTTCTCAAAGGAATGTTGGGTTTTTTTTTTCAAGACAGGCAAGTTGGAACAGACTGGTTTTTTAAGAGCGCTGCCAGCTTTTCTTCTTTCCAAAATTTGCCTTCATTTACAATCCACACAAAGGACATCTCCCCTGAAGAGGCTCCCTGCTGCATGATAACACCCACCTGAGACCATGCAGCCTCTCAGTGTGGCGGACAGAACTGCCCACGGTCTGGACCATTGGAGACAGTACTGACCCTTGCACTTTGAGATCCATCAGCCCACTTTCTAATGATCACCTTCCAAATGGGGCTTTCCAGCTCTCCATGTGGGCCTTACTCCTTCATAAAACCTGGTGAATCCCAGCTCCAGACAGCACCTATAAGCATTTCAAAGAAAAAGTGACCAGTTCTAAATCCCAAATTATTTTGCCTTTGTTTGTAGAGAGTGCACTCGCGCGCGCGCGCGCGCGCACACACACACACACACACACGCACACGCTTGGCTCTCCTGCATCCACTTACTATGCCATGGTGTACCCCACTCAGGAAATGTCATGTAAGCTCCCTGATTCCAAGTATAGGCAAGTCTGTACAATGAAATCAGCAAAGCCCAAGGGTAGAGCATACAAGCACTGGAGGCCAGATGTCAACACTGGATGTCTTCTTCTATAGCTCTCCACATCACTTTAGGTGTCAGGATCTCTTACTGAACTTGGAACTCACCAGTTCAGCTAGGTTGCCTGATCATCAAGGCCCAAAGATCCACGTCTCTTCACCCTACCCAGTGCTGAGATTTCAGACACACTACTTAGGTACTGGGGATATAAACACAAGGTCTCATGCTTACCCACCCAGCAAATCCACTGGGCTTACTCCCAGCGCAGTCCAAGCTTCTGAACAGTGGCTTTTGTCGCTGCACACCCATTTGGTCAGTTCTCTTTCCTACCAGCTGTTTGAACACTGCAGAAAGAATCCAGGTTGGTTTTAAAGCCCCTCCCGGGTTTAGTTTGAGTGACTTCACACTGTCTTAGGATTCTGGTTTCCAATGGCCTTGTAGACCTGTTCATTATCTTCCCTTACTTTACCAACAGACCGAAAAACACAGCAGAATAAGGAAAACCAGGACCCTGAAATACTGGTTTTTATGATTCTCTAAAGGTGTGAAAAACAGAGTGAAGCCCATGGAGAGTCAGCATGAGGGAAGGAGTGGTTTCAGGAAACGGAGGGCGGAGTTGACTTGGAATGTTCTAGCATTTGGTTCTGACAACAGTGGTCACACAATTCTCTGAATACAAGGCAGGGAACTCTGGAGAGCTGGGGTGGAAGAACGTATTGGTAATTTTGCTTCTGTTTGGTGTTGGCTGCTCTCCTCTGCCTTCTGGCTTCCTGACCACTGGATTACTTATTAACAGCTCTAGGAGTAGAGTGGAGAGAAAACTGTTGGCCTTCCCTGTTCTTCATCCTTTACAGAAGCACATCTCTGATTACAAGGAGCAGGGGCAAGGATTCCTCCTTGTCCACCGTCCTCAGCAGTCATCCAGCCTCAGCGAGAACTCACCTCACTGTTCATTCACCGCCTACTGGGCTACTCCATCCATCTCTAGTCCCTGCAGCTTTCTCCAAAACTGCCTGAGGAGCCACCCTGAAACTTAAGTCTGGTCCCTTTGTTCTCCTAGTAGTGGCTCTGAATTCCCACAGGACAGAGCTCACTTTCTGATCTTACTGGAGCCAAAGCTGAGTCCTTCTCAGGTGCCCTGATTGGTATTTTGGTTTTTTCATTTTGAGGGGGAGGGGTACTTTGTTTTTGTTTGTTTGGTTGGTTGGTTGATTTGGTTTGGTTTGAGTTTTGGTTTGGGGTTTTGTTTTTTAAGACAGGGTTTCTCTGTCTAATCTTGGCTGTCCTAGAACTCTGTAAACCAGGTTGGCTTCAAAGAGGCCACCTGCCTCTGTCTCCCAAATGCTGGGATTAAAGGTGTGTGCCACTAACTGGGGAGGTGGTACTAGACTGTATAAGAACACAGGCTGAGCAAGCCATGGGGAGTAAGCACCCCTCAATGGCCTCTGCTTCAGCTCCTGCCTCCAGGTTCCCAACTTGAGATCCTACCCAGACTACCTTCCATGATAGTGTGTGACCTGAGTTATAAGCTGCAATAAACCCATTCCTTCCCAAGTTGTTTTGAGTCATGATGTTTCTCAGAGCAGAAGAAACCTAAGACAGCAGGCAATTATGGTCCAAACACACCAAATTTCCCATCATGTTAAGGTCCTCTCGTCAGAAGTACATTGGTAATTCTCTACAGCGAACTCTATACCTCTCTCATGTCTTCTCAGGGAAGCCTCCCCAGGTCTGCAAAGTCCAATCATCCCCTCCCAGGGTGTTCACACAACCCCATATTCCTATTACCACAACACCAATGGTGATCCAAGAACCTTTCCAGTCACTGCTCAGATGCTAGGACTCTGAGGATATGTTTGTAGTCTCTGGACAAACAAACTCACTCCCAGCAAAGCCAAACCATTCTCGTTTATCTAAAAACTGCTAATGTCCACATTAGGAACATATTCAGTTTGGTCATCAGTCTGGGCTTGTTTCCTTATGCTGAAGTTTTAAAGAATGAATCTGAAGGTCACTGAAACAATAAGTGTGTGTGTGTGTGTGCACGTGCGCACAGCAGGTGTGTTCACATGTGTGGGTGCACATGTGTTTCTGGGTATGTAGAGCCCAACGTCATTTGTCTTCCTCATATCAGTGATGTGCACCCATAATACCCTGCTCCCTACATGGGCTCTAAGATTACCCTCTTGTCCTTATTCTTGTACAGCATGGTGCTCTTGACATGCTGATCCATGTCCCAGGGCTAGCTCCTCCTTTGCCATAGAAGAAGTACTATTCCAGGTCCTAGAAGTTTGATTGCATAGTTTTTAGCATCATTTGGACTTTCATCTCCTACTGAACGATATTTCAAGCACCAAAGAGAAAAAAACATAAATAAATAAAAAATAAATAAACGCCAACCAAAGATGAATAACCAAGAGTAAGATGGACAAATTCAAGTTGCAAACTTCACTTATCCAATAGAAATCCTCAGGGAACTGGCTGAAGCACCTGAACTCTGATGGGGTCTGTCTTCCATTCCCAGCATCCCATAAAAAGCAACTGCTCTTCTCATGGGGAAACAGATGACTGCAACCCCCAGAAACCAACTAGGAGGGGATTCAGCTAGAGCTGCCACACCCTCTGCCACCCTCTGCTGGCACGGGAACTCCAGAAGCAAGTCTTTTTCTGCCTATTAACCTATCAGTCTTCATGGCGGTAGTTTCTCTGTTCAGTAAGGATTTTATATGTGGCCCTTATACATAAGCCACACCTTACTTGCCACAGTTTCGTCCTCGTTTACTCCTGAAGACTATCCTTTAGGAAACCATATATCTGGGGCTGGAGAAAAAGCTCCGTCCCTATGTTTGCCTATCATGGATGAAGCCCTGGGTTCCACCCCTAGCACCATACCATCTTGGATGTAAGCATATGCCTGTAGACCCTGCGTTTGGAAGATAGCAGCAAGAGTTTAAGGCCATCCTCAATTACATGCTGAGCTTTAGACAACTTGGATCCCATGAGATCCAGTCTGAAAAGAAGTGACCTTTTATCAGGTCTCAGGCACTTGTATTGGTTACTATTCTGTGGCCCAAGCCAGGGCAACTCATCAAGGGGCGTGTCTGGGCTTACAATTCCGGAAGAGTAAGAATCCATCATGGTGGGAAGCTCAACAGTTACGGGCAGGCATAAGCAGCAAGCCGAGAATGCACATCCTCCAACTGCAAGCACCAAGTAGACGGATGGAGAGATTCCCGCAGTGATGGACTTCCTCCTGCAAAACTGCACCATCTAAATCTCCCCAAACAATACCAACCACTGGGGACCAAGCTTCGAACACAGAAGACCGTGGGGGATGCTTCACATTCACCACCACCTCACCTAACAAAATCACAAGCTTAAGATCAAGTGAGAGCAGGCTGCAGAGGTGGCTTAATGGTTAGGAATTCTGTTCTCATAGAGGACCTGAGTTTGGTTTTTAGCACCCATCACAACTATCAGTAACTCCAGTTCTTGGGGAGCTGATGCCTTCTGACCTCTGAAGGGAAACAGGGACAGAGATATTGAACATACATACACACAGGCAAACCACTCACTCATACACATGAATCAAAATAAACAAGTCACACATGCAAGCATATATATATCCTCGGCCACCTGCCAGGATCCTGAGTCAGAGCTATTCTCTCTGTCTGTCCACAGCTGTCTTTCCTGCTCCTCCCTCCCAGTACACCTGTGTCACATTCACCGGAACCACCCAAGCTTCTGACCAGTTGTTTCAGCAAACTCCTTGTTAAGTCGCTTCTCACTGCCCCTGGGAACACTCTGCCTCCTTTTCCTGGCTCTAAGACCCTTAGCACCTCAAACACTCCTGATCCACATGAGCCGAGGTTCTGCTTTTACAGGTCCATGTCTTACCTTTTCTGTAGCCTCCCTCTTGATATCTATTTCTTCTTTCTTCAGTCTTGTCAAGTTACTTCTTATTGGATTTTTTTCTTATACTACTATTTATTATTCCTCTTTATTAGTTTGGTTCGCCACAGCTTTTGCTGTATATTACCAGTTTCCATCTGAAAGTCTTCAGATCCTCAGTAACTATAATACCTTTTCTCCCGTTAGTTTTGTGCCCTCTGATACCTAAAACTGTAGGTAATTCCCAAGACTCTTGGGATTAAGGATGTTCCACTCAGTCAGGACAGTGCTTGGCTCACATGCAGGAGGCTCTGGGTTCAATCCCAGCACTGCACAGGTAGAGAGTGGTAGTACACACATTGTGATCTCAGCACTCTGGAATCAGAGGCAGGAGGATGGCATGGTCAAGGTCACCCATGGCTACACAGTGAGTTCCAGGTCAGATTGGACTACATGAGATTCTGTCAAAAACACAACAACAACAACAAAACTACAAAAAACAAAACCAGAGCACCTCTCAGTTATACTATCACAGTTCTGGCCCCCTCAGCTAACCTATCACGGCACTGCCAAGAGAAGCCATTACTTACTACTGCCCACCCACAGTGAATCACACCCGTTCTTGAGAGCCACCATTCTCCCATTTGCTCAGGGCCCAGATGTGTATCATTCCCAGTTGTTTCCAGTGAAAACCCACATATAAGAAGCCTCCCAACCCCGGGGCTTCCTGCTCTTCACTTTCTTGCACTTCCCGTTCTATTTCGGCTCACTACTTTAGGATCTTCCTTCTCTGGCTCACTCTCCTCACCTGAGTGTACTTTTTCTCTCACAATTCCTAGACACACACCTGCAAGCTAACTCTAACATTTGTAGTCTGGGTATTGAGATCATCTGGGCTGCTTCTGAGCCAAATCAAGGTCCCACTCAGAGACTCTGGGCAGAAGGGTTCTTTTTGCGTGTCAGTGGGATGGTTGGTGGTATGTCCTCCCAGGGGGCTGGCAAATCTAGAGTTGGATTTTCTCCCACCCTTACGTCTAGCTTCTGGTGCTTGTCTTTCCCATACTAACCACTTAATCACTATGTAAGAAATTTGCTCAATTTTATTGTGAATTAACCTAGACCATCTATCAATCCCCCATTTCCCGATTGGTCCCACTCACCTTCCTTCCAGCTGTATTCACTATGAAGACCAAGGCAGAAAGCATGGCTATGTTTACTCGTTTTTCAATAAAGTTTATTTTGACTATCAGATCGTGACTGTAGGGAAAAAAGAACCAACTTCTCTTGCAAGTGGCACTTGTTGCTCCTAAAACAGCCTGGCGTAGAAGACTACTCATTCTTTCCACATGAAAATTAAGATTCTGTGATTTCTTTTTTTCTTTTCAAATAGTTCTCAGATTACCAATAAGTTGTGCTTCCAGGAGATTTTTCTAAATAGCCAGTTCAAAATAGTTCGGGGCGCTCTACTGGCTTTTGCAGTTAGAATTATTAGCATGCCTCGTATGGAATTACTTGAAAAATAACATCAGTCCATTTAAGGATGCAGAAAAGGACTATTAATGTAGATTTTTGGTCACTGTTGTCCTAACACACTCAGAAAAAATGACAAGAACCATCCCCTCCCACCAAGTTCGAAAACCTACAGACCAAGCTGCTGTTGCCTCTTGCCAACATATGAACCTGCCTGATCTATTATCATCACAGAAGGCATGAACAGGACAAACATAAGGCTCAGTTTGAATCTAATTTTAGTGATAGCACGTGAAAAATAACTACAGCAATGAAGCCATTTGCTACTTGTTCGGGACACCTGAGCAAATACACAGAGCAGATGGGTCCATTTCTTAACTCACAGTCAAGTCTATTAGTTATGAAGCAAAGACTGATAAAAAAGAACGAGACAGTAATGGCAGCATGCAGCCAGAAGGCAGAGCTGGCTGCAAAATGAAGGAAACATTCTGTACCACATGAAACAGTCCAGACCAGTCCCCAGCCAGAGTTCTGCTGGTCTCCAAACGAAGAGAACAAGCTATACAAGTCACACCAGTCAGTTCCTGACAAACTCACCAAGAAGCCTCTGGAGAACAGATCAGGTCCCTCCCTGAAGGTTCTTCTGACATATGACGTACACCTATGGATTTCAAAATGTTTAACCAGCACTCTGTTTTCATACCTGATAGAGAATCATTAAAATACTGGCTGTGGAGGGGATGCTGTAAGATGCTTGCCTCCAGGCCTCAGGGCTGAGTTCAATCTGAACTTACATGGTGGAGAGCAACTCCACAGTTGTCTTGGTTTCTCTCCACCTGTGCACTGTGGCGTGACCGGTCCCCTAACCCTGCCAACACACAGAGTAAAATAAAAGTATCTTTTGAAGACTTAAAATGTAGCTCTAATATTCTGCTGTTCATAAGCACAGCAAGAGGCTCGGCAATCAGAGCCTATGACAGTAACTGCCAGGAACACATCCGGGCATTTTAGTTGTGCTATAAAAGCAGTTAGTGATGGTGAGCAACAAGTCAGCCATCATTTAGCCAAAAAAAGAATTTAAGTTTTTAAGATGCTTAAAAACCCTTATGTATCTAAAAACCAAAAAAAAAAAAAAAAAAAAGCACAGCGGGGCTGGGAGCTGAAGAAAGACTTCCTGGACATTGCTGACTGACGCAGCAATCACTATGTTCCAAAGAGTTTGCTTTTCTATAGTTTTATATAAAACTGGCCACAGATTTCACCATTTTATTTTTTTCTAAAGAAATATTTAGGAAAACATAATTCCAAAATAAAGCCTCTTGCTTTAATGTTTCTTGGTAAACTTTGGCTATTACTCCATCCTGATGTGTTGTCTTACAAGCTTTGGTACAAGAAATCCCACATGGCTTCTACTACTCACAATTAATTTATCTAAGTAAGCAGTACATCTTTAAAAATTAAAAAAGTGGCATTAAAATACACTAGAAATGAACCATATCTCAATACTGAGTCAACACCATGAGTTATTAGTATATCTATGACCCTAGCATTCTGGGGCTGAGGCAGGAGGATTGGAAGCTCAGGGCTAGCCTGAGCTACCTACACACTTGTTAGTTTGCTTTAAAAAGGTATCCAGTCATGGGTTCCAGCTGAAGTAGAATGGCCAAGTTTGAGAATGAAAAGCTTATGTATGCCCTTTCCTGTCAGCAGTATTAAGTGCATGGCAGTGGTCAAGGCTAGTTAGGTTCAGAAGCCTAGGCCTCCAGAACTTACCAAGACAGAGCATCACATATGAGACTGTCTGAACGAGGCTTGTTAGAGGGCCCAGCTTCTAATCTATGCCACTTCTGAGCAGACTGACTTGACCAGAAAAGAAATGGGTGCCATCTTGACACCAGACAAGCAACATGCTCTGCCAGTACACAGTTGGTTCTAAAACACTACAGCACACTTCCTCCTAAGAGTGCCTTTAGAGTAACCCAATGCTTCTTAGTCTGCTTACTACAGCTCAAGATGGAGTCACACCAGCTCTTAACTACATGGTGTGGAAGAGCGACTGAAAAAGCCAGAGCTTTGAGCAGCTTGCTGCTAAGATTCCTCAGTCATGTGCCAGCTCTCAGGAAAGTACTAAATACTAAGGCACCAGTGAAATAAATATCCACTCTCATATTTTGAAATACTACAGATTTCAAAGTAATCTTTGAACACGAATATTCATTTAAAATTTCCCCTAGGGGCCGGGCTGAGAAAATATTTAAAGTATGAAATATCATGATGCCAACTGGCAGCTCTATCGGCCTAAGAGAAAACCACCACAAGTTTCTCCCCATTACACCTTGGCTGATAGAAGAGCACAGCTTAGATATGAAGAAGACACAAGAAACCACATGACAGGAAGCTGGGCAGCTTCCGGTGCCCTGGGTTTGAATTACCACCATCCTCCTAAGGACAGTGTCCTGGTGAGAATGAGTCTTCAAACAAGCATAGGATGCAAACAGCTCCCACACCTCATGATTCCAGGTCCTCAGTTGTTTTACCAGCCCCAACTGCATCAAAATATCGAGAGTTTTTCCCGTGAAGCTTTCTGAAGAAGAGGCCAGGCTGCCACAGAAGCTTACTGGAATAGCTCTCTGGCAGGAGCTCTCTCTTGCACATCCTAATTATGAAAATGTTTGTTAAAATATGTTTACATTACTAAATCGTTTAAGTCACTCTGTTGAACACTAACCTCTGAACAGCCAGAGAGTTAAGATAAACGCTCTTAAAAAAACATTTAGCAAAAAAACTAAAAAAAAAAAAATAATAAAAAAAAACCATTTAGCATTTCAAGGAACTACAATATGAACAAAACTCGTACTTACAAAATAAAGTGGGGACAGTTATCTTATAAAAAAAAAAAAAAAAAACTTCACTTAGTAC
Organism: Mastomys natalensis; assembly: GCA_021653895.1. Classification (NCBI taxonomy): domain Eukaryota; kingdom Metazoa; phylum Chordata; class Mammalia; order Rodentia; family Muridae; genus Mastomys; species Mastomys natalensis. The sequence goes on along the minus strand of JAJTUV010000211.1, from coordinate 753,293 downwards.
AAAGTAACCCACTCGGGTGTCTGATGAAACAATGTAGACCATAAAACTTTGACTATAATACTTTCCAAAAGTATTGTTTAAAACAGGAAGGCACCTATGCCTGGACTCTATAACTTAAAGTTTGAAAAGGTTGAATCATATAACAATTCCACAGCAGTACAGGTTTCAAAAAAAAAAAAAAGATGCAATCAAGAGACAGTTTCATTAATTAATATATTTTCTGCATTGTAGTTAACATATATGTACTTTTGTACTTTTCTTCGAGTCACCTTTTTGTTTTTCTTGAAGTAGTGATATGTTATATTCAGACATGAGTACATTTCAACAGTCTTTTGCAATAAATATCATAAAATAATAGAGATTCGCATAATAAATATTCTTTACAATAAAAAAAAGTTTAACAGACTTTTGTCTTAAAAATAGCCAGGATTCAACTTTGTGATTTGTACATAAAATATACAAAAAGCACCACAATTTGTGGTTAAGGCAATGAAAACACAGGAACGGTTGGAAATACTCAGCTGTTAAGAGTCAAAAGAGCAGCTAGGAACCAAAGGCACCTCAGGGAGCTGGGATTGGGGGTGGGGGGCAGATCAGACAGGAATTTCAACTACAGTTACCAAGTGCCCTCAGTGAAGTGGGGGTGTGAAGGGAAGTCCTTCACAGATTCTGGGCGCTGGAGGAGGAAAAAGGAGGGTTAGCCAACATCATCTCTGATGTGAAGACCAACACCACACAGAGCTCTGCCAAAGGGGTGTGGCATCTGTGCAGTGCATTGTGGGGAGATTATGGAGGGCTGTAAAGACAAGGCAGTGAGTAGATGCAGAGAAAACCGTGTTCTAAGGAGTAGCTCCTCCCATCCGGCTAGGAATAGGACTAAGATAGCTCTCATCAGAGGCAGATTAATATATAGCTTATTTAAGCACTTACATGGTTACTTTTTTATAAACCAAACTAAGTCCATGATCCCACAGTACCAGACCCCAAACAACACTCAACCAAGTCTGGGCATGCGTACATCTTCATGGACGAAGCTGGAAAGCTGCTGCAGCACACAGGCACTCCCAGCTCCTAGAACCCTCGAGTGGAATGAGAACAAGCTGGGTGCAGTTTCACAGTCCACTCCTACTGAGGATCATCCAAGACAGGAGAGACTCGAGAAGGAAATCTGCCTCTAATACCACTTATCTCAACAGCCAAAGTTTGGAAGCTAGACATTCCTCGGAGGTCCAACCCACCTCCAGAAGTCATGACGGCTTGCCCTGAGCCCTCGAGGGGCAGCTCTCCAGCTTACAATAGACAGTGTTGGAGTTCCTACACCTGCAGCCAGGGCGGTGGGTCCAGTCGTAACAGCCCCTGCACAGCTTCAGGCAGCCCTTGGCAGGAGGGTAGCAGAGCAAGCAGGGTAGGCACAAAGACAGGGCTCCCATGCACAGGTATCTGGAGCAGCAGTGGGACTGTGAGCAGGAGCAGGGGTTATCCGAGTAAGAGCCTCCATCATCATCATTGGAGCAGTGGTAGAAAATGCCCTTGACCAGGCACATGCAGGTCCCGTATTCCACCATGCTCTCCGCGGAGCAGAGGCACTGCGATCGCAGGCCAGGCAGGAGGGCAGAGCCCGGGGAGCTGTACACTCTCCACATTTGCACTTGCCACACTGTTCGCAGATGAACTTGTGCTGGGTGGGGTCCTCTTTCAAGGAGGCCTTCAAGTCCTCCACAAGCAGCTGCTTGGGCTGGGTCCGGATGACCCTATCTGACCTATGACCTGGGATGGGCCTGGTGGGCGGAGATCTTCCTAAAGGCCCTGCTCAGAAGACACACTGCTGCTGCTCCCTGAGCTGGCTGCACTTCCGGTGCTGGTGGACCTGCTCAGCACCGAGCCCCTGGCATTGCCTGAGTGGCTGGCAGGTCGGTGCTCGTAGCTGCTATTCACATTGGCTGGTATGATTTCATGAGTCCTTTCCTGCTTTTCGGGTCTTGGTGCAGTGCGAGGAGCCGGTCTTCTCGATACTGAAGGCCCTCTGTGTATTCATTGCTGCCTCTGATGGCTTTGATCTGGTCTAGGGACAGAATCGTAGCAGGCTGAGTGTCCCTGTCATGTTCTAACCTCTGCCGGCCCTCCACAGCCGGTGGCTGAATCACCACTAGTGAAGTGTGGCTGCCATGCTGACTTGGGGAATCCATGTGGAGTGATCTCCAATTCCAACAGTCAGCGGAAATCTGCCATGCATCTGAAATCCTAAAGAAGAGTGAGAGAGAAAATAAGCCACAGAAATCGGATTTTTGGGAGAAGGGCTTCTGTCAGTAACAAATTTCCCAAGCCACCTGGTAATGATCTCCTTAGCCGGTTGATTTCAATGATGCAGAATCCTGGCCAGAGTCCAACTCCAAAAAAGATTGTAGAGGACCGTATCGCAGGAAGAAAGCAAAGACCGCAGGCCTTAAAAATTAGAAGTTGCTCTCCAGCTTCTAAAAAGCACAGGAAGTCATGTCTTCCTGTTTGCAAACCTAACAAATAATTAAAATGAAATATGCCTTCGAAGGGAGCATTCAGTGTGCTCCCTGGAACTGTTCTCGGAGTTCACTATCAGTTCACTGGCAGTTCACGTAAGGAAAATGTCAGCTACTTTTTAAAGATTAAGAATGGCTTTAGTGCTGTGGCCTCTTGGCCATTTATATGCTGTTACGAGCTTTAGATTAATGAGAAAATTAATCAAGGCAATTTCCAAAACATTGGCTATTCCAAGCTCACTCGGAATCTCCAAAAGGCCATTTTCAGCAGAAGTCAGGGTCTGAAGCTAGCTCATCACACACAGATCTGTGAGACGAGCAAAGGAAGCTACAAAGAATAAAGAATGTGTGCTCTGGCACACATACACAACCAGTAGGGTGTGGATTTAGCTTTCCTTAAAGATTAAACAAGGCTCACCCAAACAACAAGGATAACTTATGCACAAGTGTCAGCCCTTTAAAGCAGGGAGAGGAACCCTGGTCTTTTTACATGATATTTATTTCCTTTCATTTATCTGCACGACAGACCTTGATTTACACAAGCCCTGAATAGACCTGCTTTTTGTAGTAAAATAAATACACTGATAGACTGATACAACAAACACATTTCCAAGTCAAAAGGAAATAACTTCCATTTTATAACGTATTCTTCCTAAAACAGACCAAATTCTTTCGTTTCTGTTCTGGGCAATAAATAGGTAAGATATTTTTCACACAAATGCCTCCCGAACTCACAGATGCACCTTAATTCAAGAAGGCACCCCATGCACTTTCCTAGCATCCAAAGAAAATCAAAACAAACCAAAAAGTTTTAAGGAATACATCAGTTTATTATGGATGCTACTAAGTAATGTCCCCAGACTACATATGTGTTAGCTTTTTGGAGGCCCCTCTAGCTTATAACTACCTTCTCCGCACATGAGAAGCACGTCCATAACAGCATGTTGTAGTGCTGAAGCCCTAAACGATACTGGAACACTGCCCATCGTTACTCCTGTGCCGTATCTATTTTTTAACCATTTGAAACTCCATAACGAAGACTTTAAATGTGCCAAGCCTCGTCCACAAGAAAGGAAGACGTGGGAAAGGCTTGTTTGAGTTATGAAACCCCTATGCACGGCTTTAATTCGCATTTTACAGAGCATTCCCAAGCAAGTTCGCTCAGGCGGAGCACCTAGGCGCCCGCAATCGCCCAGAGCAAAGCCGGAGCGCGCTCGCGGACAGCCAGTGGGTAGCACGCCGGCCGCTTGGGCCCCACGCCGAGATCTCAGGGGTACCGAGCCGCGGCAGGTCCGGCGGGGAAAGTTATGAATGAAAACAGCTCGCGGGCGGGAGGAGGCAGCGCCCTCTCCCCGCGTCCCGCGGCACTGCGCTCCGAGCACAGGCGGGCGCTGGAATCCCCAGCGCCATCGGGTGCCGCGCGCTTGGCACGGGCTGCGCGAGGACCGCCAGGACCGCCCGGCCCGCCCCGGCCCGCACCTGCCGCCCGCACTCACCTCGGCCTCCGCGGCGCCGGCCGGGGGCGCCGAGCGGGCGGAGCGCGCGCCGCATCAAGCGCGGCGGGGCGGCCGGGCGCGCATGGCCCGCGCTGCGGCCTCGGCGGCCCCGGGCAGGGGCGCTTCTCCGCGGTTGGCGGCGGCCGAGGGCGGCTCGGGGACATCCGCCGGGTGCTCGCGGCGCCCGCTCCACAGCACCGTCCCGTCCCGGTCGTCAGGCGCGCGGCCCGGCGTCGTCCCGGGCTCTCGGATCCCCGCAGGTCCGTGTCCCCGCAGTCGCCACGCCGGCTGCAGACGAGCAGAGACAGAAACACGTGAGTCCCTCGCCAGCCCGGGACGCTGTCCTGCTCGCCGTGATGGACAGCCACGAGCCCCGGACACACGCGGCCGTGCACGTTGTGCCACTACGGAATGCCCCGCAGTCAAAAGCGCGTCTGAGCGACGCGTCTGCGCGAGGCAAGCCCGCACGCAGGGACGGGAAAGTCAAGTCTGGCACGAGCGCCCAGCGGGTCGGTCGCCAACAATGCGCACAGACACGCGGGTGCGCGGCGGTGCCAGCCCGCGTTCGCACACGCGTAACTCGCTGCCCGGCTACGGAACTCGCTGCAGGGCCGACCGCAGAGCGCCGGGCACAGAGATAGAGTCAGCTCAGAAAACGTCCAGTTCCTTGAAAATAAAATAAAATAAAAGCACCATTCTCACCTGATCTCGCCAGGTCCTCGGTGGGAGGGGAAGGCTCTTATCTAGTGCAGAGCCTGCGGCCGGCCCTCCCGGCACATGCACGCCGCCCGCAGCCGCTGCTTAGTCCGCAGAGCTCTTGCTGCGGGGCCGCCGCAAACCCCTGCGTGCTAAGCACTCGCGCGCGGGCTCCGCAGCATTTCAGCGTCGCCGCCACCTCCACCTCCACGCCGGGACCCGCCCCCGGTGATATCATGTGTCAATCACGTGGGCTGCGCGAAAACCCGGAGCAGGATTTTAGCGATCGTGGATGTGGACTCGAGGACGCTCTAAAACGTTGAAAGTCCTGCGAGCGTAACTGGGGAGAAGTAGACGTTCCAGGGCCCCTGTCAGACTTGAGCTGTCTTCCGATTTAAGAGGACTGGTGGAGTCACCCTTAGAGTTGAGTTAAAAAAGAGTTGTGAAGAACATTTAAAAACAAACAAACAACAACAACACCGGGGGGGGGGGGGAGTGTACACCATGCCACTGTGTCCCCAGATGGAAGGAAAATATGCGAAGTTCAGATCGGGTAAAATATGAAAGTTCCAGAAAAAACAGTCACTTTTGAAAATGTAATATAATTACACATTGAAGGGTGGGACTTCCTGCTTTGGGGCTTTAGTGATTGCTCCATTTGGTTTGGGACATGATCCCTTAAATTACATGGGGGCGGGGGGCGCAAGTCCTTCCTGTTATGTAATATTTGTATAATTTTGTCAAAAACACCAATGCATTTTTAATCAAGTAAAATAAGCATAACTCATCAGGAAATTTTAGCGTTAGTCACTTGTCTGTCATGGGGTGGGGGACTTTAGTAAGCCGGGAATGCTTTTTGCTTCTTTACAAACTATGGAATTTGGCCATTTATTATAGGGACGATGTAGCTTAGGATGAGTGAAAAGGATTGTATGTGGAACTAAAATTTCTATAGAGTTTAAAAAATAATCTAAGACCCCAAAAAATATTTTTCCAGGGAATTTTTTATCAGGAATAGTATTTGATAAACAGAACTCCATGATCTAAATCACCTGTGAATGTGAGTTTGGATATTTTGGGTTCAAAGTAATTTTTTAAAGTCCTAACAATTGCAGTGGATTTTTATAAACAGTTTTTGTTGTTGTTGACATACTGCGTTTTCAAGCTTTTGAATGTTTTTAGAATTCATGGTTATGTGTGGAATTATATGCAAGGAAGCCAGGACACTCCCTACGAAGAACATCAGCAGTAAGAAAGTGCACTAGAAGGTAATAGAACATATTAAAAGTCAAAGTCAAGAAGCTGTCTGCTCACCCTTCATGTGAGGGGATGTGTTAAAGTCATATTTCCAAGTGTAAAGTTTGTGTGACTTTTGGTTCTTGCCTGTTTTTCACAGATGTAGCAGCATAATGAGGTTTCTGGAGTGGATCTGGTTTTTTTTTTTGTGTGTGTGAATGGATTTGAAGTGTCAGAAATACCATATCACATCAGAATATTTTATCTGACTCTTCTCAGCTATCTGCCCAAATTTGGGAGCCAATTCTCCAACGTAGTAAGATGAGGAGAGGCAGCAATGGATAGTTTTAACTACATTGTGGGCTCCTTAAAGCTGGCAGGTCCAGGTGAGAGGAGAGCAGTTTCCGGGCTCAGGACTGAGCAGGATGGTGAATGACAACAACCCAAAAGAAACACACCTGGCTGGGAGTCTTGTCAAAGCAGGAACTCAACTTTAATGTAACAACCTGTTGTTTATATAAACTCGGAGCATAGGGAGGAGGAGTTTTGGTGGGGTGAGATGACGTGGGGGTGGGGAAGGGTGACAGAGGGTATTGGGTGACGGATAGGGCCAATTGCTAAGCTCTACATCAGCAACAGCTGAGCAGAGACAGGGCCAAACAGGTTCTGTTGAGACACCCTAGTACCAAAGTGACTAAGACAGGTCTCAAACTCGAGCCAGGCTTGGGTTTGTCATCAAGGCCCAAACCAGGGCCAAAATGCAGCCCAACACTACATAACTCTTATAATTTCAAAGATTCCTATTTACATTTCAGAATATTTCAGTTAGAGATGTGGTAAAACAAATTTCTTAAGTTTAAAAATTTTTAATAATAATAATAATAATCCATAAAATTTTGTCAAGAATACTACCTTCAAGGATCATGTTCTATTTCAAAATCAAATATATTGCACAAAATTGGTTCTGCTTACATGCTTCCATTGTGTGTTTCTTGAGATCACACATTACAAGGTTAGGATCTACTAACCTTAAATCTGGAAGACATTTAATAAAGTCAACTTCACCTTTTTAATTGCCTGCAGCCATGAGACTTGAGAGAAACTATAAATTTTTAGTTTAAAACAGACCTTGTGTATTATTCAGTAAACTCAATTGCAGTTAGTCTAGTCTAGGAATATACAACTGAAGTAGGAAATGCCTTTGAAAAAGATATAAGGATCTGTAGGAAAATGTCAGTAATTTCTAGTTCCCAATATAAGAGCTGTCTAAATAGAGTTGGGTAGGAAGGGAAGCCCAATACATTCTTCAGTTTCATGAGAAACTGAACACAATTATCTATCTCTTTTGTTGAAAGAGAATAAAGTGAAAAACTTGCCTGGCAAATGCTTCAGAAGTGTGTATGTGACTTAAAAGAAATTAAAGCACTCAAAGACTTGTTGCTTTATTTATTTACCCAAATAAAAACATCAGAGCCATTGTGTGTCCACTTCCAGGCTGACAAACAATACTTTTGTCTGCTTCCAGACTGACAATCAATACTTTCTAAATTGCCTACTATTTCTGTGATGTCATGATAAGTTACATGAGTAATTGTGAATTTAACAATATTAACATTCATAGCCTGGCATGCTGTTGAGAAACAAAGTTGAAACTAAAATATCACAGAAGTTGATGCTTTAGTGGATTTGCATCCATCCAAGGAGCCAGTAATGGGAATGAACTTCTTTCCTTTTAGGGCAATAATCCCTGTATTCTTGAACATCCTCAGACAAGCCGCAAGGATGGGCCATGTTGTTTTCAGTTTCCTTTTATGAACGGTCTTTGTAGAAGACTGAAATAGACTAACCTATTCTGTAAGATTTTCATAAACATTTCCCTCATTTTCAGAAGCATGGTTCTTGCCGTCTAATATTCTTCATGGTTTTACATTCTGCAAGTGGGAGCCATGAAGTCCTGCCCTGGGTAAAGGACTCCAAATGTTTTACAGACTCAGCCCCACTGAGTGCTTGGTCTCCAGTGATTTGGTTGAGTTAGAGACTTCTTTTTTATATGCAGTTGACTCCAAGTGATAAGTGTTCACACAAACTGCCACTGGACTGTCACTGTCCAGCACCTTAAGCTCATACAAGGAAGCACCTCTGCCTCGATACCAAATGGGCATTTCTTGCCTATCTAACAGCACACTAAACCCTGCTCCCCTCACCCTGGCTTGCTCATCATTTTCATAAGGAAGTAAATGGAGTATTGCTTCTACTCATCTGACTTTTGAAAAGAGGAACAAAAGGCCCCTTAAAGTAAATCCTGGCCCAACAACAATTGCTAATTTGAACACTTCCTACCATTTTCATCATTACAGATGTAAATAAGAACTTCATCTGATTTAAACCTGAAACTATACGACCTTCAAAATAGAACTGTAAGAAAACTAAATTATGTTTTTATTAAAATGAAATAAGACGTAGACACCTCCTAGGGCTTGTCTACTTTAATGTTTGTTTCCTAATGAAGTAACTGTCAGAAATTGCAGTTTGTTCTTTACTTATGAAAAGGTAGCATATTGTAGGCAACTATAGACATGTCATTTAAGAATGCTTAACACTGAAAGAGAAAGCATACAAAAGTCACAAGAAGTTTAATAATGTATACTTAGTTTCCTTACTGTGTAATTGTCAAGGCCTTTAAAATAATCCCATTAACAACAACAACATTTCAGATGCTCTATAATAACTGATCACATACAAGCATCTAAGGGCTGAGCTTCTACAGTATCCTCCTTCTGTGTTATGGTCTCATATTTCTAATGTGCCCTGTTTCCCATAAGCCCTCTGTTCAGTATTACAGGTCGGAAGAACACCTTGCCTTGAAGCAAGCCTGATGAAGGAAGGACCCCCCAAAAGAAGTCTTCCCGGCGCTAATAGCAATACTGTAGCCTTCTGACACCCTGATGCTCCCGAGGGAGTCAAGCAGATACAAGTGCTTTGGGAGCTGGGAAAATCTATACAAATAATTGGCTGGTGTTGTATCCAAAATACTGTATAAAAAAGAAATGTGGAAAACTCTCTTTTCTGGAATTCTAGCCCTAAATAATAAACTTAATTTGCCTTATAACTTTTGTTTCTTTGTTTTTTGAGATGGGTTTCTCTGTGTAGCCCTGGCTGTCCTGGAACTCACTATGTAGTCCAAGCTGGTCTCAAACTCACAGAGGTCCACCTGCCTCGGCCTCCCGTGTGCTGGCTTTAAAGGCGTGAGCCGTTACTACCCAATAACTACTTTCAGGTCAGCTGGGTTTCATTTCTGTTCTAAGCCAAACTGTTAGGTTCGACTGATTGCTTTGCCATATTCACACATAAACGTGTGTGTATGCATGCACACATGTACATGTGTGTCTTGACTGGGATTTGGCAAAGGTTGTCCTCTAAGTTCAGGTTGAGACATGGAACTTTAACATTTATCTGGAGGCTTTTAGTGATTAACTTTTACTTCCAATTAAGATGAAGAACATTGTAAACATTAAAAACAATCCCCACAGGGGTTACGGTGACAACCCAGTGATTGCTTGCACTTGTTCTTCTTCCTGAAGACCCAGGTTTGATTCCCAGAACCTGTGGTAGGGGGTTCACAACACTTGTAACTCCAGCTTGAGGAGAGCTGAAGTCTTGGCCTCCCTGGCCACCAGTATTAATGTACACAAACCCACATAGAGAAACATATAAACATATGATTTAAAATAAAGCTAGAAAATTGTAAATCCTTACTATAAAAATTTTAAACTCTTATATAATTAAGAGTTTAAAAATCAAATAAATATTTTAAAAAATAAATTGAATAACTTTAAAAGCTGAAAATAAATATATATATTTTTAAAAGCCTGAAGATGCTGCTACTGGTTTTCAGTTTGTTGAGGACTTTTATGACTTCTTAGAATGTTAACTTTGGTCCTCCATAACAAACATCAGAGGTAGTAGTAGTTACAGTCCATTAATTATGGAAGTATTTTAGAATCATGAATATTTTGTGTTGATTTCGACAGCAGCAAAGGTCAGTGGGAGGTACATTTCAATGTACAAAAACTCCTTGAAGCGCCACCTATTGTTGGAAACAAGTAATTTCAAACATCAGTGAAGATGGAAAGAGTTAGGACTTCAGTTTTGACAAAAAACCAGTATTTTATACCTTTTTTGGATGTTAGCCTTCAGTGATGTCACAAAATATCAATCTGTCTACACCAATGGCTTTTTGAAAAGTCTCTGTGAGACCCTGCATTCAGAGAAAGTTACGAGATTGATATAAAGGAACTAAAGTGGCATGTGACTCTTAACTAACACAGGAGAAACAATGTAGCCAAGAAGACGATTCCCCAGACAACATACTTTCTCCAACAGTGACCTAATTATACAAAGCCTTCCTGATTGGGTATTGTCAGTTTGACCCAAACCTAGACTATCAGAAGAGGAGGAAATATCAATTGAGACAATGCCTCTGTCAGATTGCCTGTAGGCAGAACTTATGGGGCATTTTCTTGATGAATTATTGACATGGGCAGGCCCAGATCACTAGCAATGTGGTCCTGGAGTATATGAGCAAGCCATAGAGAGCAAGCCAGCCAGCAGCACCCCACCACCAATCCCCCATGGCTTCAGCTCCTGCCTCCAAGTTCCTACCTTGAGTTCCTGCCTTGATCTCCCTGGGTGACAGACTACAGACTATAGGATGAAATAAACCCTTTCCTCCCTAAGTTGCTTTTGGTGGAGGTATTTTATCACATCAATAGAAACCTTACTGAGACAAAAGTGTTTTTTTAAACCATCCTTGTCAATTGGGCCAACAACACTGTCTTGAGAGATCTAGCACTTTCTATATGGGTGTTGTATGGACTGACTAAGATCACTATTGGAAGCACTTCTCCCTTATGAGTCTGGGTTGGGCTTTGTTAACAGATCCAAAGTAGTGCATCGCTTGATAGAGAATTATCAAGGCAGTCAGGCCAAGGAATGGTTTGGGAACATGTCAACAGAAAAATAACAAGATCCAGATTGTTATTTTGATTATACTAAATCAACACTTTCTGTAGGATGGTGAGAGGGCTCAGTAGGTAAAGGCACTTGCCATCAAATCTGATGACCTGAGTTCCATCCCCAAGATCTCTTAAATAATAGAAGAATCAACTCTCACAAGTTGTCATCTGAGACACACACACATGCACAGAGAGAGTGAGAGAGAGAGAGAGAGAGGAGGGAGGAGAGGAGAGGGGAGGGAGGGAGGGGAGGGAGAGGGGAGAGGGGAGAGAGACGGGTAGGGGGACAGGGAGGGGGAGGGGGAGGGGAGGGGGAGAGGGAGATATTTTATATTTTTAAATAATGACTATGTCCTGCAGTAAGCATGCTGCATCGTGGAGGGCAGGAAGGTTGCTGGGATACCAGTATCAGAGTGCCCATTTTCCATTTTCTTTAAGAATTTCCCCACTACAGGAGAGTGCAGATGGGGAAATAAGGCAACTAAAAATGGCAAATCTCTCTTTCAGATTTTTCTCTTCACTGGCTGAATGACCACTTCAAATCTCCTTCCTTGTATACCAAAGGGACACTTGTAACTTATACTTCAGACTTTAGGGGCTGGGGAAATAGTTCAGTAAAGCTAAAGCTTTTCAAGCAAGATGACTCAAGTCAAAGCCCCCAAACCCACAGTTTAAAAGATGCTGGTCACTGTGTGTGATTGAGGCAGAGAGAGGCAGCTAGATCCCTGGCTCACTGGCCAGCCAGCACAGTACTGGGCAAACTCCAGTTCAGCGAGAGACCCTGTCTCTAAAAGCAGGGTGACAGCTCCTGAGGAAGGACCCCTAAGCACACTTGCATGCATGTGCACACATTCAAAAATTAATTGATTAACTAATTCATCTATTTATCTATCAAATATGTAAGGATGCATGCGTGTGTGTGTGTGTGTGTGTGTGTGTGTGTGTGTGTGTGTGTACCTGGTGCCCACAAAAGGCATTGGAGCTACAGGTAATTAATTATAAGCTGTTATGCAAATGCTCATTCATTAACTCTGAGCTGGCTCAGCCATTAAGAGCACCGCCTGCTCTTCCAGAGGACTCAGGATTTGTCCCTGGTACCTATGTGGTGGCTTACAATTATCCATGATTCCAGTTCTATATCTGATGTCCTTTCCTAAAATAGAACAGGGTACAAGTTACATATTACCATAGAGTATAAGGCATTCTTCTAGGAAGAAGGTTTTGAACCTCAGTGCAGAAAAAACGAGGACTTATGGGACAGGAAAAGAAACGAACAACTCATTAGCAGGCTGTGGTCACTTTAGGATTGCAGCCACTCTGCCAGAGCAGCGTGAGGGCACCGGAAACTCTCTTTTGTAAGGTTGTAATTGTCAAAATTGGGTAAGTAAGCTAAGGACAAACTACATCAGAGTTTCAAAGCCACAGTGAGGATTTGGGCTCCATCCCAAAGACAATGAAATTTTAGTATAGCACAAGGGAGTCGGCCTGCGCAAGGGTCTCTTCCCAGAATACTCATCCAACCACAGGATTGCACAGAGAGGAGACTGCTGGCCTGGAGCTGGCTTGCAGATATGGTGGCAATCCAACTGGGTTGTAGAGAAGGCTTTGTAGCCGGCTGGTAGCAGCCATGGAAAAGGAGGAAAAGGGTCACATCTAATCTGTTTCTTCGCAAATGATGCATGGCAGAAGGTTGAAGTCTTTCCTAAAAACCCTACCAAAGCCTAAAAGAAATGTTAGATTTACCTACATTGGTCAGGCACATGAAGGGCCCTGACTGGCTGTAACTACATGAGAAGACTTGAACATAGAGGACTCAGCACTGAGGTCTTTAGGAAAAAAAAAAAAAGGAGACTCTATCCATCGAAGAGATAGATACTGTTTGTCTCTTCAGTCAACCCATCAATGTGTTCAGGGAGATTGGTGGTAGTGAAACACTCTTGATATTTGCAGCTGCATCTGACCTATTCAAGGAGTCAAAGTTTAATATGTCAGGCTGTTGTACTGCATGAGTCAAGCAGTAATAAAATTGATTGGAGTTAGGCATGGCATCAAAATGATTACTTCAAATTCTCTGAGTCGGGACATGAGAGTGCAGGAAACCTTCAGCCATAACCTAACTCAAGCCCTACATTTCCAGTAAATCAAAGTCAGACTGATACATGTCTAGTAAACTAAGAGATGTTATTGCAGTAAATTTATTTTATTACATGTGTGTGGGCACATGCACCCATGTACATGTGACACAGAGTGCATGTGGAGGTCAGAGAAAGTCCTTCAGCAATGTAGCTCCTAGGGCTCTATCTCATTGTCAGCCTTAGCAATAAGTTCCTTTACTCACTGAGTCCCATCTCTGGCTCCTAAATGTCTTTTTAAACCTTTATAATTCATTACAGTTTTTTAAAACTTTTTTTAATGATTTATTTTATGTATATGAGTACATAGGGCATCAGATTCCATTACAGATGGTTATGAGCCACCATATGGTTGCTGGGAATTGAACTCGGGACCTCTGGAAGAGCAGTCAGTGCTCTTAACCGCTGAGCCATCTCTCCAGCCTCTATAATTCATTATCAAACTGTGTGAGAGCATCATGAACCTGCTCGCTTGTTGGACTCTATATAGCGCTGTGCTCTAAGCACTGGGGATACAAACATGAAAATGAGTGCCTGACCCAAAGGCTCATCTCCATCGGTACAGTGCTGACTCCAAATGTGCAGAGCCCTGGGTTCAAGCCCCAAGCACATCAACTCACCTCCTGGAGGACAGGTCTAGAATCCTAGTACTCAGAAGGTGAAGCAAGATGACTGGGAGTTCGAGATTGTCTTTGACTACACTCACTGTGTTCAAGGCTAGCCTGGGACTATATCTCAGATGAAAGGAAGGAGAGGGGAGACAAAGAGAAACAAAAGACAAGAAAACAAAGAAAGAAAAGTTGGACAAAGACACACAGCTCCATCCCACAGCTGTTGATTTAAGAAAGGTAGAGAAGACAGTAGAGAGAATTAAGTGGTCCAGGCAGGAGATTATATAAAGAATAGGCAACTACTGTAGGTCAATCTGAGGCTGCCAAGAAGTAACCAGGAGGCATGTCATGATCAGGCCCTGGCTGTCCTGGAACTCACTCTGTAGACCAGGCTGGCCTCCAACTCAGAAATCCGCCTGCCTCTGCCTCCCAAGTGCTGGGATTAAAGGCATGCGCCACCACCTCCCAGCCATGCAAGTATTTCAAAGTGCTGGTTTAACAAGGATGGTTTCGTTGGTTAGTAAATAAGTGTTTGTGCTATTAAAAAAAAAAGTTACAAAGGACAGGAATAAGTGAATGTTGTGAGCAAACAAACCATACTAGAATTTTTTAATTAATCATTTAATTCATTTACATTTCAAATAATATCCCCCTTCTCCACCAACCTCCCCATACCATCCCTCCTCACCCCTCTCCCCTTTGCCTCTATGAGGGTCCTCCTCCAACCATTCACCCACTCCCACCTCACCCCTCTAGCATCCCCCTACACTGGGGCATCAAGTCTCCCTCCCCTCCCGTTGATACCCAACAAGGCCATCCTCTGCTGCACATGTATCTGGAGCCATGGGTCCCTCCATGTGTACCCTTTGGTTGGTGGTTTGGTCCCTGGGAGATCTGGGTGGTCCTCTTAGTTGACATTGTTCTTCTTATGGAGTTGCAGTCCCATCCAGTTCCCCACTCCTTCCCCTAGCTCTTCCATTGGGGCTCAATTATAGCATACTTTCATTTTGTATCCATAAGGAAATTTTCCATACCAATTACTAACCTATGAGGAGAAGTTTTTTTTAATGCACAGTAGTCTCTTATCCTAGTCATATGTTTTCTGAAATGACTTTTAAAAAGTTTTAATCAATTAATTAATTAGAATTGTGTGTGTGCGCAGTGTGTTATGTAAGTATAGGTACTCATGGAACCCAGAAGAAGGCAATTAGTCCCCTGCAGCTGGGGTGATGGGGCATGAGCTGGCCGACATGGGTGCTGAGAGGCAAACTTGGGTTCTCTTCAAGAGCAGCATGTGCTTTTTATCTGTTGAACTGTCTCTCTCCACTCCCTTGAAATGACTTTCTAATTCTGATTTAAGCATAGATTTCCACCATATCTCATTGTTGTGAGCAACCAAACGGTAAACTATCGGTAAAGCAGATTGATCAAGAGTCCTGTAGGCCTCGCCCTCAGAATCTAGTTCATCCAGATTATCTTTGGGGCAGGGAATCATGAGGCTGTTGCATTATTACTTTTTCTGCTAGGACAGGGCTATTTAAGCAAAGTGTCTTAAGAGGAAGAGTGTTGTTTTGTCTCACGGTTTCAGGAAGAATTAAGCCACCACAGTGGGTGGCAGGAGTGTGTGGTAGGGGCTTCCTCCCCATGAGGGTTGTCCTGGTTTGAATATGCTTCATTCACAGGATGTGGCACTATTAGGAGGCGTGGCCTTGTTAGAGGAAGTGTGTCACTGTGAGGGTGGACTTTGAGGTCCTATGCCCAGGCTCTGTCCAGTGTGGAAGAGAGCCTCCTCCTGGCTGCATGCAGATGAGAGTCCCCTCCTGCCTGCCTTGGGATCAAGATGTGGAACTCTCAGCTCCTTGTCAAGCACCATGTCTGCCTGTACGCTCTCATACTTCCTGCCATTGATGATAATGGACAGAACCTCTGAAACTGTAAGCCAGCCCCAGTTAAATGTTGTCCTTTATAAAAGTTGTCTTGGTCATGGTGTCTCTTCATAGAAATGGAAACCCTAACTTAACAAGGGTTAACCAGGAATCAGGGCAGATATATTTTTAAAACCCAGTCCCGGTGAGCCAAGCCCTATCTCCTAAAGGATCCTTTAAAACGAAACCACAAGTCAGGCACCAAAGTTCAAGGATTGAGCCTGTGTGGACAGTTCAGACTTGGACTACAGCAGCCGTCAAGCGCACTGGACCACAATTCTGAGCAGATCCAGCAATTCTGAAAAGGACTGTCTGGACACTGTCCCCTAGGTTTCTTTCCAAACCTCTAAGTTTAAATGTGAAGATGTCTTGTTATCAAAAAGTATCAGCAGGTTTTCAGACACCATCCTGAATTCATATCCCTCCCTCAAATGGTCTTGGTAGTTTCCCAAGTCAGACACCGTGGGGGTGCACACAGCCTGGATAGATGAACACACAGGAAGACAATAACAACTACCTTGCCTCTCAGTCCTGACTGACAGGTAGCCACAGTCAAAGGATTGCATTGAGGATGACAGTGTGTACCTCAACTCTGAAGGTCCCTCAGGAGCTCCGTAGAAATCTCCTGTCCCTCCTCAGATGATAATGATTTAGACACCTATCAAGTAGCAGGATAAATGTGTGAACTGGTAGACAAGGTGAAGGATGAGGAAGTCTGTTGTGAGGAGAGGAGATGGCAGAAATAGATTGTTGGGCTATGGTGACAAGGCTGGTCTGAACCCAGGGAGCCAGCAGCAGCCAGTGCCATGTGGAGTTGAGTGTAGCCTGCTAAGCTCACAGTTGCCTAAGCTACTACAAGCACACCATAGATCCAGTTTGGGGTTCATGCGATTCCTACCTTTTCTTTGTTTGTTTCCCTCTCTCTTTTTTTCCTTCTTGCTTGAGGCCAGATTTGGTTCCTTATAACCAGTAATCCTGAGATACATCAAGCATCAAATAACAACAAACCACCATTCATTTAAACAACCCAGTCCTAGTCTTGAAGAAGAGAAATGAGTTCCCATTGTGCGTGGATCTCCCTTCTGACTCGAGATTTGATGGCTCTGACTTTCCACTGCCCTTAGGGTACTTGCTTCCCAGAAATCCTACTTGTGAGGCCACACATGTTGGAAGCCATTGTGTCCTGAGAATGGCAGATGTCTCACATTTGAAGACCTTGTACCTGGGGCCTCTGCTGTTCCTGTCATGTCCCTGTGACTCTTCTTTCTCCACTACCCATCACAGGAGGTTTGAGGGGCTTTCTACACGCAGGTTGTCATAAGGCCAGAGGTCATAGGTACAACTCACACCCTGAAAAGTCCCATACTTGCTCAGGGTCCATGGTGTGCATGCCTAAGGCTGAAATGCTGCAAGGTTCCAAACTCACCTTCAAGTTCAATACTGTTTGTTAGTAACCAGGCACCTTCATGGTCAGCCATGAGAGACACAGTGACAAGAAGACAAAATCAAGATCCACAGAGATAGAAACAAAGGTGGGTGTTGTCAACCCTTCCCCACACACAGGCCAAATGCAAAACCAGGATTGTGTTAGTACTATAATGGAGCTCACTGGTAGCATTCTTGCCTAGCCCATGCAAGACCACAAAACTAGAACAGAAAAACAAAACACAAACAAACAAACAAAAGAGAAAAGAATAGGTCAATATTAGCAGTGTGGTTTCAATCTGAAATGTCCTGCAAAGGCCCATGACTTTAACACTTCATCTCTAGCTGCTGGTATCATGTTAGAAAGCTATGGGACCTTTAGAAGATGGAGCCTAACTAAGATCAACGATTAATAAATGGGACATCAGAAAACTAAAAAGATTCTGTAAGGCAAAGGACACTGTCAATAGGACAAAACAACAGCCTACAGAATGGGAAAAGATCTTCACCAACTCGGCATCCGATAGAGGGCTTAAATCCAAACTATATGAAGAAATCAAGAAAGTTGAAATCAATTAACCAAATAATCCAATTTAAAAATGGGGTATAGATGTAAACAGAGAATTCTCAATAGAGGAATCTCAGATGGCTGAGAAACACTTAAATGTTCAACATCCTTAGTTATCAGAGAAACTCAAATCAAAATGACTCTGAGATTCCATCTTATACCTATCAGAATGGCTAAAACCACAAGAGATGAGGCTGAGGGGCAAGGAGAACACTCCTCCATTGCTGGTGACAAGACAAGGTTGTACAACCCACTTTGGAAATCAATTTGGTAGTTTCTCAGAAAATTGGGAATTGGTCTACCTCGTTATATTATTATTCATAATAGCCTGAAACTGCTAACAACCTAGATGTCCCTCAACAGAAAAAAAAAGAAAAGAAAATGTGATACATTTACACAATGGAGTATTATTCAGCTATTTAAAAAATAACAGAATGAAAATTTCAGGCAAATGTACAGAACTAGAAAAAAGCATTTTGATTATATTAACTCAGACCTGAAAAGACAAACATGGTGTGTGCTCACTTATAAGTGAATCTTAGCTGTTAAGTAAAGATAAACCACAGACTCAGAGAGGCTAAGTAACAAGGAGGGCTCCAAAGAGGATGCACAGATTTCCCTGGAAGGGTACATAGAATAGATTTTGTGGATAGACTAAGGGAAGATAGGGATCAGGTTGAGTGGGGAACAGAGGGAGAGAGTTCAGGAAGAGACAACTGGAATTGGAAGGCATTTGGGGGATGACATGGAAATGCCCAGGAATCTGAGAGTGACCTAATGAGGACTCCTACTAATGGTGGACACAGCCTGAACTGGCCATGTCTTATAACCAAGGCAAGACTTCCAGTGGTGGGACATGGACACCAACCCAGCCACAAAACCTTTGACCTACAATCTGTCCTGTCTGCAAGATGTGCTGGGGCAATGATTGAACAGAACTTATGGAAGTGGCCAACCAATGACTGGTCAAATTTGAGCCCTATTCCAGGAGAGGGAGTCCATTCCTGGCTCTGCCTGGATGACCAGGAACCAGAGGCAAGTCTCAGGGGTAGGAAAAAAAAAATCAGTGAAATGATTCCTAATGATATTCTGCTATACTCATGGATTAGTTCCTAGCCCAATGGTCAGAGAGGCTTCCTCCTGCAGCTCATGGGAGCAGATGCAAAGACTCACAGCCAAATATTAGAGAGAGAGCCCAAATTGGAGATCTCCACCATGTCCCTCCCCTTGGTGCCAAGGGAACCCTGCAAAAGAGAGGGAGGAAGAATTGTAGGATCCCAAGGGGTCAAGGACAGCAGGAGAATATGTCTTACAGAATCAACTAACCTGGCCTCATAGGGGCTCACAGAGACTGAAGTGTCAATCATGGAGCCTGCATGGGTCTACGCTAGATATCTGAATATCTAGTATGATTGTGTAGCTTGGTGTTTTTGAGGGACTCCTAACAGTAGGAGAGGAGTGTCTCTGGCTCTACTGCCTGCTCTTGGGATCCTTTTCCTCCTACTGGGTTGTCTCACATGCTCAGCGTTGATATGAGGGTTGGTGCTTAGTCTTATTGAATCTTGCTATCCCATGTTTGGTTGATACCCCTGGGAGGCCTGATCTTTTCTGAAGGGAAACAGAAGAGTGGATCTGGGATAGTAAAGGGGGAACTGGGAGGAATGGAGAAAGGGGAAACTGTGATTGGGATGTATTATATGAGAGAAGAATAAATTAAAGAAGGAAGAGGAGGAGTTTAATAAGAGGAAGCAGGTCATCAAGGGCTGTTCCAGTCACCCTCAGCTTTCCAGTCTACCATCATGCAAACACCCCTGTTGCTATGAACTGTACCACATTCTCCGACTGTGATGTACTGAAATCCCTCTCTGAGACTGTGAGCTGAAACAAAGCTTCCTTCCCCGAGTCATCTCTATCAGTATTTTGATTACAGCAGTGTAAATACTAACCAATGCAATCAGATATAGGAGATGAAATTTGAAACCTAAACTATACATTAGAGACATCTGCCCTCACACCATTAATGAACACAGCCAGGAGAGCAGTATTCATCCCCAAGGTAGCCAGGAATCATGAGCTATTTAAGAATACCATCCATATGGCATTGAAATATATGAGAAACTGCTTTTGTTTTTTACTAAAATGTATGCTACACAAAGCCCCTTTACAGGTTCTCCTCCAGTGGTGTTTTTAGGAAGATGTGACTGAGGGAATGTGTCAGGATCATCTACAGCAGAAATCTATCCTCTCAACCTTGCCTTCTCAACAGACACAAAGTCTAGGCATTGCCTTTGAAGTGCTTTCCACTCTAGGATCTATCAAGCTATCAACAGTTCCTGTCTCTAGGATGCTGAATAGTTGTGCATTTACCAAGTAGAAATGCCTATGAATACCCAGAGCAAAGCAAGTGCTTTAAGTGAGTAGCATGTGGTTCTGTTTTTAACAACTTTGCATCTTGTTTAGTCTTGAATTTTCACAGAATGCCTCATTAATATGATGTGTCCCTGCTGTATAACTAGCTTTCTTGGATGCAGGTGAGTGTGTGTGTCTGTGGGTGCAGGTGAGTGTGTGTCTGTGGGTGCAGGGGAGTGTGTGTCTGTGGGTGCAGGTGAGTGTGTGTCTGTGGGTGCAGGGGTGTGTGTGTCTGTGGGTGCAGGTGAGTGTGTGTCTGTGGGTGCAGGTGAGTGTGTGTCTGTGGGTGCAGGAGAGTGTGTGTCTGTGGGTGCAGGGGAGTGTGTCGTGGTGCAGGAGAGTGTGTGTCTGTGGGTGCAGGGGAGTGTGTGTCTGTGGGTGCAGGGAGTGTGTGTCTGTGGGTGCAGGGGAGTGTTGTGTCTGTGGGTGCAGGAGAGTGTGTGTCTGTGGGTGCAGGGGAGAGTGTGTCTGTGGGTGCAGGAGAGTGTGTGTCTGTGTGTGCAGGGGAGTGTGTGTCTGTGGGTGCAGGGGAGAGTGTGTGTCTGTGGGTGCAGGGGAGTGTGTGTCTGTGGTGCAGGGATGTGGTCTGTGGGTGCAGGGGAGTGTGTGCTTCTGTGTGTGCAGGGGAGTGTGTGTCTGTGGTGCAGGGGAGTGTGTGTCTGTGGGTGCAGGGGAGTGTGTGTCTGTTGTGAGGGGTGTGTCTGTGGGAGCAGGTGAGTGTGTGTCTGTGGGTGCAGGGGAGTGTGTGTCTGTGTGTGCAGGGGAGTGTGTGTCTGTGGGTGCAGGGGAGTGTGTGTCTGTGGTGCAGGGAGTGTTGTCTGAGTGCAGGGGAGTGTGTGTCTGCGGCTTTAGGTTCAGGGGTTAAGAACGTGAGCCTGGCAAGAAAGCAGGAAAGGTGCTGGAAGAGGGGAAGGCATCCTAGCTGAAGAAAGGATGTTCCAGTCAAAAGATGTTCAACAAAACAAAACGCAAGTTTATGGAAAATTTGCTAACTGCAGAAAACAACATATTCCCCCAAACAAAAGCATATAAAAGATGCTTATTGTCACCTAAGTCACACAGCCCTTGGGAGTTGCATCTCTACTGTGAACTGTGATTTTCCTCTTCCAGATCTGAATTATTGCCATTTCCAACACTGGCTCTGGATTGGCAAGATTAATGATATTTTTAAAGAGCTACATGGGGAATTTGATCCTGGGATAGGAGTTTTATTAATGAACTGTCCCACTCTCGGTGACAATTGCTCTTTAATGGGTCTATTTTGCTATGACCGGTGCAAACATGTTCGTGGAGACAGTCAACATCCTGTGCGCCATCCCTCACCAATCCTGGTCATTCCATGTGACTGTGGGTGGAACTGGTCATTACATGGCAAGATCATGGAATCTACATAGCTTGCTTTAAAAGATAGTATTCATCTACAATGAAGTCCCAAGATACACACAGCCACAAAGTAGTTTTGTGATTCATGAGCAGAGTTGAACTTACAAGCAACTGCTTAAAAGCTCACAATTTATCATCATTACCTGTTCAGATGCACAGTACAATTTAGTGTTTCAGAAAGAGGAGAGAGTCCTTGGCTCCTACCCCACAAGCCAAGTTTAGTTACTGGAAGCACTGGGAGGAAAGAAAGAACCAAACCCCAAAAGTCATCTTCTTATCTACACACACACACACACACACACACACACACACAACACACACACAGTCTATTGTGCACTTGCCTTCCTCCAAATAAGCAAATGTAATTAAAAATAAACAAACAAGGCTAGGCATGGTGGTGCACAATTTAATTCTAGCACTTAGTAGGCAGAAGCATATGAATCGCTGGTGAGTTTGAAGCCACTGGTCTACATAACGAGTTCTAGATCATGCAGAGCTACATAGTAAGAACATTTTTCTAAACAAGCAAGCAAACAAACACCGAACACTATGTGACTGTTCATCTGGCTATGTCAACTCTCTGAAGTAAGTGGAACAAACCAATATACTGTACTTTAAATAAAGGCATAAGGCAGGCACTTGGAAGTACATGTAGGACCCAGAATTGTAAGTGAGCATAAATCTGCAACAAACCAATCACCAGCCATTGAAATGGATGTGAAAAACCACCCTCCACCCCACCCAGTCCCATGTTTGACCGCTTGGTCCCCATCTGGTGGTGGTGTTTTAGGAGGACTTTTCTGAAAATGTAGCTTTGAGGAAGTCTCTGGCCGTGGGTCCTGGCAAGCTGCTTCCAGTCAGCCAAGATGTGGCAAACAGCTGCCACCACCATGCTCCCTCACTGTGGTGAACTACAAGCCCTGAAACCCAACCAACCACGTGTGAAATGCTAATTCATAATGCTTATCTACCTAAAGCTATACAAGCCAGCCAGCCAAGAGAACATGAGGAAGAGGGGAACAGAGCTCCTATGTACATAGAGTAACTTGCTGTCATTTACTGGTGTGTGTGTGTGTGTGTGTGTGGTGTGTGTGTGGTGTCTGAGGGTGTCCCCACACACAAATAAATAAATGTAATTCTAAAATGAAAAGGGAAACTGGTCTGACTACTGGCCTATACTTTTCTTTAACCTCAGCACATTCAGAGTTTAGAGCACCCACAAAGGAAGAAAATGAAAGACAGTCCCATGTACGGCACAACTTTAAAGTGCTCACCTCATGAGATGGGAAACTCATTCCACGGACTCCCTAACCCCGGGACTATATGCAGCCCTGCTGAGGAGCGCTGAGGTTTTTGTTCGGGCTGGCACAGGCCATACCTTAACCTCGTGAGACCACAAGGAAGAATAAAGCAGTTTTCCAAGTTAAGGAACTAAAAGTATGGAGGATTCAGGCCTATGATGCAGCTGTGAGGGGGTGTGGCAGCAACCTGAACGGTTGTAGAGCTGGGAGGAGGTCCAGAACCTTCTGAGAGAGAAGAAAAAGAGCAAGAGAAGAAGGAGGAGGAGGAGGAAGGAGAGGAAGGAGAGGAAAATGTGAATATGAGAAGTTCAAACCTGTTGCAGCCTGACTAAGGAACCAACGGTGTGGTACTCTGAGCACCTAATACTAACGCTGTTGGTTGTTTTTGTTTCGTTTGTTTGTTTTTGTTGTTGTTGTTGTTTATGCAGGGTCTCACTATGTAGCCGAGGCTGATCTTGAACACACAGAGAGCCACTTGCCTCTGCCTCCTGAGTGCTGGGATTAAAGGTGTGTACCATAAAGGCTCAGATGAGGCTAACAGTCTTAAATCTCTCAATTCATTTGCCAAGAGAAGATTGTCTTGTTTTTAAGTGTTGGATCTCTGTGTGCTTGATGCTTTCCATAACCTGGCTCTGGAGCCAGGCTGTCCAGTCAGGTCCTGTCTTCTCACTCCATGTCCCTCTGCTCATGCAAACACACACAAGCGCTTGTGCACGTGACACTGCTGATGAGCTAATATTTGTCCTCTTCGGTCTCCCCCGGGATTCTGGCCACCATGCTCATCCATTATTCTTTCTGGAACCCAAGAGAGCACTGTGAAATTCCACGTGCAAAACCTTGTACAGGAGCAGTCTCCTCTACCTTCAGCATGGCCGGTTCCTGGTTCACTGCCTTGCTTTTGACTTTCGGGATTTGCCTCATTCAAGCTTTAAAATCGGACACGGCTCTGTGTTAGCCCTAAACAGTGTTCACGACCAAGCTGCCCTTCTCTAAGTGACTCCACCGCTCATATGGCTTCTTGGTCTTGGTGCTGCCACTTCTGGACATCAGGCCCATTCGGTGAGTGCCACTCCACCTGAAAGGGATGGCCAGTAACTACAGAGGAGAGCGCGAGATGCCTCCCTCTTCCCCTCACTCCATCAGTTCCAACAACCCAATCTCCTGTGCTTCTCTTGAGCTCCTTCTTCACCCTCATTCTGGAGACCTCATTCCCTAAAGACATGGTGCTGCCTACATTCAAGGTGGGTCTTCCTACCTCAATTAACTTAATTAAGAAAAAAAAAAATCCCAGGCTTTGGGCGTGGAGATGCGTGCACACCTTTAATTCCAGCACTCAGATTCACTAAGAGGTAGATTTCCAGAGTTCCAGGCCAGCAAGGGCTACACAATGGGACTTTTTTTTTTTTTAATTCCTCACAGGGACACCCACAAGCCAGCCAACCTAAGACTCTGTCCCCAGGCTGTGGCACGGTGACATGAGGGTCCATCATGGTCTGACATGTGGGTATGCTTCCAAGCTCACATCTGCTGTTTGCTTTAAATCGGAACATTTTTCAATTGTGTCCCACTGTGCAAAGTGTCTGACTCCAACCCTGAATATGGCTGGGATCTTGCAAGTGGCCCATGTCCCTCTCTTCTGCTATATCCCAACCCATGTAGCCACCTGGAAGTCACTCCTCAGGGTTTTGTAACCTCTGAAAGTTTATGTATTCTTTCTTCTTCAATAACAAGTTTTTTTGTTTCACTCTGTACTTTTTTTTTTTAAACACAATTGTAATTACTTATTTAAAATAATTTGTTTAAGATCCATTTTCCTTTCTGGTCTGGAGCTCCACAGCATCTGTTAATGTCCACAGCTCATCCCCAGTACAGAGCTCCAACCTGAGGCTCAGTAAGCAGAGGCTTGCTAGCTCCCTTCCCCTCTCCAACTCTCTGAAGAAAAACCTATGCTCCAGTGAAGTTCTGCAATCCAAAGTACTTATCTTTTGCAGCAATCAATCCAACAAGCTCAGGATGAGGACTGTTTTTCTATTCAAGTACACCGTTGTGCCTTACTTTTAGTGCGGACTCATGCTTGCACCTGAGATAAAGGAGAAGTCCAAAGCACTTCGGCTCACACACTGTCTGCTCGTGTGTAAGCAACAAATGAAAAATATAATTTAAAATAATAATAAATTAGTAAATAAAGTGAAAGCAAAGAGGCAGAAATGAGGCAACCCAAAGTCCCGGATCTGGGTTCTGGACTTTCAAAAACAGGAAGAACTAGACTTTACCCGGTGATTTACATCCAGTTGTTTCCTCTCAGAGCCAAGGCACATCACAGGAATAAAGGGCCGAGAAAAATTTCCAATCAAACATTGCTAATCCCATTGATTGCTAGATTCAAAAAACCCACAGTGGGGCCCTTTGTATTTCTCCTCTAATGAGTATTTGGCAAAACAATGAGGTGGAGAAGACGTCTCGCAGGCAGAGACTCCAACGCCACCGGCTTACAAAGCGACCATTGGGACGTGAAGTAACTGAACATCTGTTTTCAATCTTGGGTCAAAATTTCTTTTAATCCAGGATGTAATTAAACCCTTGTTCTGTACATAGATACTGATTTCACATATACAAGTCCCTAGATGTTTAATTATAAAGTAGTGGCAATCATTTGCACAGATCCGTCCCTATTTTGACATCCTGGCATCGAGTTTGTGTTTCTCGGAAGGACACACTTGGGCCTAGGCGGCAGTGGAGGTAAAGGGGAGGTAACAGACCGGTGCCCTGTGGCCTACGCTGTTGTCCAGCCACAGGGCTAGCTCCCTGCTGTGCTGCTTGGGGGCTGGGGTGGGAATCCTCAACTCTCTGAATTCTATATCAGTGAGTGATCTCACTGGGACTTTATTGTAAGAAAGTCTTTTCAATTGTTTGTTTAAAAGCATGACTACGTTCTTTAACCTATTAATTATATGGAAACAAATATTTGCTTTAAGAACAACACAAATACCTTAAGGCAGGAACCACTAACTGCTTGTACCTCCGTATGGCCCCTGGTGACAGACCTCCCAGTGTGTCAACTTAATATCCTGGGTTCTTCCTCACTGAAGGATCTGGAACTGTTCCTCCACGTAGGTCTGTGCACATCTGAAGATGCATAAGGGGGCACGCCTTTCCTTCCTCCCCGGGTTCCGTAGCAATGCTACTGTTCTATACACAGGCCAGCCTGTTCCCTGACTGAGGAAACAAGGAAGAAATTTAAAGTGACCCAGGCTTGTAATCCTTAAAGCCTGAGCACGTGGGTGATACCCCTTCCACAAATGAGCCTCCATTTGATGTTTTATAATGACACTATTGACTATATTACCTTCATAGGTGATAACTACAAGGCTATAATCCAGGCATTCGGGTGACAGGAAGCAGGATTGCTGCAAGTTTAAGGCTAGCCTGGGGTACAGAGTGAGACAGGGTCTCTCTCCAAAGCAAACAAACACCCTTTTATATTCTAAGTTAAATATAGAATCCAGAAAAAGAAATGCTTAATGTTTAATTCTCAACAGGTAAAGAGCATACCATCCCTTTAGCTTAGAAGAGGCTTTTGTTGTTGTTGTTGTTTTGTTTTCTTACCCATCGCTGTGTGTATATATTCATGTTCATGCTCAGGGCCACGCACAGGACACAAGTGGATGTCTGTTGTTTTCCTCCGTTACTCTCCACCTTACTTTTGAACTTAGAACTCATCAATGCAGCTAGGCTGACTGGTCAGGATGCCCCAGGGATCCTCTTGTCTCCACATCCTCAGCACTGGGCGTTACAGGCGCATCCTGCCATGCCTGCTTTTGAAGTGGGTACTGAAGTGGATGCTCATGTTCGACAGGCAGTCACTCGGATGACTCCCCAGTCCCTCTCATTGTTTTCTATTCTTCCTTCCACCAGCCAGCCAGCAACTGACTAAACAGGAGCTCATTGGTGCCTCCTGCTACTTCTCATGAAGACCTTGGCATTCCTCCTGAGGAATTGACATTTTAATTCTATAGTAAGGGAGCGTGAGCCAGGGATGTGATGCATCTGGCTGGCCTTCATGGCCAGTCTTGGGGGAGCAGCTGTAGAGTTCCCAACTGATGGTTTGTCATATTTTTCTAAGGCCCTTGGGACCATACTCCATGCTGTGGTGACCACGGTCACCACATGCTTACATGGACACGTGATCTGACAGAGGGCAGGGCCAGAACACCTATAACATCTGGGGGATGGCCAGGCCAGGAGGATCAAGGGGCAGAGAGCAGAGGGGAGACAATGGCTGTCACTCAGGACACCAAAGCCTGGAGCTTAGAGAATAGGTAGCTCCATAAGGGACAGCCACACGCTGATGTCCTCAGAGGACACCTTGCCACTGAGGCCACTGAGGACACACATGCTCCCCACGTCAGATCTTCCCAGGTACCGCTTTACTCCACGTATCTATCTCGCCCTTCAGTTTTGTGCTGATGGAAAATCAAAGCACTGTCATAGACATGGGACTCCAGGAATCACAGCTAGTTGGATCCAAGTGAGGGGTGCTTAGAGATCAGGGCAGATGGGAACTAGCTTCAGGGAGGGTGGTGAGCTCATAGCCATGCAGTGTGCAGGCTGGGCATGTTGTCATTCCTGATCACAGGCTGGATTAAAAGGAAGAGGGCTGGAGGCTGCTGAAGTAGCAGTGCACCAGGTGCCAAAGGCCAGAGAAAATGGGAAGAGGGCACTTGGGAAATGAGCAGGGAATTGACTGGACAGGTGGTTTAGGTCTAGAAGGGAATTTATAGGAGGCTAGAGCTACTAGCAGGTGAAGGGAGTGTTAACATTTTTAACTTAGAATTTAAATTTTTAAAAAATAGTCTGAGTTTAAAATGGGGCTCGTTTAGCCAGAGCATAGTTCTAGTTCTGTGGTGAATTCTGTAAGAACAGCCGTCCTCCCAGGAGACACAGAAGACCTGAGAGAGTAGTAACAGTGATCTGGAAAGTTGGGTCCTGTCTGCCAAACAGATGGTTGAAAATCTGGATTGAATCCCAAGGCAGAGAGCAACGAAAAGGACAGGGAAGCCTGAACCCAAAGCTTTAGGATTTGGGAACAGTGTCAATGTTTTATCTATTGCTGTGACACATGCCTGAAGGATTTGTCTTGGCTCACAGTCCCAGGGAACAGTCCACCACAGGAGAAGTCAGTCCATCACAGCAGGGAGTCAGTCTTCCCCAGCAGGAAGTCAGTCCACCCTGCAGGAAACAGTCCTCCCCAACAGGGAGTCAGTCCTCCCCAGCAGAAAAAAGTCTATCACAGCAGGGAGTCAGTCCTCCCCAGCAGGGAGTCAGCCCACCCAGCAGGGAGTCAGTCCTCCCCAGCAGGGAGTCAGTCTTCCCCAGAAGGAAGTCAGCCCACCCAGCAGGAAACAGTCCATCACAGCGGGAGTCAGTCCACCACAGCAGGGAATCAGTCCTCCCCAGCAGGAAACAGTCCTCCCCATCAGGGAGTCAGCCCACCCAGCAGTAAACAGTCCTCCCCAGCAGGGAGTCAGTCTTCCCCAGCAGGGAGTCAGTCAGAAGCAGAGAGATGGATGCTGGTGCTCAGCTCACTTTCTCCTTTTTACTCAGTCCAGGACCCCAGCACAGGGAACATGCCACCTACATTCAGTGTGGGTCTTCCCACCTCAGGGAACCCTCTCTGAAAACATCCTTATTCATATACCCTGAGAAGTGTTGCTATGGTGATTCTAAGTCTTGTTGGGTTGACAATAAAGATTATCTGTCACGGGGACTGTTTCTATATTGAACCAAAACTTACTGGATGGATGTTTTTGCTTCAGGCATTGGGTTAGGCACTGAATAGATAAAGGGAACCAAAATGGATAGAATCTTTGTTTCACCATCTTACTAGGTTAGTGGAGAGACTACAGCCCAGTCTGAATCACTGTCAAGTGCTGAGCTAACATTGTTCAAAGGCACAGGGAGACCCAGGGACTGTAATCAGTACAGGGTCACAGAGTCAGACAGGAGAAGGGAGGGCTTCCCTGATTAAGAAGTGGGCAGGGAGCAACAGCCTAGGAAAATCATGTGAGTTTGAAATGCCTAATCTGGGGACCTCTAAGCCGAGCTCTGCTGATGAAAGGGGGTATGAGATTCATCTTGAAGCATGAAGGGGTTATGTGGAAGACCCAACTCAGCAGAGACCCACTGCTGTACCTGATGTACGAGTGAGCGTGCTAACTTTCCCCAACAATCTTTGCTGGACTTGTGGTATGGGTCTGAAATCCTAGCTCCCTGGGAGCTTAAGGCAGAAGGACTTGCAGGAACTAGGCTTGCCTAGATACAGTCTGCTTAGACAACTTAGTGAGACCCCATCTCAAAATAAAGAATAAATATAGGGCTGGGTATATAGCTCAGTGGTAGACTGCTTGGGTTGCATGTGAGGCCCTGGGTTCAATCCCAAGTGCAGAATAAAAAAAAAAAAAAAAAAAAAGCACAGCACTGAAGAACAGAGTTGGGGCCAACCAAACATGCACATCTAAATCCTAAGCCTCTGAGTGTGGTATTTTTTACATGGCTAGGTGACGTTAGGGTTGCAGGTGGCTTTAAGGTTGTTTTCAGCTGCCTGGGTTCATCTGAGTGAATGAGACAATCACAGCATCCTTAAGTATGGACCTGGGGAAGAGAGGAGTCAACAACACACAGAGTGCAGTAAGCCTCGAGCAGTTTCTACTTACTCAGAAGACTGTGTCCTTAATGCACACAATCTGTGGCAGCTTCTGGAAGCTGTGAAAGGCCAGAAACCGATTCTCCTCACAGCCTCCACCCAGGAGCACAGCCTGCTGGCACCTCAACTTCAGCTGGCAAACCTCGTTTTGAACTTCTAACTTCCAGGTTATTAGTAATAGGCCTGCGTTGTTTCCAGTCGCTGGATTTTATTAATCTGTCACAGCTACAATTGGGAAATAATACTATCATCTTACTTTATAGGTAAGAATATCTCACAATTTTTAATTTTTTAAAATTTATGTGTATGTGTGTGCATCTACATGGTTTTATGTGCACCACGTGCATGCCAGAGCCCACAGAGGCCAGAGGAAGATGTTAGATGCCCCGGAGCTGGAATTACAGGTGATTGGGAGCAGCTTGATGTGGGTGCTGGGAACTAAACTTGAGTCCTCTACACGGGCAGAAAGATCCACTGAGCCAGATCTCTAGCACCAAGAAAAATGACTTTAAAGGATACAAAAGTGGAAGAATTAAAAGACATGAGTCACTTATACTGTCACTAAGCAAAGTCAACACCCTAGTTCCTACACTCTTAAAACAAGAACAAGGAAACCCACAAGCAGCTTCATGCTTATGGACCAGACAACTCAGGATAGACATACCACTCTCAAAAATAAAACTAATACAATCCAACCAGAATGAAATAGATACCTAAACTGCCTCCTCGTGCCCTTAAAGCTAAACTTACTGTTTAAAAGCCCCACAAAAAGAAATCTTTGCAGTACAAGGAAGCTTAACTGAGAATTCCTACCGTTTTCAGCATCTCTCCCAGACAGACAGACAGACAGACAGACAGACTTTCCCTACTCATTTTATGAGGCTAGTGTTTACTGTCACCACAAAACCTGACACAGAACAGGAGGGCAAACCACAGCCCAACATCTCTCATAAACATCAATGCAGAAATCATCAGAAGAGACTGGCAGTGAGTAAGAGTGTATACACAACAGGACCGAGCAGCATCTCAAACTTTGAAAATTATTCAATTGTTATAACCTTCATTAAAGAAGAAAGGGTACACCATCATATCAGCTGATGTAAACAGAACATTTGACAGTATCCAACATCCATTTACTGTAAACAAATGGCGTTAAGATCCTTGACGTGAAACTTCACCATAGTGAGAAGCAGAAAGCAACGGTTGGTGCTGAGAGGAGGATTTTTATTCAGGACTGAGACTGGAGGAACTGTGGTATGTACAGAGAAGGACTTGGAAGACCCGGAAGTTTCTGCTGGCCAGAGCAGGACTGGAAACAGAGATGAGCATCCTTCCCCAGGGAGCCCTTGGCTCATCTTGCAGAGCCTTCCTGGCTTGATTTATGTTACTGTAAGTTGTCTGAAATATCACAGATGTTCCTGACACTCGGTGTGGTGGCCTCTCCAGTTACTGTAAACAAAAGCAACAAGCTCTCAAGGGAATCCTAGGACAAGAGTGACACTAGAACCATTACTTGTGGGCCAAAGACATCACTGGTCACTTTTCATATTCAATGCCTACGATAATAGCACAGAGATCCTGCAATTGCATCATTGACACCAGCTGTTACTTTCCTCTGGGCTAGTGATGACCCAGCAGGTAAAGCTCACTTGCTACCTGGCCTCAGTTTGAATCCTAAGACCCACATGGTATAAAGAGAGAACTAACTCTTGCAAGGTGTCCTCCAACTTTCACATAGGGGTGCTGGTGTGGACGCACATTTCATAAATGAATGAATAGATATAAAAGGGTATTTTTTAAAGAGAAGCCTCCTTTGCACTTCTTTTGAGGTTTTCTTTCCCCCTTTTGCTTTTTTTTTTTTTTTTGTTTTTCCTGTGCTGGTGGTCAGACCTGGGGCCTCATGCATGTTGGGCAAACAGTCTATGACTGAACTATCTTCCTAGGTCATCTGTCTTAGTTAGGGTTTTATGGCTGTGAATAAGGCAACTCTAATAAAAGAAAACAATTAATTGGGCCTGGCTTACAGTTTTAGAGGTTCAGGTCATTATCGTCATGGCAAGAAGCATAGAGGCATACAGGCAGGCATGGTGCTGGAGAAGGAACCGAGAATTCTGTATCGTGATCCTCGGGCAGCAAGGAGGAGACAGTGTGTTTCATACTGGCGGTAGCTTGAGCATTTAAGATCTCAAAGTCTGCCCCCACAGTGGCACTCTCCTTCCTACAAGGGAACACTCCTCCAACAAGGGAACACCTCCTCCAACAAGAGAACACCTCCTCCAACAAGGCCACACCCCTCCAACAAGGCCACACCCCTCCAAGGCCACACCTCCTCCAACAAGGCCACACCCCCTCCAACAAGGCCACACCCTCCAAGGCCACACCTCCTCCAACAAGGCCACACCCCTCCAACAAGGCCACACCCCTCCAAGGCCACACCCCCTCCAACAAGGCCACACCCCCTAATCGTGCCACTTCCTGTAGGCCAAGAATTCAAACACATGACTAGGCTGTACCTATTCAAACCACTACAACATCATTTGCTACTTTGTTTGTTTTGAGACAGGATCTTTCATGTTCCAGGATGGCCTCTTACTTACTATGTAGCTGAGGATGATGGCCTTGAACCCCTGATCCTCTTACCTCCCCCTCTGAGGTGATGACAGATGGGCCAGCACACCTAGCTTAGTCCTATTTCCTGTGACTGATGAAGGTGTCAGATGAAGAAAACAATCCACTGGAATGCAGTCATTCATTCTGCCCAGGAGACCAAAAAGGACACATGTTACATTCATTCTCTCTCTTGTTCATTTCAAGTACAAACTCTCAGTGTCCCACTACCCTTCAGTTCACTTCTTGTTAAAACCAAGACGATTAAAACATATGTTAAACTAAACTATTACTTAAGGCTTCCTGAACATTTTATTTTCATGGCACAGTAACATGGGAACGTTTGAATTCAAGTAAATAATAACACTATTCTCAATGTACCTAGATTACTCGTAAGGTACAGAACTGCAGCTACTTTTCGGTTACTTCAATTGTTAGTGAGGAAGCATTCATTAAAGTTATATGGACTCTTTTTTTTTTTTTTTTTTGTTTTGTTTTTTTTTTTTTTTTTTTTGGTTTTTCGAGACAGGGTTTCTCTGTGTAGCCCTGGCTGTCCTGGAACTCACTCTGTAGACCAGGCTGGCCTCCAACTCAGAAATCCGCCTGCCTCTGCCTCCCAAGTGCTGGGATTAAAGGCGTGCACCACCACCGCCCGGCTCTGGACTCTTATAAATAAAGAACTAAGTCTTTAAACAAACGTGATTCTGTTGTCTATGAATGAGATTACAGTGGCTGGGAGAAATACAGCCGACGGTCTTCCACCTACCATTATAAAGAAAATTTGAAGCTTCATAGTTTCTTTCTTTCTTTCCTCCTTTCTTCCTTCCTTCCTTCCTTCCTTCCTTCCTTCCTTCCTTCCTTCCTTCCTTCCTTTCTTCCTTCCTTCCTTCCTTCCTTTCTTTCTTTTTACATGTTTGACTAGATAATACTTTTTTAAAAGTAAAGGGGGGCTGGAAAGACGGCTCAATGATAAAATGTACCGGCTGATCTTCTAGAGGATCCAGTTTTAGTTCACAGCTCTCAAATGGTAGCACCTGGCTTTCTGTGACTCTAGTTTCAGGGCATCTGGCGCCTCCTCTGGCCTCTTTGGGAACTGCAGGCATGTGACACACGTATATGCAGGACAACACTGACATATACAAAACAAAAAGGTTCCAAGTGCCAAAGTGTCTATCTTCTTTATCCTTGTAGAAACCACGCTGTTTACAGTCAAATTTACTAGATAAGTTCTTGGGTAACCTTGCACACAGAAGGAATAATGATGAAAGAACATTCTTGTTTTCCTGTAGTCTGTCACCTTGTGTGGTGGTAACCTGTCTACACATCATTCTTTACCTCTCTTTTCAGGCAGTATCATATCTTAGGTGTATTTTTATTATCACATATCCCCCTCAATCTCAAGCTCTGTCTCCTCAATGATTACAGTCACAACTGACCCAGCCTTCTACTTACATACCCTTGGGGTCTTCTCAGTCTTCTGCTGGGACAAGGAATGCTTCAGGGAACAGGCCTGATTAATCTCTGGACAGATGTATGGGATAAAGTCCTAGACCGGTATTAGGAAATACTCACAAAGTTGAGATTTTTCTAGATCTCTCCAGATGCCCACTCATAACTATGACAACCCTCCATACATGTTAGAATTGAGAGAGAGAGAGACAGAGAGAGAGAGAGAGAGATCAATTCCTTCACCTCAACTTGCAGCACAGAGGCAAGGTTTTGAACCTCCACCAATCATCTATGGTTTTAATTTATAATTTTCTGTTGTAGAAGAAGGGTTGGACATCCTTTTGTACTATAGATCATAACATTTTCTCTTGAAAAAAATGAAAAAAAATGTTCACTTTACTGTATTTTTCTAGAACTTCTGGTGCACATTATATATTTGTTATTTTTTCTGTTTTGCATTTTTAAAATTTAATTAAAATTATATTATTCCTTTCTTATGCATCTTGCACAAGATACTGAATTTGCATTCACTCCTTTTTGTTGATTAACAATAAGCATTTAGGACTGTGGAGTTTCCCTCTTAAACTGCTGAGCAGCAGGCACACTATGACAGGAAGAGTGTGTGTTGGCAGGTAGAACCTACAGCATGCTACCAACCATTCAGAATCCAGGTCGTTCTGCACAGATTGCTACCCGCTCACATAGCCTCTGTACAGACCCATCTCCGTCGCTGCTTGGTGCCAGTCAAATGCAGACTTTCAGCAACAATCCAACCCATCCCTGCCAAACACACACAGATGTGTATGCAAATGAAACATTTGCAAAGAATGTTACATTATGGGAAATAATTACCCCTAATCTTAGCCTCTTTTCTTTCCTACCTGTTTAGCTGCTGAAGGGGGCCTCTGGGTTGACTGCAGGTTTGCACTGAGACTTCTCGGTTTGAGCACTTCTCTGGGGATCACACCTCATCCAGGACAGAGTAAATGTAGTGCTACAACTACAAGGTGGCTCTTGGCAGCCTTTGCTCCCAAGTGGCAACAGTCCCTTCCCTCACACTTCAACAAGCTTCTCCACCACGTCTGAGGCCTGTGTGGTGGGACTTATCAAACATAGACAGGGTGGTTCTACTAAAGAAACGCAGAGGGACTGGTATGTGGGAAAGAGACAGGATGGAGGATCAGGGGATACTCAGGATGGAAGATGGAGAACCAGAAGAAGACATTGGATCTCCAGGAGCTGGAGTTACATGCGTTTGTAAGCCACCCAACAAGGGTGGTGAGAATCAAATTCTAGTTTTAAAGAAGAGCAGTGAGTGCTCTTAATCACTGAGCCAACTCCCAGGTCCTGTATTTTGTTAGCTTTTAATGCTGCTACCATGGACATCTATCTCAGACACAATATTCAGGTGACCCTGCATCTTAGTTACTGTTTTATTGTTGTGACAAAAAACACCGAAACCAAGGCAACTTATAAAAAAAAGTTATTTAATTTGGAGCCTCCAATTACAGAGGGTGAGTCCACAACCCTCATGGTGGTGAGCAAGACAGCAGACAGGCAGTTAGGGAGCTGGGGCTGAGAGCTGACATTCCTCTCTGTAAGTGGGCAGCAGAGTGAGCTAACCGGGAATGGCATGGGCTTTTGAAACCTCAAAGCCTGTCCCCAATGACACACCTCTGCCATCAAGGCCACACCTCCTAGTCCTTCCCAAACAGTTCCACCAACTGGGAATCAACCATCCAAATATATGAGTCTCTGGAGATCCATTCTCATTCAGACGTATATAAAGGAATGACCTGTCTATTTCAAACTAGCTTCTGGCCGCTTCATGGAACAAAGTATCTGCTCACAGGATTAGTCAAGATTTTACAGACATGTGGAAAGAAATGTTTCCTAAGGCTGTCATGATCTTGGATCCTGTGGCCTGCCATTTACCTGCAAGCCATAAGCCTCAGAATCTGATGCTGAAATTGGTTCAAGCCCAAGAGCCCCAGAGCCAGGCTGGACAAAATCACAGACACAAGGAGATAGATGTCCCATTAAAACAGAATAAATGTGTCCTCCCTCCATATTTTTATTATAAGCAAGCCCGGAGTCATCTAGATAATGGTCACCCACATGTGGAGAACAGGTATTGTTTACTCTGTCTACAGCTTCAAGTATATATCTTTTCCTGAAACACTGTCACAGACACACTCAGAAAGAATGTTCTAGCAGCTATCTGGACATCTCCCAATCCAGTTCATTTGACATGTCAAATAAGTCTCAACTCACATAACACCTCCTTTCAGTTGTGTGTAAGTGCCAACGACGTTAACTCACAGTTAAGTGATTTTACCACTGCATAATCATCATAGCACGTACCGGGGCTGGTCATTATGATGCAGTTGGGGGGAGAGGCTAAGCGGGAGACATAGGCAGCTACTGTGGATTCCGTCTCAGAACAGGAGGATACACTAAACAGTACAGTGCACAAAATGCATAACCAGCAGCTATTCCATCTCAGCAATGCATGCTGGGGATTGCATGTAACTGCACATGCTGTGCAACCCCGAGTGGGCCACACAGGCCCATTTATGTCAACACCACAGGCATGCAAGTAGTGGACTGTGCTGTAATGTCATGAAGGTCAGATGTCACTCACTATACAACGGGTATGCTTCAGCTCCAGCATGATGTACGGGACCACCACAATCTGTGACCCAGCATGGGCTGAAATGTCTTTACCTAGTTTTAGATCCAGGCTCCCTCTCTGAGAGGATGTTACTAACAGGATGCTTGGCGTGCTGCATCATGCAATGGAACCAGTACTTGCTGAACAGTACTAGTGAGGTTCAGATGCCGCTTCCTATCATAGTGCTAGGTTCTGAGCGTGGCTATTCAGAATGTGGTTGCAAAGGTGGAGTCTAACTTTTCTAAAGAGAAAAGTGAGGTCAGGCCACCTTCATTAACTAACACCTACCAGTGTAACTGATGTGGCCTTTGCGGTTTCTATGTCAGCTCCGTTCACAGTGAGTGACAAATAACTGGGAAAGTGGCCCAAAGAGGATTTACTCTCCCTCACAGTTTTAGGATTTTGTTCCAAGGTCCTTGGCTACATCCATTCTGACCTCATGTGAGGTGGAGCATCACAGGGAAGCAAGTCACCATGGCAATCAGGAACAGGAGGGGCCACAGTGACTCCTGCCTCCAACCAGCCTCTCTTTCCCCAGCTCCACCCATCCCAACAGAAGTTTTCAGTCCTTCACTGGATCGAACCTCACTAGTTCAGAATCTCAGCATCTAAAAGTGAGCAGAAGGCCCTGTGACCACAGGCCCAGTGCTGAGCTTTACTGATTTTCTAGGTGTTTCTCAGTCCAGTCAGGCTGACAGCCAGGATCGGCCCTCTAAGCAGCCTTACATCTGTAAGACTGATTCCAGCTCATGTGGCTGATGGGTTTGTGTTCTGACGGCCTTCGCTTGGACCTTTCTGGACAAGCCTTTTCAGCTTCACACCATTTCCTGACTTGTACAGTGTAATTATGATAACATATGTTTGGTGTTTACTTATCATTGAGTCATGTAGCATGATGTTCCTGTCCAGTTCATTTTTTGTTTGTTTTTTAAGTAGAAAATCTTCAAAAAAAAAAAAAAGTAGAAAATGTTCAGACAGAAGGAACTTTTAAGTTCTGTTTTTGTTTTGTTTGTTTTAAATCCAAGGAAGTTCACACCTAGAGGCAAGTCATTTACAAATGACCCTGGTTAAGGAAATGCTGGCTACTCACCCTGCCTGGATCTTGGCTAGATTTGGGGACGCTCCTGTGGATTGTTTTGGGAAATTGAGAATCTGAAGGAGGACAACCGAATGCATGGCAGTAATGCTGCAGAGGTGACATCAGTTATGGGGTGTCACTGTGCACATGGCCCTCTATCAAGTCCACAGGGGTGTAAGTGTGTGTGTGTGTGTGTGCCTCTGTGTGTGTCTCTCTGTGTGTATGTATCTCTGTGTGTGTCTGTGTGTGTGTGTGTCTGTGTGTCTCTGTGTGTGTCTCTCTGTGTGTATGTATCTCTGTGTGTGTCTCTGTGTGTGTGTGTCTGAGTGTCTCTGTGTGTGTCTGTGTACATGTGGAAATAGCCCATGAGCACTTACCTGGGAATGCCTAAGTAGAGGCCAGAGGTTGATGTAAGGTGTTTTCCTCAGTTGTTATCCGTCTTCATTTTGGAGACAGGGTCAGTCACTGAGGATGGAGATTACAGGTTTGTATATACTGTTTCACCAGGGAGCCCCTGAACTCCATTCTCTCTACTTCCGCAGGCCTGAGGTTACACACTCGGCCTGCCATGCCTGGCTTTTCGTGGCGCTGGGGGCGCTGTGCGGAACATGGTCTTCTCTGTGTTTGGGCAGCATCTTTACTTACTGAGCCATCTCCCCAGTGCCCATAAGGGGCCTTCAAATCCTAGATGTTTTAATAGAGTTGCATTAGCAGCCTACTTACATGCTTCCAATAGCCTGTTCTTCGAAAGCCTTCCCCAGCCCCCGCACCCTGTTTCCTCCCATACCTGATCCTGGGCAGAGATGTCTCAGTAGGAAAGAAGCCAGGAGCCTCCAGACTATTATCAAGCTCAGAAATGAATATAATATAATCCAAAGCCACGGGTCTAAGAAACATAAAGCACAGGTAGAAAAGCTTCGGCCCCATTGGAATCACAAAGGGAATGTTGGCAAGTGTGTGGCCAATGGTAAGCGGGTAGCCTGTCCGTCCTTGATGCAGAAAATTAAGGAGAAGTTAAAACAAACAACTCATGTTATACATTGAGGGACTTCATCCCACAAGGTCAAATGCATTTCCCTAATGTGGTTTTTAGAGCTAACCACTGCAAACTGAAGCACCTTGCATGGTTTGTTCCTAACACTGCTTTGGTTTAATGATGCCAGAGCTACAGACATTCTGTAAATATCTCCAGCTGCCCGGGGAAGGAGGAAGTGAGTGGAAGTGAGCCCAGGTCAGAAGGCATGTACATATCATGGATTCTGCTCCTGCCCACTGTCTAGGCTGTGTTCCTGTGGATCACAGAGAAAATGATTTTCTCTCAGTAGGAGGACCATGCTGTTTTGTGGTGCTCCACATTCTCTGTGGTGGTGGCTCTAGGGCAGCAGCTATGAGCAGACAGACTCTGATGCCAATGGTGGACATGACCTGCATACACATACCCTGTACCTCACTGCACAGTTTCTCCTACTTAGACCATCTTGTGACTTATGTGGGAGATTCTGTGAGGTCCTTGTGAACACACTCTTGCTAGAGTTCTTGCTAGAGCCTCTAGTACCAGCTTCCAGCAGGGCCAGGCATACTCTAGGAAAGGCAGACAAGCTGTTTGCGTGTCCTGATGGCATGGAGTGGGAACCAGTTAATGTTGTCTCCTCCCAGAGAGACAAAGCCTCATAGAAACGAGCCACTGGGAAGCAGTAGGGTGGGAGGAGGCAGTAGGCCATGCCGATACAAAGTTGTGTCTTCCTGATAATGAACATCTGAATCTTCCTGCCCACTTCTCCGTCTTCCAATCTGCCCTCATGCTTCTGAGGACTCCCCATGAAAGTGCATCTATGTAACCTTTTGCCTAACCCTTTCCTAGAGCACTGGGCTAAATCAGTTACCTGTATTTTCCCCAGAAAAGCATAGCCAAGCAATCCTGAGAAATTCAGTGGCCGTCATCACCATGCACATAGGGGACAAAGATGAGCCCTAGGTGTGAATAACTATTCATGCTGATCAGACCGAGATCAACCAAGGATTACCAAACTCAGAATTACCTTTTAAATTCAAATTCTTCCACCTTGGAAATGGACCCATAAGGACGGAGTGCAGAATACTCTGCACACGTTAACAGAGCCCCTGTGTTTAATGTCTCCATCACTGTTGACATTTGCCTTGCCTGTTGTTTCCACGCAGACCAGCACGTGAGATACACCTTCCACGTACTGATGCACAACTTGCATCATCCCTGACAGAGCTAACTCAGAAGAGCCTGAGAGTCTGCCTTGTGAGTGTGCCCAAGTGTCCTCAGAAGGCTTAACCAAGAAAGGAGCCATTGCGGGTGCTCGTAGGATTTTTGTCCCTTCTGGGTAGCCTTCAGCTCCTTGCTGTGTGGAAGCTGGTACTCACTGCAGGCACACGGTGTGACTTGATGTCCTAAGGGAATTAGTCACAGGCCATCAGGGACACACAGAAACAGTCCTATTGTTTTATGATTCAGAAGGGTCACGGTGGGTTATAAATAATAAATACCATGACGCTGTTTTCTTGCTGTTGGAAATGTAGAATCAGCCAAAAGTAGAACATTCAACAACAAGGAACAGGAAGGAATATTTCCTGGGCCTGAGAAGGAAGAGATGGTACCCGGACACCAGATGTGTGCAGGCGCTCCAACATGACAGTGTGCCAGCACAGAAGTGCTCTGCCACCTGTAGCAACCACCATGAAGCTCTATGACATCACCATACACGACATGTGAGTTTCTCATATTTACTTTTAGTTATTTTTAGCCAGGCTATTTATATACACAAGGACCTGTCTATACCGATGTCAGTGTCTGACTCGATAATGTCCCCAAGTACATAATTGTTTCACAGTTTTCAATCTTATTTCAAAACATGAACAAGGTTGGAGCTGCACTTGCCACATGTGTGAGCTCCTGGGTTTAATCATCGGAAACTAAATAAAAAGCACAAATAACTTAAATGTCTAGTAAGTGAGAAAAAAAGTCAAAACTTTGTTGAGAACTAGAAAAGTAAGTGACAAGGTCCTTATATAGGTGTTGAGAGTCAACTTGGGGACGAATGGGAGATCCTACCAGAGCCCAGAAGAGAGCCTTCCATCATCTCCATCTCTGGACCTGGAAGTGGGTACCTTCCAGGAACCATGCCCTGTGCTCTGTGCCAGTCCACCAACTTGGACACTGAGAACTGGGGAACTTTCTTTGCATGTAGTACTTCAATAAAATGCTCACCACATAGAAACAATCACCCATAGCATAAATTCTATTCTGAAACAAAACCTTTTACACCAAGGATTCTAGGCATCCTTGCTGCCCTTCCCCTAGGAACAAATGTGGTGGCTTTCAGTACAGAAGTTCCTCCCTTTGCTTCCTCAAAACAAGACAGCCTTGCAAGTAAGCGTGGTGGAGACTGAGCATGTGCTGGAGTGTCCCTCAAGTGGGTCAGAAGTGATCGTGTAACATGTTAAGCACACGCTCCTTTTCCAGGTTTAACTGAACGTTTGCCAAAATAGCTAACAGCCTGTCTTTTCTACTGACCCAAATAAAACATGGTAGATGCCTCATAGCTTTGAAGGGCATGCTAAATACAAAACACCACCACAAACCTGCCATCCAAATGACATCACAGCCTCCAATGAGGCACCAGACTTTCACCAGAGTCCTGGAAATGTGTCCAAACATGGTTAGGAGACTTGGGAGGAGAAAAGAAATGAATATAGTTAAATAATGAAGCGGAACCAGCAACAAAGACCTACTTCCCTCGGCTCACTGACTTGGGTCCAATGAAGAAAGTCAGTGGTTTGAATAAGGCCCATGAGCTCGAAATGCTATGAAGACAGGCCTGTGTCTATGTGCCTACAGGCCTAAGGAGAAGCAGGTCATAGACCAGCAGAGGTTTACAGCTTCCTCCCTCCCTCCCTGTCTCATTTGCAGAGCTCTGGTTTCAAATGATAAAGTCAGCATTGGCATGCGGGGAGCACCTCCATTCTCCTGAGCAATGTTCTGCAGAGACCCCAGGCTTCCAGCACCTGTGTGGGAAGCAGGGCCACTTGGAGAAGGTAAGTGGTGGGAGGCAGCTGCCTGGCCACCGCAGCTCTCCCTAAATCAAGACTTCCTTACAGCTTGGGCCCAGCCTGGAGACTTACCCCTATGGTGAGGACGAGCATGAGCCATCATGGTGCCTGGACATGAAGAGACTGGTTGGGAAGTACTGACCGAGCAGCAATCCTGACAAAATCCAAGATGGCTATCCAGACAGGGGATATGATGTGTTAACTCACTCGTGGGCACCCATAGAAAAGGGGCCTCCTCTAGGTCACTGACACGTGGAGTCTCATCATGACACTTTAAGGTTAATATTGTAGAAAAGGGAGGGAGCCTCATGGCATATGAAGAACACAGCCATCTCTTAGCATCTGCAGAAGATTAGTTCCAGCCCTGTGAATACCAAAATCCACAAACACTCATGAGTCTATGAAGAATGGTGCAGTGTGTGAATATTCATGCACACACACTCTCACATACTTTATATATGGTAAGTGAACTAGACAGGAAGTGAGTAATGGCCGGATAAGCTCTGGAGGATGATGGAGGGTCCATAGCACAGCAGGAGGCAGCAGGTCGCTCCATTCTCACCAATTCAGAAGGGGAATTTCAAAAGATGCACCCATTAAAATCTCACAAACAAACATGATTACTTAAGCAGGAGCTGAGCAAGTACAATAGATATGTTAACATAAACAGGGAGATCCCGGGGTCCGGGGTGCCCCTGTACAAAGAGCTACAGGTAATTAAAGAATGCTGAGGGGCTGGAGAGATGGCTCAGCGGTTAAGGGCAGTTAAGATTGCTCTTCGAGAGATCCTGAATTCAATTCCCAGCAACCATATAGTGGCTCACAACCATCTGTAATAGAGTCTGATGCCCTCTTCTGACATGTAGGTGTACATGCTGATAGAATAGTGATATACATAAAATAAAATAAATAAACCTTTAAAAAACCTGCTGAGAAGGGGAGAAACGATCTTCTCCAGGGAAGAGCACACCAACTGGGTGTCCAATTGCCCTGAAAACATACATACAAGTGACAGACTGAACAGGTTGTATTTATGTATTTAGGAGTATGTTTATATGTATGTAACAACAGTTAATGAATACAGAGGCCATGAATTTGAAAGAGAGCAAGGAGAGGTATATGGGAGGGCTTGGAGAAAATAATATAATTATAATCTCAAAACAATAAATGATTAAAATAAAAGTTATTTTATTTTTTATTTTATTTTAGCGAGTTCCAAGCCAGGACCACCCCATGAACAACCATCTTCTCCACCCCCTAAACCTCCATCATTTATTTCAACAGAGGACCATTCTGTGGGTCTGTGAGTGTGAGCATGTTGATTGCATGTCCTTTGACAGAGTAGATAGAACTGGGGACACACAGGCTATAAATGTAGCCTTGCCTACCATAAATGTATACAGAGTTAGTATACATTAGCCCATAACTTGGAAAATCAAGTTATAGTGTCTATTTTATAATAAAATCTTAGGATACATACTATTTTGTGTAATTCATTGAGCATTTGTGTCCAGGTAAACTCTGACACCATGGTACCCGGTAATCACCTGGTTTACTAAGTGCCTCAACCTGGAGATCCGTTGCCTAGCAACATGAGATAGTAACTTATTGGGCTTAAATAGGAAACATCTTCCAGAGACACATATGTTTAAGGCTTGGTCCATACCTGGCCATGCTAATTCTGAGGGATGGAGACTTGGAGGTGGAGCTTGACTGGAGGAAGTGGGTCACTTGAGAATGTGACCATTAAGAGGTATCTTGTCCCTGTGCACATGCTTCCTCTCTTTCTCCCTCTCCCTCCCTCTCCCACAGTTCCCCCCCCCAGCCCCTCTCAGACACCAAGAAAGGATCAACTTCCCTCCTCACACCCT
This sequence comes from Mastomys natalensis, assembly GCA_021653895.1. NCBI lineage: Eukaryota > Metazoa > Chordata > Mammalia > Rodentia > Muridae > Mastomys > Mastomys natalensis. The sequence continues at coordinate 710,124 of JAJTUV010000211.1, read as the reverse complement.
GCAGCCATGCTGTCCTGCCTCACCACAGTTGATCAGCAGCAGAGCCAGAAGACCATGGACCAATGAAAACCTTTGAAATCATGGGCTTTAACATCGTCTCTCCAGTGATAAAAAAAGCTATTGCATAGTGTACGCCGCTCTCCTGGGCAAAGATCAAAACTCATGGTGCATTCTCACTGCCTGTCCAGCATGGAGGAGTTGAGAGACAGTTAAATTGCTGTAAACTTGGAGGCCATCTGAATTAAGTTCAGTTAAATCAGCAGAGCCCTGAAATGGGCCTCAGAATCCTCAACTGCTTCCAACGCCTTTGCAGTGCAACCTACTACCTTAAAGCCAAAGGGAATGATAGACATGCTGTCTTTTCTCTGAGTTAATCTAGGACAAAGATACTTGTAGGTGAAAAAGAGAAATAAAAAGGAAAGGAAAGGACATGGCCACTCCTGGGTATGGTGGAGGAGTAATATAACATTTATTATAGACATGGGAGAGAGCATAGCCAGAGGCAGACACATCTGTAAGACTCCAGAGCAAGCATGACATTGAGCCATATGGGAAGAGGGGGAGGGGAAGGGAGAGGAGAGAAAGGAACCAAGTATAGTAGAGCCTGGAGGCTGAAGGTACAAAAGGAGTAGATAACCACAGTGTCTGGATTCTGTAGGGAAGAGCCTCTAAAGGGAGGGAAGCCCTGGGGTAAGAAATGGGGTATGTCAGCCATACCTGTAACAAGCAGGGACTGAAGGATGCTGGGAAAACCTGGTGGTCAGGTCTGCTTTACTATGTTAAGTGGGCACCTCAGCAGTTTGCGAGTTTGAGACTTAGCAGTAGGGAAGTGAATGTGTGTGTCCTGGGCCTCCCATCTCTTCACATGTCCCATGGCCAGGCTGAGACTGGGGGTGAAAGGATGCCCAGACAAGGAAACACTCTGGAAAGGTGCAATTCAAAATGCAAGTAAAAGTGTCTCCTCGCCAAGACCCCACCACACTCATTGACAGGCCAGTCCTAGAGAAAGTCCTCATTCCAGAAGTGCGATGATCTCTGGGCTGTTTTGCACACAGATTTTCAGACCAACTCTTTATGTTATTGTTTGTGTTCTGGCCATAGTCGGTGTTGGAGAGGCTGGCCAGGAAAAGTGCTGACGTAGCCAAAGCCTTTGTCTCTGCTCTTGATCAGAGGAATCTCTCCCAGAGGTTGACCTCTCAGCAAGCTTCCTGAATGCATTAACTGTCTTACAGCGTGCTACCAAGATATGTGCAGTGACAGGTCCTCGTGGCTAGCCAGGTGTGGAAGAGTGCACGCTCACACATGCTCACCCCCAACCCAGGGAAGAAGAATCTGGAGAACAAGTCCAAACCGGTTTCTCTTCGCCCTGGGGACTCTCCTCTGCAGGAGTGCAGCACAGTGGCCCAGACAGGCGAACAAATGTTTCCTTTGCCTCCAGGGACCCATCTCCTCTGCAGAGCTGTGGAGGGCAGCAGTGAGGGGAAGGGGGTAGTTGCTTGCTTCCTCTACCCTTGTTTTCCCAAGGAGGGGAAAACATGCCACCCATCATGGCTGCCTGTCAGCCCTGGCCTACCCAGTGCCTGGATGAAGGAAAAATGTACCTTTACTGAGCACAGCTCTGGATGCTTGCTACCTGTGGCTCCGTGGGGACTGAAGAACTGGGGTGAATGTTGGGTGAACTCGGAAACAGCCAAGTATTGTTCCTGTCCTCAGGTTACAAACAAGCCAAGTGGACCAGAGAACACAGAGATGTGTGGGAATAACACACTTTCTAGATTCCAAGGCAGCTATAGAAAGACGGATCTTCCAGTATGGAACATTGCAAGTGTGCAAAGAGCTGAGTCTCACCAAGTGCGTGGACCAGGAAATAGACCCCGTCTCCAGCAATGGTGAAGGATGGGGGGCAGCTGGGAAGCTGAGCTGTGTTGACTCCAGGACAAGATGATGCTTCTGACAGCTGAGTGGTCCCACAGTCTCCACGAAACCCCTAGGATGGTGCTACATCTTTACAGATGAGAACCCTAGGGTCAGGCATGCAGCAACTTCCCCACGTCACCAGGCTGATCCACTAGTGAGCAGTTGTTAGGAGCCAGGCTGTAGGGTCTGGACCCTGCTACCATCAGCCAGTGCTGCTTTCTGCCAATTACACAATCTCTGTGTGCTTAGGTTCTTCTATCAGGAAAGTGGAAGCTAATAAAGGCACTTGCATCCCAGGGTTGTAAAACTGAACCTGGACAATGGAAAAGGAAGGGTATCTTTACCAGTCAATGCCCTAGGGCTAATGCAGGCTGCTCTAAGGGAACTCCGGAAATGCTTTACCAGTGCTGAATACAAACAAGCAAGACAGGTGTGATGAGACCAGCTTCAAAGATCCAGATTTCACTGGCCTTGTGTAAAGGAAACAGTTTGGCAGTTTCATGATGCTCTCGTCACCAAGGCAGCAAAGCCAACAACAGGAACTTCTATTCTTGACTTAGTTCTGATGAAAAAAAAGATTGATGGACCCTGTGCAACTTCCAGGAACTTGGAAGAGAAATGAGCAGGTCATTGTGGGTCTGTGGATGAAGGGGATGTTGGGCCGAGTTGACCTGGGTCTGGATGAGCTTCAGAAGGTTCGAGAAATGACTGCTTAAGGGGCCCCTCTGCCCAGAATATAGTTCACATCAGAGGGAAACTTTGAAACAAAACAGAATAAGGCAAAACAAGACAAAACAAATAAACACACAAAAAACTATCTTGTGCATTTTATACTATGAATATTCATAAAACAATTTCAGCAAAAAAGGGGTGGGAGACAGTGGTGCAGATTGGCTCCTGTCTGCTCTGACTATAGTCTGCTTTGTAGGGACAAAGGACATTGCCCTGGGCTGAACATCTGTGGGAGAGCAGGCCATGAGCTATCATCAAAGGTGAGGCTTGGGCACACACCACACTCAGTTCTTCACCTGCACTTGAGTCTTCAGAAGTAGATGCTTGAGCTGAAGAGACATTTCATTCGTGAAGAGTGTGAACTGGCTTCCAGGGCACCTGTACTCACATGCATATGCACACACACACACACACACACACACACTCACACACTCACACACACCAATATTAACGATCCTTGAAAAAAAGGACTGAGGAGATAGATCAGCAAGCTCTTTACTGTGCTCGAGTGAGGACTTGATTCAGTCACCAGAACTGAACAAAGCAATGCCTGGTGTGGTGGCACATGCTTGTAATCACTGTGCTGGAGAGGCAAAGACCGCCAGATTCTCGGGACTCTGGCCAGCCACACTAGGCAAATCAAGGGACTCCAGGCAATGAAAGACCCTTTCTCAAACAAACAAATGGCAAACGGAGAAGATGGTGACTGAGAACCTCAGCTGGAGTTGACCTCTGGCCTCCACACAGGCATGCACATGCGCACACACGCCCACACAGAGTAGATGCTTCAAGTTTCATGTTTTGGGAGTAAGAAATGTATGCTGGGCACGTCTGTAACTTTCTGAGGACCACACAAAGCATCAGTAGGGCAAGATTCAAATCGAGTAGTCTGTGAGGTCCCTGCTGCTCAGCAGGGTGACCTTGAGTCCGAGGGGCTGGAGCAGAGGTCATGTGTGTTTCTGAAGCTAGGAGACTGTTGTTTCTATTATCTGGCTGGGTGCTCTCTTTGATATGCTATCCACTTACTAGGTCAGAGAAGGTCAGAGATCAAGTCCCAAAATCAAAACCTCCATCTCTGGGACTGACCAGACAGAAGGTGCTAAGACCGGAGAGCACAGGTTGGAAGCCTGGGTACTACCCTTACATTCCACCCATTGTGACCTGGAGGTTGTGCGTCGTGGCACCCTAAAGACGATTGCTGATATTGACATGGCTAGATGAGATATTAAGTCAACAACCCACCAACCATCAGCTCTGAATTCCCACCCTGATCCCTTTCATATGAAGGACAAGTCTGTGTCACAGAGCACAAGGATCACCTCCTCCCACCATCGCCCATCTGATAGTTTCTCAACTGTGCTGGGAAGGTTTCTAGTCTGCCTTCAAGGCTCTTCAGTAATCTCTTTTTCAATCTTGCAAACCTTTTAGTCTCTTTCCTCTGGAGTCTAACTGAGGCTGAGGGCCACTGGGGTCTGAGAGAGATATGTGGTTCAAATGTTGCAAAAGGGAATGAGACATGCATCGCTTGAGACTTTAGTAAGCCTCTGCTGTGAATTCCCAGTTGGGTATGGGACCGGGAGATGAGCCCATGTAAGGAAAAGATCCATGAGGTATAAAAAGCACCAAGAAGGCAAGAAGTAAGTCCTTGAGAAAGACAAAGAGGATCAATCGTAGGAGACATCAGGATAAGTCTAATTTGGAGTGCTCACGCCTGGACATCTGCTCCTACTCAGGACTGCTCCTGACAACCATGATGCTGCACCGGAGGAAGTACATCACCTTGGAAGCCCACCCTGGTTCAGGCCAACATCACCATAGGCTCAGGCATTTTGAACATTTGGTCCTTCCTCACTTGGTAGTGCTATTTGGGACGGTTTTGAAACCTTCAGGAGGTGGAGCCTTGCTGGAGGAGGTGTCTCAGTGGGAGCGGGAGTGGCAGTTTATAGCCTTGCCCACTCTCGGCTTTCTTTGTGAGGTTGAAGACTGACCTCTCAGCTTCCTAATTGGTTGCCTACTGCCATGTCTTTCCTGCTGCTATAGGCTCTTTTACCTCTGGAAGCCTAAGCCAAAGCAAACTTCCTTTTGGAAATTGCTTTTGGTGGCAGTGGTTTTTCACAGAACAGAAAAGTAATGAATACAGGATCTTAACTTCAGGTACTTATCTTTTTTGTTTGTTTGGTTTTATTTTTTTAACAGAAGTAAAACTGGATTTCCTTCCCATCTCTTCTTTCCTTTCTTCCTTTTCCTCCCATTCCCAGCCCAGAATCACCCACATTGCTGCTGCTCTAGACCACAGCTGAGCTCACATCTCCATGTGGTGTTCAGAGGTCTCTCTGGCTCCCGGGCTGCTCTTTGTCTCCTCACCCCGCTAACTTTACCAGTTGTGCATTCTTTTGGCAAATCAGTTCACCTCTAAAGTCTCCCAAATCCCACTTTCCTTAGCTTGTCTAACATTCCAATCCACCTTGCTTAAAATAAATGGCAAAGCATGTATCAGTTCTCTTAGGGAGTGCAGCTGTTATCTAACTCTGCATTGACTTAACCATAGAAAGCATGCAGGGTTAACTCATCCTCACTAAAGCAATGCTATCTGCAGCTTTGTTTATTGAATTTTTTTTAAAAAAAATATTCCTAAGGTAGGTTCCAGGAAGAGAAGAGTAGTGCCATGAGCATATGTGTATGGCATGCATGTATATGTGTGTTTGCATGTGTGTGTACACATGCATGTGGAGGTCTGAATCTATAAACTGCTTTCGGTAGGATTCCATTTTCACAATATTTATCCTGTCAGTACATATGCACAGAAGGTTTCTTTATTGCTTGGTATTTTCTTCAGTTCTTTTCAGTATTTTAAAACTGTATAAGTTTTTCACTGCGGGTTAGATTTATTCTGAGAGTAACCCAATTTCTTTCTCAGTCTGTCTTTGGTATATGCGTATATGTTCACAAAAAGGAGTTTAGTTGTAGTTCCCTACTGGGTTATGCACATCTCAGAAGCAGTGAGTTACTAAATAAAAAGACCAGTGTCAGGTGTGGAATACGTCTCCTAGAACTGGTAGTCAGAGGTAGTCTATAAACCTAAAACAATACAGGCTATTGTCATGCCCTTGCTTGTCCACCAGAACTTGATGGTTACTACCTATTGCTTTAGACACCAAACACACTAGTCACAGGCCAAGAAGAAATCAATACTGGTCAGGAAGCTTCCTTCCCAGCTGCGGGCAGGTGCCATGCAGGCAGCTGAAGAGAGTGGTCATCAACAGTGTTACACACCTGTTGGGAACCCTATGAACTGCTTCAGTGACTCATGTGACCAGATGGCTCATAGCATATACATTATGAGGGTAACCGACCACTTTCTGGCTGGATTTTAAGGCCTGTCCAACAGGAGAGAACACATGCCTGGTACTATAATATGGCCAAGAATCCATGGTTGGAAGCTCAAAGACCCCAGGGGGTAAACCTACTATTGTTATTCTACTAAATGAACATAATATCAACCGCCCTCTAAATTAAACTCTATGTCTTAGGTTAATGCAGTTTTCGGACCTTATCAGAGATGATTCTCTGTGCAGTGGAAAACAGTTAAGACAGAAACTCACAGTTGGTCAATGTACCGGGACTAAATATGGTTTGCTCAGCCACAAATAGGACATTTGTATTACATCTATCCCCAAAGCTCAGAGACCATCACAGAAAAGTCAAAAAGATTCTACAAGCCAGGGGACAGGGAGAACATAGTCAAACAGTGCGTTCTGAACACAATGGGCTGGTTCATTCATGAACCCACAGCCACTGTGGGTGCCTGTACAAGATCTGTGTAAAATCAAGCCAGTCGGCATTCTAGCATGGAGTATGGAGGGGGGTGGCAACTCCCAGCCTTAACTGAGGAGCTATGGACAGTTAATGGCTTCTTGGGGAAGAAGATATTTTTAAGAATGTGGCTTCTAGTAAGCTGACCACACTCTAATCCGTGGCCCCACCTCCAGGAGTATATGGGCAGTAAAATTGGAGTCTACGGATTTTTTTTTTTAAAGGACACAGTTAAGGGAGGAATGGGAAGTGAATATGATCAAAACACATTGTATGAAATTCTCAAATAATCCATAAAATAGTTTTAAAAGAAAAAAAAAAAAAGGATTTCCAAAGAATGATATCTCCCACCTCCCTGAGTAGTCTTTCTGGAGTTTTCCAGTTTCTTTTCCATGTTTCTTCCATTCAAACATTTAAGGCAGCAATAACAAAGCAAACAAATGAAAAACATGTTAAACAAATGAAAAATGCACTCTGTAGAGCAGAGTGCAGTAGGAAAATATCGGTCTGTTCACTTCCATTGTTATGGGCCGTGAAAGTCAGGTACTCACGACGCTGGTAAGGACTGAGCTGCTTCACCCCTCCAAAAGAAATGTGTTCAAGTCCTGGCCATGAGGACCTCTGACTGTGGCTATACGTAAAGACAAGGTCTTTACAGAGCTAATGCAGGAAAAAGAAGGCACAACTGTGGCTTTAATCCCATACTGGTGTATTTACTGCCTTCTAAAAAGAGGTAGTATAGACATAGACAGCAGAGAGCATGGGCATCACAGGGATGCCTGGCTGCAAGCTTCCCTGCAGCTGTATTGGGAAGCAGTACTGGGGATCCAGAGCCCTGTGAGATGCTCCCTTCCTGTTGTCTGAGACATACTCATTTACAAAACTGTCATTTGTGTTTTTAATGTGCAGTGTGTATGCACTGCACATTAGTCAGGATCTTTAATTCATCCATTGTCATGACTGGGTGCAGAATGTTCAGTTTTTAGTTAGTTACAAGGTCTGTGTATCACTGTCTGTCCTGGAACTTGCTGTGTAGACCAGACTTGCCTGGCCTGTGTCTGCCTCCCAAGTCTTGAGTCTAAGGTACATGCCATGACACCCAGATTTGCTTATTTTCAAAAGTCATGCAGATCTGTGTATTCTTTGCCTGAAACAAGACCACTAAAGAATCCACATTTGATGGGACTTTATTGCATGTTACAGCCCTCCCCATGTTTGGATCCCCACTATTTTCTGTGTTTGCATTAATGGTTCTTTATTCCTAAGGTACACATCCTGTTTAAGCATGCAGTTGCTTTAGAATATACAAAGGGCATGGGGTGCACAGCCTTTGGGGACTCTTGTTGTAGCTATACTGCTGCCTTGCTGTTTTGCCAGAAGCAGCTCCTCACTGTTCCCCAGAGATGAACCTGAGTTCTGGTCCCACCCTATTGTTCTTACTGCTTCACTGCAGAGACCTGGTGGAGACCCTGTATGGTCACAGAGAGAACTCTCCAGTCTTTGCCATGGGGACATTTATGGCTCACAACTGAGAGTCTCTCAGTTTTATCAACCACCTGAGGACCTACTTCTTAACCAGAGGACAGAATGTCAAGTGATCCATGCTGTCCATCTTCTGAGGGGCAGAAAAGGAAGAGTCGATGTAAACCAGAGCTTACACAAAGGTTTCATGCAAATAACCCAAAATAGTCTTTTCTCCCTAGCTTCCCACAGGGAGGTCTGTGGCTGGTGGGAACAGCAGATAGTGGTGGGCAAGTCATGGGACGACATATTCTCCTTCTAATTCTAATGCTAGGCTCAGAGACCACATGACCTACTTTTCTGTTTACCTCAAACCCAGTCCTTTCTTTTTCTCAAAATGAACCAGTGGAATCTGGGCTGTTGTGACACACACCTTTAGTCTCAGCACTCAGGAGGCAGAAGCAGATGGATCTCTGTGAGTTTGAGGCCAGTGTGGTCTACAGAGTGAGTTCCAGGATAGCCAAAGCTACAGAGAAACCCTGCCTCAAAACCAAACCAAACCAAACTAAAACAAAAGCAAAAACAAACAAACAAACCCAGAAAAACATAAAACAAACAAACAAAAAGAGTCAGTGGGTTCTGTCAGGGCAGGACAATTCCCATGGTTATGGTGGGTGAGCCTTCAACAGCTTGACTGTATGCCCATGAGGCTTTGGGGAAAGTTGTTCCTACTGTGTGCCACTGGGTGTTGTTGGAGGCTTTGATGTTTCCTAAGGTTGCATAAGGTGCACTTTCAAAGATAGAAAACAGAGGAAGAAAGTCTAACCAATACAAACATCAAAATAAACCTGATCTTTCTGCCATAAATTAGGGGGCTGGAAAAATGGCTTTCTACAGCTGGGGTATTTGATGTGCTGAACTTGCTGGGTTGGCAGATTAATCGCATTTATACTGGGAAAGTATTCCAGGACATTAAAGGATTTATTTGTTTGCTAATCTGCTTCAGGCCCAGAGGCCTTGTTACAAAATAAGGGGGCGGAAGGAGAAGAGAAGGGGCTGAAAGGAGGGAGCTAGGAACAGGACAGGATTGCTTCCCTGTTGGGCGGGGAGTTTTGTTAACCTAAAGAGGCTAGAGCTCTCCAACACCATAGGAACCTCCGACAGAGCCTCTGTGTTTATGAGACAAAGAAGTTTGCTTGTTTGCTCTTACCTATAAAGTTAATGTGATCTTCCTCTGTAAACACACAAGCAGAGTTCTTCCTTGTTTTAAAAATCTAGGGTTTGGAAGTGTTTGCTTGAGAGACAAGCAGATGGAAAAAAAACACGGGGAATTCTGGGAGATTTACTGAACACCCCCCCCCCGCCCCCCGCGGATAGTGGCTTTCATCTGAGGCAGTTCCCTTTCTTCCTATTTTCTAAAAAAACCTCTTTTCCCTCAAATGCAAACAAACATTTGCTTTCCTGTTGCCTTTTCCCCCTGCGGACAGGCTACGAAGTGCACTAGCCAAACAGTCTCTTAATCTCTTTTCCAAAGACTATAACCTTCTTTTGGCAAACCAGCCATTTTATTTTGTTCCACAGCACCTTGACAATGCTCAGAAAACATAATCCTCTCCTCACAATGGAATCTCGGCTTTGCTGTTCTATCCCCGGCAGCCCAAGCGATGGAATTAAAGGACAGTTAAGCTTTTCCAGCGAGGCATTTCCTTCCTTGAGGTCCTCACAGAAAAGTCTGCTTTATTTTTAGTAATATCCTGGCTCCTGGTATTGTATTTGTGCACATAATCCCTCCACAATAACGCTAGCTGTCTGGTGGCACGTCCCCCCAAGGAACTCAAAGGCCTTTACAGACGTTAATTAGTTCTCCCAGCGCCCGGGTGAGATGGGTGGGTGTTCCACTCCAATCTCTGTATTATTATTCCCATTTTGTGATTTTGCCAAAATTCTTTTGCCTTCTTCCCCAGTGTGTTTCCGAATGGAATTCATCCTCAATGCTGGGCTGGCTGGTTAAGTCCACGGGAAAGGAAGAAACCAGAGTAAAATGAAACAGAAGAGGCGGGTAAAGCGCACTGTCAAGTCAAGAAGGCTGGGCTGATGGGATGCAGGGAGCATGATGGCTCCCCTAGCTTCTCCACAGATGCACTGGGAAGTAAGAGAAGAGGGATGTACAGCCCTCCCATTCACCCAGAGTGGAGGAGAGCCCAGCCTGGGAACCACAGTAGACAAGATGCTCACTAACATCAACAAAGAGGCAGGAACCAGAAAGACTCTTGTGACATTCCCAGTCTCCAGCAAGGACATTTTGGGAACTGTTCTTTCTGGGTCTCAGCCCTACCAGAGCAGTTGATACCTCCTGTACTCATCAGCACAGGTTCTTCTAAGGTGGAAACGTGTTTCTGAAACCCTGGTCGTGTGGACTGTATTGATGATGATGTCTTTTTTCATGATAGAGGAAAAACTCTTTGAGGGGTGGTCAAGAATCGTTAGTTGAAAGAAAACTTAGCACAGAGCCAGCAAGATGGCTCCCCTGGTGAAAGCCTTTGCTGTCAAGGCTGACAATTACAGGGACCTTCTGAGAAAGGAGACATAGAATCCTCCAGAAAGCAGTCCTCTGACTGCCGCATGTCCATGGTGGCCCAAGCACACTTGCACTACACAGGCACAAACACAAATCTAGGAACTTTTAGTTTTAAAAAAATAAAAGCACAACTCCTCTACAGAGAAAATAATTGAGACAACTGAATGAAGTGACTTCCTAGTGGAGGGCACAATGGGCTTGGGGGTCCCAGAGGTCATAGGCTGGTTCTTGCAGCAGAGCAGCAGGGACTTTGTAGGCACACACATGGACAGATGAATGAGCACCGATGTACAGCCAAGGTGGACAAATGGATTGTTTTGTTTGTAGTTTCTGTCTTTGCCAGTGAGTGTTTCTGGCTTTAGCAGATGCCCTGGGGGAGTTAGAGGTAAGGTCCCTTGGAACTCAGAGGCCACCTGGAGGAGCTTGTGAGAGCAAGGGCAGAGTGAGGGTGAGAAGGGATTACGGCAGAGAATGTGAGGAACAGGCTATAGAGAGCTGATGGTGTCACTGCCAGTCTGTAGTTGACAGACATGAGCTCCACCAGGAAATCTGGGAAAGTACTTGAGGTAAGATTTGCAGAAAGATGTGAATTGTACATGAACCAGAATGTGACCTTATTTTGTTGGAGCTGACAGTCAAGTCTAGGATGACAAATCTTGTTAACTTGACTGCATCCACCAGTTCTCCAGGACCTAAAGAAGCAGGTGTTGCAAGCAGGCCTTTGTGTTAGAGTTGTATGTTCATGTTGCTGGCTGTGTTTATTTTCACATACTCGCCTGGACCTACACAACTTCCTAATTTTACATTATTATTTTATTTTTACCGTGGTTCCTTTTCTTCTAATTTTGTCATCTTTAAAAGTTCCAGCTGGAAGTTGTATCGTTTCCTGGTTCTGCTATTATGTATTGCCACTTCAGTGGATTAAAGCGACACAAATGGACTGTTAGCTCATAGGATCTGAAATGGGTCCGTTAAATGGAGTTATGATTAATTGACTAGCAGCTAGTTGAGTCACCATTCTGGAGGCTCTAGAGCTTTTCTGCCTTGTCTGGAGCACTGTTCTGTCCCTGCAGCCCTTCTTTCAAGCACAAGGCTAGCTGTGCTTCTTCACCTCTTCAGACCCTTATTGATTACAGCAGGTCTATTCTGAAGTCCAGGACTGTGTCAAGATCCTTAGCTGTACCTGCAAAGTCACTTGGGCCACGTGAAGGTGATGCTGCACATCCAGTTTAGGGATAAGGACACAGATGTATATGGAAGGAGCTCATTCTAAAACACACAGAAGCGCATGTCATCTTTGCGTTTTTACCTTCCAAAGATTGCTGCTGGCTCAGTCATTTCTATTGTTTTTTGTGTGTTAATTTCTGCTTTAATGTTCATCTTTTTCCTGGGGTGAATTTGAGGTTCTTGTCTTTTTTGAGTGGGATACTTAATTCAGCTACTGTGTTACCCACTGACCTTTACATGGTATTTTCACAGCTATATAATGGCTTCTTCTATGATAAAGGAATCATTTAAATAGCTTTTTGTTTTTGGTACTGTTCCTATACTGAGTTTTGTTTTCTCCACTATGTAGTTAGAAAGCATGAATCATAACTGCAGATACCTGCTTGAAGCTACACACAGTGTGAGAGGTGCTGTTTGCAGTTCAAACACATTTGCTGTGGATTGTTATTCTATCTTGAAGCAAGGTATCAGGTCAAGGAGAGCTTTTCTTCCCCTTTTAATAGCAGCATAATATTTTACTGTACAGATAAGCTATATATAGATTAGAATATGGTTATGCAAATAAGGCTGAAGCTTTCCCTTTGCCATTCCTCCCCGAGTATTTGCAGAATAGAGTAGAATTTCTGAATCAGAGGGTAGTTAGTGAGTGCCTGGAGATTATCTTTACTAATTCCCTTCCATAGTTTATTGATAGTCTATTTTTCCCCCTGTCCTCAGAAGACGAGGCCCTATGTGTTACAGCCTCTGTGTCTCCACTAGATTACCTGGCATAGTCTCTACTACTAGGTCCTCATAGGGTATATAACCTGTGGTTATTCCCAGCTCGAAGATAGTCTATCTCTTCTATTTGTCATACTTTTCAGCATTAGGATTGTACTGGTACAAATATTTTAATTGCTATCTTGAGTCCACTACTTTAGCCCCATCCTTCACTTAAATAGCATTCACCTGACTTAAAAAAATTATTTTATGTATATGAGTACACTGTAGCTATCTTCAGACACACCAGAGGAGGGCATTGGATCCCATTACAGATGGTTGTGAGCCACCATGTGGTTGCTGGGGATTGAATTCAGGACCTCTGGAAGTCAGTGTTCCTAACTGCTAAGCCATCTCTCCAGCCCTCAAAACACTTATTGTTCAGGCTTTAATGCTTCTGGCTACTACTACTTAAGTTTCAAGTCTCTGTTGCTTTCAAATAAGGTATTTGTGTTTTCCAAGATATGCTCAGGTTGTCTTGAGAGGAACAAACAGTAAAACACCTATGCACTTCCAGGTAGGACTCCAGAAAAAGGAGAAAATAAGCAAGGACCTACTGGCTTCACTTTCAGAAAGTTACATAGTGACAGTTGAGGAGATGATTTCATTCTTTCTTTCTAAGGATTTTTCTGTAGTTGTTTTCTCATCACGATATGTTCAACAGATTCTCAAGCTTATAATCCCAGGTCTTGGGAGCCTGAGACAGGAGGATTGCCTTGAGATGAAAACCAGTTTGGGGTACAGACCTAGTCTTAAACTAACCAAAACACAAACTATACCTTTTCCACACATTAGAGATAAGAACTGAACCATTTTCAGGTCAGTTCAGGGTGAGTTATCAGCTATGAAGAAATAAAAGGAAGAATCCTGTTTTCAATGTTAGGTAAATAGACAAAACCCCAATTATTTAAACCTTCTGGAACACTATGAAGAGATCAATATCAATATCCCTGGAACGCTAGAAGAATGAAGAACAAGTATAAATTTCTGAACAGATGTCAAAAAGTAAACCATATGAAGACAAAAAGCTGGCTGTTTACCTGTTAAACTTAAATAGGCCATGCCCTGTATTATGCACAACAAACACAAACAGTATGATCATGTACCACTTGTCTAAAACACAAGAGCCTCTGGCCTCAGAAATAAAACCCTTAAGACAAAGCTGGCATAAACAAGCAGTGCTGACACCTGGCCTGGTCTTTTGTGTGCTTTATAACAGTATTGGTGCAAAAAGGACACAAGCCAAATAAGGTAATAGCTCCATTTATGGTAAGATTGAAGATATGGGGTAGGTTACTGCAACCTATGCATGTAGTGTGGGTCCTGGAACCTTGACTAGGGATATTGTGGTAATGGAGAAAAGACAAGACACACAGACACAGGTACAGACACTGGAGCCAGGTTGGGGTCTGCACACTGATAAGGGCAGCTACTGCCAGGAACCTAGAGCCTCATTGTGTTTATTAAGCACAGCACAGGAGGTCTTGGTAGAAAGTATCTAATAGCTGAGCAGGCTCAGGCTGTAAATCCAGAAGGAAGCTGCAGTTGCTCGCTTTTGGTGACTTGCAACACTACAGCTCCCTCTCGAGTCACACGCATATGGAGTCCTTGACATGGCCATGTCAAGGACATGTACCCACTCAGAACTTAACCATCAGGACTTCCTCTGCTTTCTGACTAGTGCTCTAAAATCCTGTTCAACCCTGAGCTTCCACTCCTTTCAACTACCATCACAGCACCATGGGAACAGACCTCCCAGGTTCAGGCATTCATTTCCATCAACACATTTCTTTCCTAGGTTTATTTCTTCCTGCATCTTATTTATTCTGCATTTCATCCTTGTACAGTATTCCAGTCTTTAGACAGGATATGAGTGCCATGGATTATAATGCAAGTCCATAGATTGTGATGCTCATTAAGGCCTGCTTAAAACTGAAGCAACTAATACACATGTCATTTCTATATGAGACAGGGCCTTGCTGTGTAGACTTTCACTTACATTCAAGCTTATGCTTTAAATCTCACTGACTCTTCTAAGATGTTTTTTCTGCTCAACTCTGATTATTCTCAAGTGCCACTGTGTTCTATTGTTTCCCTGACACTTCAACTGTTCTTACAGCTACAGGTAGGTCTACTGTTCTAAACTTCAAACTGTCACTGTGCCTACCAAAGACACATGACTTTAGGGCTGCAACTGTTTACATGGTATTCCTCGATCCTCATCCTTGGGGATTACAAACCCTTTGCTGCTTGGAACTTCCAGTAGCTGGGTGTATGTATCTTCTGCAACTAGTGGAGCTGCTGGCCACCTTGTGGGAATCTGAAGGAGTTTCAAACCTCAACACTATGGGTAAGTCTACAGGTCTTTCTCTCAAATATCCAAAGCGCAGGGCAAGTATGAGGTTTCTGTGATCTCCTCTGCCAGAGGAAGAACTTCTAGTTTACCCATGCACTGTGGGAGTAGGGTTTGAAGAGAGCTCAGAACTGAACAGCATGTGAAGCTGAGGCTAAGTTACAGCTTTTTATGTGGCAACATCCAAACTCCTTTGTTGGCCAAGATCAACACCTTTCATTCCCTGACAAATTCTGGTTTGTACTTCATGGGGAAAGGTGTTCTCTTCAGATTCTTGCCCAGTCCTTGGGGAATCAGATTTTCTTTTACTTTCTTGGATTCTGGGTCATATACAGGATAAACTGAGGCCTTTCTTCACAATTTTATTTACAAGCAACTAAAATGAAAATGGGAACACAAAAGTAGCATTGAGGTATGGTTCATCTTAGTGTGTAAGTCTAATTTCTTTATCCCAACACAGGATCCAAGCTGGCTTCATACTCTCTATGTAGCCCAGGTTGGCCTTGAGCTCCTAATCCTGTAGTTCCACCTCTCAAATGCTAGGATTTCTGGCATGTGTCACCAAGCTCAGTTCTAACCAAATGATCTGAATGATGACATGTTCTACACTGTCACATTTGAAGTTCACCTTGTGTGTTTGATCCAACATTTTGATATTATTTAAGTAAATATAATACTTAATCTGACAGCACAGTACTAAATAGTAACATTCTTCATTCCTTAAGTGATGTTAATGTGAACAATGCTGTCTTGCAAGTACACCAAACAGTGCTGGAAGGAACAGCTGTGATGTGACATCAGACAACTTCAGCCACAGAACTGCATCTGTAATGGTGATGGTCAGGAGTCCCTGACTTGTCTCATTCTTAGACACCAGCTGCTAGATTTCCATTGTTCGGGGGATCATTGGGACAGAGTTTTTTCAAGGTTTATGTAACATTAAAGTGTCCTCTGTTTGTGTGTACATGCTACGGTATATATGTGAAGGGCAAAGGACAACTTATTGGGTTCTCTCTGTCCACCATGTGGGTTCCAGGGATCAAACTCAGGTTGTTAAGGTTGGTGGCAAATGCCTTTACCTGATTAGCCATCTCCATAGTCCTGTTTAACCAAAAAGTAACAGGCAACTTGCACATATGTATACATTAAAACTGGTATACGTTCTGAATTCCTTACAGTATCTTAGAAAAGCTGAGAATGCTTTCTGGGCTTGAACTAGCTCTACACTTTAACATTTCTAAGTCTTCCAAGGGTATTGTTGTGTCTCTGGTAATTTCATGCTTTCTGGTCAGAAATGCACGTGACAACAATAGCAAAGGGAACAGTACATTTGGAACTAAACCTGGCTGGCTTTGAGCACGGACTAGAGGTAGAAGATGTGGCTGAGCTGGCTGAGCAATTTCCTACCATGCACTGGGCTCTGGGTTCAAGGTTATGTACTGCATAAACAGTACAGGGGAATACACCTATAATCCCAGCACTTACTGGGTAGAGGCAGTTTAAGGTCACAACCTCCAACCTCCCTGGCTATACACGGAGATAGAGGCTCTATCTTTAAATCAGAAACCTGGTGATACTCTTCATGATGTCCTTATACAAATACATCTTCCATGTTGTATAAAACAAACTTCTACTATCCCACACTGACAAGAATTCTAGAGTAAGGAATTAACAAGGGTTAATATATACTGTTGAAAATCAAAGGTAAAACTGGTTTGAACTCATGCCCAGAGAAATGTTTATTGTACTCAAATGATTCAAAACATTTGGCTCTTCAACTCCAGTGAGGATATTTCAAACATTTACCTATTAAGAAACCGTAAACACTCTCAAGACAAAATTTGGAAACAAACTTTTTCTAGAAAATATATGCACATAAGTATTTCTTAGACTGTATGTAGCCCACTCTTCTCTTGGTAATCTTCATAAAAGCGCCTCAGTGACTCTGGGATTCTGGGTGTCACAATGCTCAAGGCTTGAGTGAAATGCCTCTTCATAATGCAGTCGGCTTTAATGTTTTCTTCCAGAGCTAGGAGAGCAGCCTCCTTGCAGACCGCTATGATCTGAAATTGAACAAATAAAAGGAGGCAGAAAACAGTTAGTACTCTTTTGTAGATAAATTATTTTCAACATATTTATCTCTAGAATGACATTAAAAAAACCCTTATAAGAGTTCCAGGACAGCCAGGGCTGTTACACAGAGACACTTTATATTGGAAAGAAAAAAAAAAAAAAGCCAAAACTCTTTTTATTTTTGAGATTATAATATAATTACATCATTTCCCCCTTCCCTTTCCTCTTTATAAAACCTATGTACCCCACCACTCTCTTTCAAATTCATGGCCTCTTTTTCTTTGTTATTTGAGTGTATGTGTAGTTCTAAATATTCAAGTACAATTTGCTCAGTTTGTATAGTCTTTCTTGTATGTTTTAAGGGTTGATAATTTGGAATAAAAAAAAATCTCTGTGTGCTCTTCTTTGGGGGTAGACTATTTCTCTTGCTCTCAGAATTACTTAGCTACTGTGTAGCATTGAGGCCTTGTGGGTTTTCCATATTAGCATGTCTATAGGTGTCCTTTTTCAGGTTCCATTCAGGCAGCCATGCTGGTGAGACTTCATGTTGAGTGTATCTTCTGACATGTGGTGTGACTTTTGCACTATGAGCATATCACTTTGGGAGTTGTTCAAATTAATGTTTGGTGTTCTGGTGGTGCTATAAATAGATCCAGGGCCTCATATTATGTTATGCAAAACTTTTAAGTTTACATATGGAAAAAGCAACTGTATACAGAGCTGTCTGTTCTTTCCTTCTTTCCAGAGCAAACTAGAGCCAGCACAAAGCTATATGACAAGCAGGTGTGTGGGAAAGTGAACCACGCCAGGAAACTTGGTATAGTTGAATGTGTTCAGAGTCCCTGGCACCCAGGCATCCACCTGAGATAGTAGGCAGCTCCCTGTTCCCTACCAGACTCCTGGCCTGGAACATGTGTCACACTTCCCACATAGGAAACGTAACCTGTGGTCATGTAGCCCAAAACAGAGATCTCCATGCTAATGAGGTATCTAGAGGCCCTGAGGGTTTAGCCAAGAAGCTTCCCTACATGGACATTCCTCCCTACAAAAGGTATTTAATCTCTGGTCTACTCTGAGAAGGTGGTATATACCCATTTTCCACAATGAACAACCAATAAACAGTTTGGAACCAAGGACTGTCTCTTTCATCAAGAACCTCTGTGGGGAGCATGGAGAAGGCCTTCACCTACAGAGCAGCCTAATTCTCCCACTGAAGGCCCCTCTGCACTCCCAGACAACTGCTGCTAAGCTAAGGACAATCACAATGAGCTAAGCCAGAGTTTCCCATTCCCCTGGCCCCGTCTTAGTCCTCAGTCCAAGGGCCCCCAACTCTGTTCCCAACTCCCCTCTACCCAAGTGGTGCCTAGATGTCCAGGAGTTTGGGAGCCAACAACCCCAGGCTCTTCATTGTCCGGGACTCTCAATTCTCCATTCCCAACTCTGTGTGGTTTCCCATTGGCTACAGGATTCCTGGGAGTCAGAGAACCCCAGCTTTGGCCTTCCACATTCTAGGCTGCATTTTCCTACCCCATGAGCCATGTATTTGCACTTTGCTCAAGCCCAGCACCCAACAGCAGTGGCACAGGGTAAATACAGTCTACAATTCTGCATTTTGTCTGCCCAGCACCCCAGTGGAGGGGCAAAACATATGTGCTGTTAAGTGTGTGTGTGTGGCCCCATTTCCAACACAGTTGGCTAAGGACAGGCTGTGAAGTTTGGGAGGGAGGAGCCCTTGACACGTACTATGATGCATAGTGAGGCCCTGCTAACCAGGACCCCTAATCACAGCACAGAGTTTGTACATTTCTTTCAACTTTTGCTGTATGATCAGCATATGAAACATTTCTTTCCTGTATCTCTTTGATGAGCTCTTGACTCCTAGTAATATTAGAAAAGTGGACTGTTTCCTCAGGGAGGAAAGCTGGGAGAACTGAGAAGAATCTGGAGAGAAGTTAGAATTGATACAGAGAGAAGGAGAGCCAGTGAGCAGAAAATACTAGGGAAGGGTGGGTCACTGGATTTAAGACAGCTGAAGCAGGCAGAGGCCAGTATTGTTCCAAAGATCCACTGCATTACTGTGGTGAACGGGCCCACTGGATGAAAAGAGATTTTCAATTTTCAGGGGAAAAAAAAAAGGAAAAGAATGATGAGTGATGCTAGCTACACCCCATATAGGTGAATGAAGGCTAGGTGAAAACAGTTTGCTCACTTAACTGAAAATGAGTTCCTCTGCTTAGCTAGTCAAGCAGATACAAGTAGCTTTCTAGGGGATTTAGCAGCCTGCTTTGACAGGTTTCACACACACACACACACACACACACACACACACACACACACACACAGAGGCGGGGGGGGGGGGAGGGAGGAAGGGGAGGGAGGGAGGGAGGAGGAGGGAGGGAGGGAGGGAGGGAGGTAGGGGGAGAGGAGAGAAAGACCCCACTGCTGTGGGGATATATATGTGGGGCTTTGTCAAATTTCAACAGTGTAACTATTAGTTCTGGGCTTCATTAATGAGCACATAAGCCAACTACAGTGGTTATGCTTTTCTGAAAATAAAGTGGCTACAAAATTGCTAAGGCAGGAAACATAGCAAATGTAATATGGTGATTTCAGTGGGAACTTGAGAGCCTCCACAAAGGGAGGTAAGGGACCTTAATAAGAGAGTTCTTCTAACAACTCACCTAAGAAGCACCTCTTTCATCCAGACAAGGTGTAAGCATCACTGGAGAAGCCTGGAGTGCTGGATGCTAGAGTATCCCTTCCTTACTCTCTAATAGTACAGAGAATATATCCAGAGTGTAACTCTCTCTTTGATAAGGGAAAGAACAAAGTGCTAGACTTTGGGTCAACAGTACATTTTACTGATCCAATCTGAGATTTGTCCTAGAAAATACAGTCCAGCAACATAATTATTTTCTGAATATCTCCTATAAATGTTAGACAAACATCAACTCTATACTCATTCAGTTGCTCTGTAACTGATGCCTTAAGTTTTGCACACTTACTAAAGCACATACTGACCATAGGAAGGTACATAAAATGTGGTGGTGGTGTTGGGGAGGAGAACTTGGTAAGAAAGGAGATGATCAAAAGGATGCTTGGAGCTTGGTTCTCATGGTCAGCAGGTTGGTGGGTAGGACTGTGGCACAATGGTTAAAGAAAATAAATGATCTGGTCTGGCTAGCTTCTTGTCAGAATGCAGTGATTAAATTGGAACAGAAAGAATTTACCTTGAAGGTAGACGCTTTATAATCTGGAGCTTCTGGTATGTATTAACATCTGAGAATGGCCTTGATTTTAATAAAAACATTTCATCTACATTGTGGGATAGTACTTTGAAACAGAGAGGTGGTAACATTTGGATTAGATGGGAGGTTCTGTAGAACCTCTGAAGGAAGACAGTGTGAGACAAGTGCTGAATGCTGGGCCTCATGTCAGAGCCCTCCTCACAGCTGTATCCAATCTGCATGCAGTCCAGGGCCCATGAAGAAGCTATGGATGTGGCTAATATAGGATTGTAAACTGTAAGTTTTATGAAATGTCTGGTAACTCAACTCATAGATCTCAGTTCATCTCTAGATAAAACACTGCCACAGTGTCACCAACTGGACACCTCTGGAAGGAGTTGCCTTTGTATTTTCTACCGGTGAGTTTTAGCACTTTAACAAAATTTACCCTGTTCCTTGGTAATATGTATTTTTTTTTTTTTTTTTTTTTTTTTTTTGGTTTTTTCGAGACAGGGTTTCTCTGTGTAGCCCTGGCTGTCCTGGAACTCGCTCGGTAGACCAGGCTGGCCTCGAACTCAGAAATCCGCCTGTCTCTGCCTCCCAAGTGCTGGGATTAAAGGCGTGCGCCACCACCGCCCGGCGGTAATATGTATCTTTATCTTGTATCATGATAGGGAATGCTTGGAAGACCCAATTACACAATGCTTTCTTGCTAATTTGCTTTTATTTGCAATATACAATAAAAAACAGGACAGGCAGTACGGATTCCTTAGCCAGGCTTCCATTCCCCAGTCAACACCAATGCACTAGCTGCTCTGTCCAGCAACTACAAAAGGTCAAGTATAGACATAGACCTTCATACTGGACAGAGAAGAGGTGGATATGTATACATAACAGATCCAGGTTCAAATGGACTAGATGACTTTAGATGGGGGAAGTCCTTTTTTTCTTTTCTCCTCTTCTTCTTTCTCCTCCTCTTCTTTTTTTTTGGTTTTTCAAGACAGGGTTTCTCTGTGTGGCCCTGGCTATCCTGGAACTTCCTTTGTAGACCAGCCTGGCCTTGAACTCAGAGATACATCTGCCTCTGCCTCCTGAGTGCTGGGATTAAATGTGTCCACCACCATGCCAGGGTACTTTAAAAAAAAAAAGATATACACACACACAAACACACACATATACATATGTATGTAAAAATGTTTTACTTGCATGTATGTACATGTGTGTACTTGAGAAATCAGAAGAGGAACTTGAATTCCCTGGAACTGGATCTTTGTGAGCCACCATGAGGGTGCTCAGAACCAAACATGTCTAGTGCTCTAACCAATGGGCCATCTCTCTAACTCTCTTTTTTAAACATATTTTTTAGTGATGGAATGGAGTACTGTTTTTTAGGTGCTCTACTGCCAAGCTACACATCTCTAGTCCATCAAAATGAAACCCCACCAACCAGAATCTTATGAATCATAGCTGGCTTTGAACTTGTACGTAGTTGACAATGATATTGAATTTCCTCAGTGCTGGGGTCACAGGTAAACCCCACCATGCCCAGTTGTGCTGGGGGCCAATCCAGGGATTCCTTCATGCTAGGCAAGCACTCTACCAATTGAGCTACATCCCAAACATGCCCCTTCTCCCCTGAAAAGTTACTTCTTGATAGTTGAATTCATACCCTGTTTAACAGTACTCCCCAGGATGGCTTAAGACATTGTATAGTTAAACTTCCAGTGTACCTGAGAGATGGTGATTTCAGAGTACAAAGGTACAGACATGCTGTTGCTCCTTGCTGGAGCCGGTGAGCTGCTCAGGGCAGGCTGCAGGACTTCAGCAGACCTTTTTCCTTCCTTGCAGCTGTACGCTGAACCCACAATGGCCCAGAAGCTGTTAGGACTACTCCTGCTGTTTGGCAGGAAGAAAGCACGCCATCCAGCAAGGCCTAATCTCAGCTTCTTTGTATTTCAAGTGTAGTAAATAGCTTTAAAAAAAAAACCACCAAAAGAAATGGGCCGCAGTGCTTAAAAAATTCTTAGGTATTCTCAGAAAGTGGTTTTGTTAAAAGCGTCTTCTGTCTGGAACACCTGTGACCTGTTGAGCTTAATTGGGCTGCAGCTGGCGCCGATTGTGGCGCAGCCGCTGGAGCACTGGCACGACATTGTGCTGTCCTGGCTCACCCGCCCCCTTCTCTTTTCTTTTCACTCTCCCAGCCCTGCGACCTCCTTCCCTGTGTGTAGAAGGGATTAGGAACCAGTAAGAGTGGTGTCTTGCTGTTTGTGAACAGCAGGCTCTGGAGGTGCTTCAAGGAGGCTACCTGGGAGATTATGCGCCTGTGGATGGGAGGGAGGGCTGGCCATTGAGCAGCTGAACCGCAGCTGAAAGGCGAGCTTGAAAGGTAGATCTGAGGCAGCGCAGCAGGCTCGGCAGGAGTAGAGGCAGATGAAGTGGGAACTTTACAGATACAGGGAGGCGAGCCCGGCACAACTACCAGCCACTCAGGGAGCCACGCTGAGTGGTAGAAGGGATTAATTATGGGTCGCACGAAGCACTTATCCTTTAAAATGTGAGGCAAGAATTGCAGTTTAGAGCTTTTATTATCTAACCATTCGTCAACCTGATCTACAGAGTGAGTTCCAGGCCGGCCTGGGCTGCAGTGGAGATCTCTATCTCAAGACAAAACAAAAACACAAAGGAAAATTTACACACAGATCAACTATCCTGTAGAGGTTTGGGGCCAGAAAGATCCAGAATATTATTAGTTCCTATGGGATTTTAAGTGTTTCCAGCTTCAGTGGAACCACTGTAACAAGATAAAAAGGGGTTTTGAAAAGAAAACGGCTATCCTGAACAGAACAGAGTAGGAAGGAATTACTCTAGTGCAGTGCTGAGATGGACCAGATGGCCAGAGCCCCACTCTTTGGTCACTCAAAGAATCTGACTGCCTACAAGGTAGCAGGTACCAGGAAAACATAACAGTAAAACACAAAGTTCATGTCAACTCACAGGTGCTCAAAGGGCCTTTCCTGTAGTCTACCTTCAGTGTAGTGCTGGTGTCTCAGTGGAAGGTATTTCACAGTCCACACATACCCCTGGTTTCAGATATAACTAACTGCTGCTTTCACTGTGCCAAGATATCAGAACTATCAAGGTTTAGAGTTATCTATACTAAATGTCTACTCCCTGTACTACAAGTTCTGTGAAGGCCTTACAGGCTAAGCCCTTTTCTATTTCCCAGACACCACAGGTTAGCATGTTAGACCTCCTGAAGTCTGTTATC
Source organism: Mastomys natalensis (assembly GCA_021653895.1). NCBI lineage: Eukaryota > Metazoa > Chordata > Mammalia > Rodentia > Muridae > Mastomys > Mastomys natalensis. The sequence goes on along the minus strand of JAJTUV010000211.1, from coordinate 686,716 downwards.
TCTGAAGACATACAAGAACCAGCTTTTGCCTTTTCAGTCCTCTAGTCCCAGCTCTTGCCCCTCGTTGGAAAAGCCAGATAACCTGGATTTAAAAGGCACCATCATCCTAGGCACAAGGAACACTCTATGACGTTGTGTCATTTGTGGGACCTTGCTGGTTGGGAGAGCCCTGAAACAAGCACCATAGTTTTTGTTGTTTTTGAGACTGGGTCTCTTTGTGTAGCTCCAGGAATCCCTAATAAATCTGGAGGGTTTGATTCTCTCTGCCACTATTCTGGAGATGGCGCATGGCAGAGACTGCTGTTGAGGCAGTCTGAACTTGTACTATGTTCTCATCTTTATTGCCTGATGATCAGCATCTGACTTGACGCCACTCATTTACTCATTCAGTTTTACTCTGTAGCCCTCTGACCTCAAATTCATGGTGATCTTTTTGCCTCAGCATCCTCAGTGCTGGGATTAAAGTACTGTGCTGCCATATGCTGAAATCACTTTTAGCATGGTGTGGTATTTATGTCTATTTATATTAAATAGGAAGAGGAGAGGTTTGATAACCCATATATAGTCAGCTAATAGGAAACCAGAGATAGGTCCTAGGGACAAATAAATGAAAAGTATATCAACATTTGTCAGTAAGATCACCACCTTACACTTACTTCATGTATATCATTCTAATTGAAAGTGTAGTCTTCCTGAAAGGACACCTCCCCCTGACCAGCACAGAAATACATTTAAATTAAGTCAAAGAACACAATTTTCATTAGATATCCTCGGAAATCCAGAATAAATTCATACATCTTCACTTTTGAACCTTGAGGTGTTTTTCCTGACTGGTAATGCTTACACTGTTTTACAAGACATTTATATAGAAGTTGACACTAAAATGTTTAAACTCAAATTATAAATCAACAGTTATCTTTCTTAAATACACTTAGCAATATTTCAAGTGGTATTTCACCAGTTTTGTGCACTATTGTTAGCCATATACTAGAGTCTTTTAGGGTCCAAAGCTATCTAGACAGATCTTAGTATAGAGCTGAAGCCTGTGAAAACACCCACTAGCCATATTCATCGCCACTTGTCTAGACTCAAGGTGTTCAAAGCTCTCATCACAGAATAAAGAGGTCTCATGACCTAAAGGGAGTAAAGAACTACTACACTATTGTATAATAACCACATTTCAAACCTCCTTAAATCTCAGAGTCACAACAGAAAGCCAGGGAGAATTATGGGGACACAGGAAGGAAAAAGAGCCTATCACTCCTGAGTCTGGTTGAAGATTCTCCAGCTGAGGAAAATTAACATCTACTGTGAAGATTGCTGACACAGAGATAAGATACTGCTTTCATATATTGGCTATTTCATTTAAGATAGCAGTGAACCATACTTAAGGACTAAGACTGCATGACCATCAAGTATAGCCTCACTTCTCTCCCAGACATTTTTTGGAAATCTCGAACAAGACTGTGAACTTGGCTTACAATGAAGAACTCCAATGTTTCCTTTCTCATGATCTAGACTCTTGCGGTATACCTGTAAGAATTATCTCATTTAGTTCCCCAGCAATCCTCTGAAGATATCAATTTCAAAACCAACCAAACTTTAACAAAAATAACCAAAATTCTACATGACTATTTTAAGGCTAAGAAGCGAAACTCATCTTTAAGAAACCAACACCCATGCACTGTGGTCTGTCTTAATTTCTTCCAGAGCAGCACCTCTGAAAAGCACTTTCTTTTAACCCTTGTGCTTAATAGCTGCACTGGAATTTCTTCGTATATATGAGTGAATGGTTTATGTATATGCTCATGAGGTTGACACTGGATGTCCTTTTCCATTGCTATTTAACATTCATTTTTTTCAAGTTATATTTTATTTTATACAAACAAGTGTTTTGCCTACATGTATGTCTGTATGCATGCAATACTCATGAAGGCCAGAAGATGGTCCTAAGCAACTATGTGGGTGCTGAGATTTGAATCTGGGTTTCCCCAGTCTGTGCTTTTACCACCGAGCAATCTCTCCAACTCCTCAACATATTTTTTTTAGACAGGTTCTTCTTCTCATGGAATTTGGAGCTTATCACTTTAGGTTTACCCGGTTTACCAGTAAGCTCCAGAGATCTGCCTGTTCTGCTCTTCAGCACTGGAGCTGCAAATGTGCTGATGTATCCAGATTTTACATGGTTGCTGGGGATCTGAATACAGGATCTTATTCTTACTTGGCAAGTACTTTACAGACTAAATCGTCTTTACAGCCCCTTAATATTTCTTCTAATAAATACCAACTCTATTTCATATGGCTTGTGCTGAAATTCCTTTCTGACTGATGGCAAGAATTCTGGGCTTGCTTTGAATAACAATCTCTAAACTGTTCATGTCTCTGCTCATAAGGCCTACTTTCCCCTCTTTACCTAACTGAAGCCAGAATCTGCATGTTTGTATTTACTGAAGTTAGGGAGTACATAGTTTTTACCTTCCTTAGTTTCTCCTTTTTGTGTCCAGAGAGTTTCTATATCTGTTTATACATATAACTTAATGCATTTATTTGGATCTTTACTGGATCCATCCTATTTTTATTCAAATAAGAATGCTAAGGCAAGATTACAAATTATACACAGTAAAGGAACTGTAAAACCAAATGGCTAAGTAAGATCAGAATTTCTAAGTGGCAGGCATTAACTATGTGTAATCATCGATAATCTGTCAGGAAAGGTACATACATGTGTGTTTTGCTGGTTGGTTACATGACACACATTTAGTATCTCAGCAAGTCTCATCTGAAAGCTTTTAAGTCATATAAACTTTAAACTCTATTTTCTACATGTCTACTCAAAAGGGGGTGGGGGAAGAAGGAACTCCAATTTTACTGAGTAGAAGCTAACAGTGAAATCCAGTTCTTCCTTTTTAAAAAAAGATTTATGTATGCGTATGAGTGCTGTATTTGCATGTAAGCCTACATGACAAAAGAGGGCATCAGACCCCATTACAGATGGTTGTGAGCCATGACATGGTTGCTGGGAATTTAACTCAGGATCTCTGGAAGAGTAGCCAGTGCTCTTAACTGTTAAGCCCCAGTTCTTGCTTTTAACAATAAAATTTACAGCTATGACATACTTCAAAGATGATAGTAACAAGCTTCTAGGACATTTTCTTAACTGCCCTCTTTTGCTCAAGCTGGGTGGGGATGATCTTCAGGAAAAGAAAAGTCTTAATCAAAACACATTTTACTATGCTCTTTTGGCTACCATTATTTAATGGATATTAAACTAATCAGCCTTTCTTGACACTATTAATCAAACTCTGCAAGAATCCTAACAAAAAGGTTTGGTATGAGGTCCAATAAAGATGAGTTAAGGATGCTTATTGATTGTATACATTAATAATCATGAGGAAGATCAAACAGGAAAGGAAAGTACCTAACAACTAAAACAGAAGATAGATCAGTGTAATGAGGAATGTGGCAGCTGGTGTCTCTGATGAGTTGAGGATGAATTTGAGTAAATCTCAGGCCTATATCCATGCATATTATAGAATTTTAAATTAGGTCAGACTTCTAAATACATAATAACAACACACACACACACACACACACACACACACACACACCCAGCGCCCCCTCCCCCATTGGTAAGAGACCAGTAAATATTCTTAAGTATCTTTTCCACAGAAATATAAATTCACTGGACAAAGGGATCATGGTACAATCGAAACTATGGATCTCCAGTGTATTCAATATGTTTTATAATAACATATGAAGAATGTGAAAGCAAGCGTCTCTATTCTTTCATCAGTCTGATCTGCCCATTCTCCGTCAATTCTGGTCTCTCTGAAGTAAGAACACCCACATTCATTTAGTACATACAAATTCACTGGCAGAAAGTACACCCTCAAGATGTGGCATAATTTAACAACTGTATTAGAGTATATGCAATTTCGAGTCCTGGAATTTGCTCATCATTTAAAAGTAACTGGGCTGCTAAGATCCCACTATTCTGGTAGCAACGCAACACAGCTGTGCCTTTAACAAATAAAGGCACATAAAATGAGATTTTACATGCTGAAACAAAATATTTTAAACTATCTTTCTGATGACTCCTCTTTTAGTAGTATTTATAGAATTTCAACTCCCCTGTACTTACATATTCCCATGTGAGTTATATTAAACTTAAGGTTACCCTCAGAAATATGAAATTTTAATCTTTTTCCAAATCTGATGTCTTTCAAGCTCCATATCTGTAACTTCACAGCCAATACAAACAGGAAAGCTGTACTGAAAAGGTGCTCAAGAGTTACAGCACACTGTATCTGTGAATGCTCCCGAGTCAGCTACTCTAGTTTCTGTTTCAACTTCTTTTATTTCTTCAAATATATGCAATTAGTTGTTATATCTGTGGTGTACTAGATAGAATTCAACTGCAGGGACAGAAATGTAGTCTGGATTAAAGAAGGAATTTTTAGGAAAGACTGGGTCTGTTAGAAACTAAGTGTGTGTGTGTGTGGGGGGTGGGGGGTGGAGAATTTCAGAGTGCCAACTGGAAGCAGGGACCAGAATGCCACCAGGAATTCTCTGAGGTTGTTTTTCTTCATGGAGAGAAGGTCTCACTATGTTACCCAGGTTAGTTTCAAGTGATCCCCTGCCTCAGGAACAGGAAAGATGGTGGATTTTGCCACCATGACTGGCTTTTGTCATGACTGTTAGGTGCAATTTTCTCTGCACTTCGTTCCCCTCTATGGTGGCAAACATAACCATGCATACTTCCTGTGTTCTACACATTACAGTTTTGGCCGCCAAAAGGTTCTCATCTTAATAGTTCAAGTGATCAAAAATCCCATGAAAAGTCTCTGACTGGCCTCGTATGGGAACATATAAAGTAAAATTATGTGTGCTGTCACTTTATGATGACATGACAGTTCTTCCCTGGTTAGGAATAAAATCTGTAGTGGGCTAGATGGGTGACTTGAGCCAAGCCTTTTGCTTCTTTGTGAACCTGTCAACATGTACTGCCTACACTCCTTCCTCTCTTACAGCACACTTCCTCCCTTACGGTAGCACACTGCTTCAAAGTGAAAGACTGTGTGCCACATGGCAATTTATGCCCAGCAGTGCCTACTTTAAAAAACAAACAAACACCAAACAAAAGCAGGGTTCTGTATGTCACTAGGACACCAACCCATAATTTCTTTGAAAATTCTTAAGGAGGAAAAAGAAAAAGTTAAGATAATCTTTTGAAATGAATTCTAGTAATGGATCATAGTCAATTAGTAGCAGCTTTCTTTCTGTAAAATTAATTCTTTTTGTTGGCAACCAGAGATGTCTGCATAGAAAGCAAACATGTACTAACTATCTTGTTGGAGAAAATGGCCAAACTAGACAGATTACAAAATCCCAATATGGGGTTGTTCAGTTTGGAAGTTTATGAAAATTTATTTGGAGATAGCCTTTAAAATAAATTAAAATTATGCAAGTAATTGGAAATGCATGTTGACAGGACTTAGAAGGATGAGCATGCTAAATTAAAGACCTCTGATTGTATGCTGTAGTTCTGAATGGATGAAAACTGATTTCAAATGTCTGTCACAACAGCTCCACCCACTCCAGAAGCTGACCCATTTTCTCTCAAGAAAAGGTGAATGAGAAGATGGAGACTTAATACCAAGGACCATTTAGGGAAAGAATATTATCACTCTATGAAAACACACACACACAGTCAGAGACAGACAAATGGGAGGGTGGGGAGGAGGAAGGAAGGGAGAGGGAGAGGGAGGGGGAAGGGGAGGGGGAGGGGGAGGGGAGAGGGAGAGAGGGGAGAGGGAGGAGAGGGAGGAGAGGGAGAGGGAGGGGGAGGGGAAGGGGGAGGGGGAGGGGGAGGGGGAGGGAAGGAGGGGAAGGAAGGGGAAAGGGAAGGAGAGGGAGAGGGAGGAGGGAAGGCGGGGAAGGTGAGAGTACAGAAAGCATTCATTCATTCTCCTGCTGAGCAGCTTTTACAGTGAAAAACTCATGGCTGATTTTCACTCTCATTCCCAGGAGCATATTGCATTAAAAAACAAACAAACAAACAAACAAACAAATAAAAAAACCAAACCTCAAAAATCAGAATATCTAATTTCTAAACATTTTAGTCCATATCCTTAAAAGAATTATTAAAAACTGCAGTAAGTCCTTAACATCAACAATATTGATATCAATAATCAATCAGCACTAAAATTTTGCTAATTGGCAGATTGGCTATTGAGATTAAAAGTTATAGTACACTACACTGAGTTGAGTATAGCTCACATCTACTGCATTCAGTTAGCACACCTCACTTGCATGGTATTTAGTTAGCACAGCTCATATGGAAGATTTTTCTCATCCTCTTTTCTTCTACCATCATGTTAAAGCGACTTTATTTTCTATGGTCAATGTATTTTCTCATGCCTTCTTCAAAAATTTCCACATTAAAAAATTATTTGATGTGTATATTTCTATGCTACATGTAGAGGACAACTTTTGGAAGCTCTTTCCTTGCATCGTATAGACTCTGCTTTCTTTGCCCAAGTGCTGGAATTACAAGTGTATGCCATCATGCTCGGCTTTTGGCCATGGCCTCTAGAGGGAAGCTTTGCTATTCCTAACTCCTTATGTAAATGTTAGCACACTTACACCGTTCTCTGCCTTGCCTCTTCACATAATATATCCAAGAGCCCACTTCACACTAAAAGAAGAAGTGTCTCTCATTCCCCTCACAGTGCAGCTTATTCACCCAGCCCATGTAAAAGGCAGCTGAGCTGGTTCCAGTTCTTTATTTCCCTTTTATCTTAAGGCTTATTCATATGTCAAAGAGTCAAGACAGGCCAAAGAGTCAAACTCAGTTTAATGTTCCCTTTCACTGAACATGAAGCACTATACAACCTATACCTTTTTAACCATTGTTCACCCAAAATTTTAGAAAGGTAAATTTCAAAATCATACTTTTCCCCCCTTTCTCATTTTCCTCTGTTCTTCCATTCTTCTTTTCTCTTTCTGAGCAGCTTCCCAAGGCTTCAAGCCTTTGCCAGGTTTAGGCACAGCACTGACCCTCCATAGCTTCTACTAGTGTTATGTGTATGTGAGGCACTGACTTGACTTTTCTCCGAGAATGGCTACTAGAGTTTAGTCTGTCTTCCGGGGCTCGCACAGCTGCTGATCCTCTGTTGCAGCAGTAGTGCTAATGGGGCTCAGGGTATCTCAGATCAGCTATGTCTGGGCTCTGAAGTTCCAGAGCAGCAATCATGGGCTTAGAAAATGACAATGGGAGTTCAAAATGATCCTGTTCGGAGGTTATCAGAACAAGTGTGGCACTACCACACTAACTTACCATATACACAGTAATATGTGGGTCTATCATCTAATTCCTGGAAGATCATATACTTATGTACCACAGATGTGAACAATGTAGGCAGACATGTGGCGCACAGACATATAGACAGGCAAAACTCCCCCCCCATAATAAAAAAGAAAATAATTAAAAAAGAGAGATTTGCCAAAAACTAAAATAACTACCCACAGTCTTCAGCACCACTGAACTGTGCAATAGTATGTAAATTCAAGTTAAGAACCTCCTGTGACTAGTCTTTTGATGCTTCTGATTAGCAAGACTTTTTAAAAAATGGGTTGCGTTAAATAGAAACCAAATAAAAATACTAGAGATGTGCTGAGTGGCCTTTCTGAGCTCTTAGCCCCAATCAGGGCAATCCTTCAGTAGTTGGCATGCTGGTGCTTTTGAGAAGGTACTCTATGTGAATATGTTCTGTTTGCTAATTATAGAGAATTAGCTTAAGGGATGACAAGCAAGATGGTCATGTATGATTTGTGAAGAAGTGTTATCTCTCAAAAGCAGAAAGTTACGTTTCTTCACATATATGCTAAGAGAAAAAAGAATATTTGTTTAAGAAAAAGTATGTAGATGAAAAAACAGTAGGTATTTTAACTGAAAAAACTTTGTGGTTGGCTGCCCTTATAAAGTAAAAAACATACACATTAAAAAGTAACTTAATGCTTGAATATATATTATTTCAAATACTTTACTTCTGATAACATTTATAGATCAACTACAAAGTAATTCTTTTAAAAATTGAAATGTATTTGAGTGTGTGTCTGTGTTCATGTGTGGAATAGACCTGTGTCTTGAGGGTTGGTCTGGTGCTGTTATGTATTCAAATGCTAAATATCAGCCCCCAAGATCTGGTTGCAGTCCCAATAAGCTGATTCTTACCTACACCAAATGATGTATAAATTTTGCTCACCAATCTTCTCTGACTGGTTAAATAAAAGTGGCTTCACAGCCAATTACTGAGGAGAACAGAGGCAGGCAGGGTTTTGGTTACTGGGGTTAGGGTTGCAGGTGGGGACCACAAGGAGAGTGAGAGAGGAAGAGACAGAGAGGAGAAAGAAGACAAAGAGAGCATGGGCATCTCCATTAGATGGGATAGACCAGGAGCACACGAGACATGTTCCCTGAGGACAGACTGAGGGAACAGTAACAGCCTGGGGCAAGGCTCAAACAGCAAATACTTGGGGAGGGCAGCTGGGAAACAGCCAGAGTAGCAAAAAATAGTTTAGGATAATGCCCAGTAATTGTACTAAAGCTGATTAAATAAATCAATAGAGCTCTGTCTCGTTTATTGTGGGGCTGGCAAATCATATTAAAAACTATAGTTATTAAACACATGCAACAACAGTTATGGCAGTCAGAGGACAACTTGCTGGAACTGGTTCTCTTCCTCAATCATGTGTGTCCTGGGAATTAAACTTAGGTTCTTAGGCTTGGCAGCAGTTGTTTTACCTGATGAGCTATCTCACTGGTCCCAAAGTAGTTATTTTAAAAGAATCACTAGCTGGGCATGGTGGTTCACACTTTAATCCCAGCACAGAGGCAGGTGAATACCTCTGAGTTTGAGGCTGTCCTGGTCTACGGAGCTGTTCCAGGCCAGCTGGAGCTACACAGTGCCTCAAAAGAAAAAAAAAATTACTTCAGACCATAGTCCTTTAGTCTTAGGAACTGTAGAGTAACAAATTTAAAAGCTGGTTTGTTTTAAGCTTAAGTGTACTAAAACAAGAGAGAAATCACTTTTTAAGTGCTAATATTTGATTAAAATATGAAGATACAAATGTAAACTTTCCATTTCTGAATTATATGAACACCGTATAGCCAGTATGTCTCCTAGGGAGAAGAAGAGCTACTCTACTCACCTGAACTAACTTAAGAAATCTTTTAAGACAAGTCACTGTGTTACACTCATGGGAAACGAAATAGAAGAACCACCTCCAACTGTGTGGAATACAGATGGGAGAGTAAGCCACCAATGCCTGTTCAAAATGTGCAGTGAAATAACTGACATGAGAAACATGGAATGGTGGCAAGGGAGAACAGTACTGATGATAGTCAGGGCTAGTGACAGCACCACCACAATGTGAAAGGAGTCTGATGGGCCCTGGGCTTTCATCTAATTTCCCAATAATCCAGCACAAAGACAACATTTTCTCCTGGTAAAAGCAAAATTGATAAATGAAAACCAACAAACCAGATTTTACTGTCATTTGAACTCACTACCTTAAATCATACAAAAGTTAAATGGCAGCTCCAGGTTTAGATGCCCAACTACAGTGACTATTCTCTACTTAGTCCACCAGAGAGCCCTGAGGTAGATGAGAAGAAAAGGCAGGTGCTGGGCCTGAACTTAAGGACCATGATGATGTGCAGGTGTTATTCACTCTCTTCAAGGGAGTCAAAAGCAGCCTGACAGGACTAAGCAGCCTGACAGGACTGGAGTAGTTTTCCAACTATGCTTGTTTGCAGCCTTCTAAGCAAATCAGGCTCTGGCAGTCAGAAAAGATAAGCAGCCGTGTTGGTGTGTCTATACTGTAGTGTTGACACTGGTGTGTTTGACCTGTGGTTGAAGAGCCACGTGTAGCCAAAGAAAGCTCAACACACTGTTTAAACTTTAAAATATTTCCACTTTGTTTGTGTGGTGTTTGCAAACTTGTGTGAGGAGTATGTACATGATGCACATTGCATATGCCTTCCTCAATTGCTCTCTGCCTTATTTTTGGAGCTTACCAATCAGCTAACCTGGCTGGCCAATCATTTCCACTTTTCTCTGTCTCCTCAGTGCTGGGGTTACAGACAAGCATCACTACCTCCTATTTTTTACATAAGGGACAAGGAACTGAGCTCAGGTTCTCATATCTCCCAAACCTCTGAGATTCTATTTTTGTAAAGTGACGAAGCAGTTCTCAAGTGCGAACTTTGTAGATGACAATGTTTGTTACAAAATGCTAAAATCTGAAACCAGGAAGAAAAGAAGTCCAAGAAACAACCCTGGAAACATTCATGCTGATCTCCATACTGGAGAATGGGATCTGTATGAAAAGAAGAAAGAAAGGCTCATGAAGCAAAGGATTATCTGGCAGATGGGGTGAGAAGAACAGGGAGACTAAAGCTTAGGACTGACTACAAGGAGAAAGAGCTCCAGTGAGACAGATCAACAGTGTGGGGAAGGAGGTATAAGGAAACAGTGCCCAGTGAGGCAGCACAGGCAGCCAGTGTACCAGAACCTTAGAAGCTTAGGTGGTGAAGAGGAGACAGGCTGTGTAACCTCAGAGTAACATGGCCAGAGGAATACACTGCTCCAAAGTGGTTATGAAGCACAAAATGTTATTTCTAGAATTGATTTTTAAATTCCTGAATTCATAATATAAAAATTTCATTCTGTCACTCACATAGTGGCATGTGTAGTTGTGGAGATGGAGATGTGTACAGTAGTGGTTCTGAGGAGCTGTTCTGTAACCCAAGCCAGAGGGTGCCCAAAGAGCATACCCCCAAGTGTGGGGCAGACAACCCAGTAGAAATGATTCAGACACCTCAGCTCTTCTCTACTGTCAAGTACCCTTCCTTTTATTAACTTGTATTTGCTTCACCTTAAGTCGCCCCCAATCATGCTGACATCTACTACTGATTATATTAAATCTAAAAATGTTCTTAAACAAACGAAAACTACTCACTTCCATTCCCGAGAGTTCTGTTTCCAATTTTCAGGAGGAAATTAAATAATGTATGAATCAAATACTGGGCCCAAGCCCAGACAGCTGAACATCGTTTTGTCCTTTCAAGGCAAAGAGGAAGTGTCTGCTAGGGGAGGGACAAGCCAAAAGAAATATAGCTTAACCTCAGCCCATGTGAAAGTGATCTCAGATAACTGGGACGTCTGCAAGTATGTTAAACATGAGACCACATACTAACACACAACTTTCCATGGACGTGAAAGACTGTATCGGATCTAACTCCCACCTTGAAAACAAACACATGCTGGGGAAAAGACACCACCTTAGAAATTCTACTTAAAAGATAGAGAGAGGGAAGGAAAGCCACAGGAAGGGAGGTAGACAAGTACTTCCCTGAGCACTTACTACAGACTAACAAATAGATTTCATTGCAATTGAAAGCACTGTTAAAAAATCAAAAAGGTGTGTGTATGTGTCTGTGTGTGCAGCCAAAGAGAAAAAAGAAGAAAAGGAAATCTCAATGATGAAGGTAGAAGATGATAAAAAGCAATAGATGAGTGGATGGCAAAATGATTCTCTCCCTGGTAGGTAGGAATAATACCCAGTGTCTATCACTCTACAGAAAACAGAAAGCTGGTGCCAGAAGGATTTTCTTGGGAGCAGGTTGTGCTGATTACAGGGTGGTAAAATGTGGGGTGGTGGGCTGTGGAAAGCAGCTGGGGGCCTGGTCAAGCACAGGCCTCGAACCACCGACCCTAATTGGACAGGAGGCGTTTGGCTCTGCTCCTGGTTCCTTTCACTCAGCTTCAGTCCTCCATAGCCCCTCCCACAGACAGGTCTAGGGCCATCAGTCACGAGGAACAGTGACTCCAGCTCTCCCACATGTAGATGAGGTAGCTCCAAGCTGTCAGACCAAGCCAATAGGCGTTATCTGGTGTCAGACCCCCAACCCACCCCAAAACTGTATAAAAGAGCTCTATTCGGGAGAAGTAAAGGTGTCTGAGAGTTTCTGTCGCAAGAGTTGTAACACTTGGGAAGAGATCTGCTCTCCCTGAAGCACCTTCAGGACCCTCCCCTCCTTGCCAGCTAGCCAGCTTATTACCGGCCCAGCCCAGGCCTGCTCAGCGCAGAGAGACAGGTGCAGCACCTGGGAGTGACTGGGCAGTGACAGCAGAGACAGCAGTGGAGGCAATCTCCCCTCCCTGCTCACAACAGCCCTCTCTCCCCCCAGCCAGGCCAGGCCGGAGATCGTCATGGGAGATCGTCATGGGACGCCCTCTGGAACAGGGATCCACAGTAAAACTTTACAGACCACCTTACTTGGTTTCAGAAACCAATGAAACGTAAGAATGAGATACCTATGGAAATAGCTCGTAGGAAGAAAATAATTGATATATTGTCTGGGATTAAAATATTCAAAACGCTAGTTTTCTTACTCTGTCAAAGTAAAAATCTTGTAAAGCACTCCAGTAGGTGCTTCAAAACCATGATACAGAAAACACCAGGGGTCATTCCTTCTTTTTCCTCCCCTCCCTTCCTTTCCCAATTATTTTAAAATAATGCTAGTAATTCTTAGTTCCTGAACAAATGAGACTGCCTTCTTTAAGAAACTGTCCTCTGTTACTCCAAACTTTCTTAAAGATCAGACATGATTTGTTGTATCAGAATCAACTTTGCAGTCATTTATCCACGTTTTGTAACCTAAGGGGTAGGAAAAAGTTGGCTAAAGCAGCTACGGTGAAGACATAAAGCCAAGCAGGGAGACTGTAGGAAACTAGTAGTAGAGATGGGGACAGGCTCAGAGAGAGGTCTTACTTTCTCTCTCCTTTTACCCAACCCCATTCAACATTGAAAACAATTTTTTTTTAAAGAGTAGTTTCAAGTCCACAGTGTAATCACTGAGTACAAAATCCTCACATATCCTCTGCCCTATATACTGAGCATCCTTTACCATCTACCATGGCCCAATCAGTACACTGGTTATATCTGTGGCTACACTACTGTTCTCCCAGACCCATAATTTACATCAGGATTCACTGCGTACTCTATTAACATCATTAGCTTCACTGTTTTTATTAGTCAAACTTTTTGGCCCTGTGCAAAATACCTAAGAGAAATCACTTGTTTTGTGGCCTAGTTTTGGAAGGCTCAGTTAGTGGTTAGCTGGTTAGTATGAGGCAGAATATCCTGGTGCTAAGAGTATATGGCCATGGTGGCCAGGAAGCACAGAGACAGAGAGGAATGGGCTAGGAACAAGACAACTTCCATTGACCTATTTCTTCCAACCAAGCTCAACTTCCTATCCCATCCCCTCTTACCTCAGGTTAAAAATCTGTCAATAGATTAAAATCACAACCATCTCTCACTGACTGGATCCAATGCCTGAGTACACCTGAGCTTGGGGTGAGGCATTTCATATTCCATCTGTAACAATATCCTCAAAGACTCTCTTTCTCTGGCTTCTTACCCCTTTCTTCCCCCAATCTTTTTACTCTTTTACGTTTGTCTTTTCCATAATGCCATGTATTTGGAATCATATTGTATGCCATTTTTATATTGGCTTCTTTTACTTAGTAACATGTCCATGAGATTCTTCTGTGTATTTTCTTTATACTTTGTATACATTATGTGTATAATAGTATACTTACTTCTAATGTATAATGATATTGCACTGTTTACATGTATTACAATTTATATATCTGCTCACCTGCTAAAGGACATCTTTGTGGATACCAGTGTTTTCAGTGTTGTTCTTGCTTTGTCATCAATGTTGAATCAAAAGGTATGGTAGATACAATCTTAATGAGTCTCAGTAACCTTCAGAGCAGGTCTGAGGAATCAAGTCCAGCAGCTAAGGGCCACAGAACTGAGGCTCTCCTTACGGTGTAACTGTCTGAGCCAGGACTAACCATATCTCATGATACTCTTCTCTCTCCATGCTGGCAAGCCTAGCAGTCTAAAGACTGCTGGTCTCTGACATTAGCTTAGGGTTAACACTCTAATTCACTTTTGGCTTTTTTAAAAATTTTTTTATTTAAATCTAGTGTTGTAAGAATGATTTAGGAGGCTAGGGGTGGTAGCGTAGGCGTTTAATCCAGCACTCGGTAGGCAAAGACAGATGGGAGTTTGAGGCAGCCTAGTTTACATAGCAAGCTCTAGGCTAGACAGACTATCTATCTATAGTGAGATAGATAGCACTAAGTAAAAAGCAATATAAGAGATACCATGACCAAGAAAGTGAATTCTCACAATAGTAACATAAAAAAACAAAACACAGAAAACAGAACAAAGATGAAAATATGAACATTAAGGTTGGAAGACATGTGGCATCAGATGAGCAGTATTTACAAGTCTCTCAAGATGGCATGCTCAGTGCTACAAGAGTTGCCTTCTTTGAATACTGTGGAAGGATTACTATTTCCTTTGCTGACAAATAGCTCCCAAGTGTTAGAACCTGTGACTATGTTAAGGTACATGACAAGGGGATCACGGTTACAGGAGGAATTAAGGTGGATAACCATCTGATCCAACAGGAGGATTAGTCCAGATTATCTGGATAGATCTGTATCATCAGAAAGGTCCTCATGAGTATGACAGGGAGGCACAAGTCAGAAATTGTGAGATGTTAAAAATGCCAGCCACGGAAAAGCAGAGGGCATCAAGACTTAAGTAACAATAGCAAAATCAAACAAACAAACAAACAAAACCCATAAATTGTTCTATAACCTACAGAAAGGAGCACAGACTTGTAGATAAACTGCATTCAGTTCAGTGGTACCATAAACACCTGACATTCAACTTCCAGAATTACAGTATAAAAATATCTATATTGTCCCAGGAGCTAATTTCTGTAACTTGTTATAACGGAAATAGGAAACATTTATATATGTAAGAATCTAATTTTAATAAATGAAAACAGTAGTAATTCTTAATAATGGGAATAACAATAATAGATACTTTATTAAACTCCATACATATTATTTCCAATCTTTAAAACAGGTGAAAAGTATTACTATTGCAATTTTACAGTGTCAGCAATAAGTAACTCACCTAATTCAATGTATTACAACTTATAAACAGCAGAGCTAGGATTGGAATGCAATGAATGAAATGTTACTATCCACATTTCCTCCACCAGAGAAAAGACTAGCACAAAACTGCACTGTCTAGTAAGATAGTACAGCTCAGCACTGTATGTTCTCTTGTATGAACCCCGCATGACTTTCCTTCTTACTCATTTTCTTGACTCCAAAGAGACCAAAGTGATGAATGCTTAAAAGAACAAACTAGGGGTTGGAGCACTGGCTGCTCTTGCATAGGATATGGGTTAAGCTTCAAGATCAAACATGGCAGCTCTCATACTGTAGGTAACTCCAGCTACTGTGGCTCTGATATCCAATTCTGGCCTCTGTGGGCACCAGGTATGCATGTGGTGCACGGATATACAAACAGGCAAAACATATGCATATAAAACTTTAAAAAAATTAAAAAGAAAGATTTAAATAAACAGAACAAACTAAAGAGAAAACTACGAGAATTTTATACAAATACTGCCTGTAACAACTTCTGCCAGTCTCATACTTTGGTTTCCCCACAAATTAATGAGCACAAAGTCCAGGGAAGATATAGAATATTTTTTGTTCATATTTAACTGAAACACATAATAGGTAACACTAGAAACTGGAAGGAAGGGCGGGCTAGCGAGCGACTGCATGCCAGAGTGTGCGATTGACATCCAAAGGTTCATCTGAACTAAAGTATTGCACAGAAAACCAATTCAACCAAACACAATTCAATCAAAACCCAGTTTCCAGCACACTTGGATGTGAGGGCAGATAACTGTACTACACAAAAACAGCAACTAACCCTGTCGTCCACAGCTAGCCTGAGGAGTAGTGCAGAAGTATATGGAATATGTTTTTAGATGGTCACTCTCTTTAGGATCCATCTTACTAAACATTAAGAGCATCAGTATTTGTTGGGTTTACACTTGATTTCACTATTTCAATATTATTTGCTTTGTGAAGGAAAAAAAAAAAAAAAAAAAAAAGAGCATCAGTAAATATGACTTTGACCACTGTTACAATGCTGCCTGAATTTTGCTCAAACAGACAGGTGGCTCTATATTCTGAATTCTTGTTTCAGAGTCATTTATAAAGGAATGATAACCTTTCATTACGAGATAGTCTGTTAGATTGTGGGCTATTTATTGAGAATCTAATTACCATTTCCAGATTACATCAGTATTTAACAGTCTTTGGAAAATTGGGTAATAGGATTTAATAAGGTTTAAAAAATCATGAACTCTTTTTAAAAAGTAACTGATCTGAACCTTGCCCAAGCCAGCAATGATCCAAACTTGTTATAATCAATTATCAGAATTTATAACCAAAGTAAAACAAATGACTGTTTTTTCTTTTATTTTTTCAAACTCTCCAACCTTCATGAGCATCCAGATATCACAAAAGAGTATGTTACTACATATAGTTAAGATGTAAGGGTGTAATACATGGATGGCAAGTATCAGACAAAGACAAGTGTTAGTGGTGTAGTGTGCAGAAAAGCACTAACAGGCAGTAGCATGTTTATGAGGCTAGGTCTAGTAGGAGGTCATTAAAGTCAATGAAAATTGGCCTTTAACAGCTCGCCCTCTCTTTTTCTGCCTCATTGTCATACGGTGAAGGAGCTTTGCTTTGTCTCATGTTTCTGTCATGATCTTCTGCCTCATTACAGTCCCTAAACTGACGGGGTCAAAAAACTGAAACCACCATGCTTCTGAGCCCAAATAAACTTGTTAATAAGCTGAATATCTCAGATATTCAGAATGACAGAAAACTAACAGGAATGGCTTCAGATGTACTAAAAAGAACATTCCCAAGTGATTTTTTAAAAAAAATTATTTATTTTATTTAAAGACAGGGTCCCAGCTGTCCTGGTACTCACTTTGTAGACCAGTCTGGCCTCAAACTCATAGAGATCTGCCTGCCTCTGCTTCTCAAGTGCTGGGAATAAAGAAGTGAACCATTACACCTGTCAAAATTATAATTTTTAAGGAGAATCCCACTCACAAAAATGAAACTCACTCCTTCCTTCCTTCCATCCATCTGTCCGTCCGTCCATCCGTCCATCCATCCATCCATCCAACCATCCATCCATCCATCCATCACCAAACATGTGATGAAGCAGAAAATACAGGCCAGACTATCAGTCTTTTCTCCTCTTCCTTTTTTAAAGACAAGGTCTCATGTATCCAGCCCCAAACTTGCTATATAGACAAAGATGACTCTGAGCGCATGAGCCTCTTTCTGGGGGCACAATTGCTGAGCTACCCTGCCTAGTTTATGTGGGGCTGGGAAGGTCACAGGGCTTCTAGCATACCAAGCAAGCTCTCTGTCACACTGAATTATAGCTTCACTACGTTTCTGTCTTCTTTCTTTTTTAAATAGGGTGTCTCAGTATAGCCTTGGATGTCCTGAAACTCGATTCTGCAGGCAAGACCTGCTGGCCTCTGCCCCTCCTTATGACCAATCAATTTTCTGTAAGATTCTGAGGTGTTAATACAATGACATTAGGTCTGGAGTACAGAAGACAAGTACAGAAGGTCAATTATTAAAATAATTAGATGATTTAAAAACAGCTTGTAATATATGACTAGACTGCAAAACAGGTGAGAAAACAGTGAAAAATTAAAGCAGGAATTTAAATTCAGCAGAAGCATTACATGGACGAGCATAGCAGGTCCTCAGGAATTAGTAATTCATTACATAAAGCCAAATCTCTGTGCACAGTTCATCTACCCCTAGTTAACTGTAGAGACAAACAGTATACATTTACTTGAACAACTCCCACCAGTGGATTGCCATTAACATACACAGGACTGCTTTGCCATTAACATACACAGGACTGCTTTCTCCTTTCTCTTCATGGTACAAATCCATATTGACTAGAATTTTATAGACTGGATTTTTACAAAGGAACAAGGGAAAATGAAACAAAATATTTGGACAGCTGGGGATACGAACTCGGTAGAATGTTTGTCTAGCATGTGTAAGGACATGAGCACAACCCCCAGCTCTTTTTACAGACCCAGACTCAGAATGATTACCCTTCTAGTTTTTTGACTTCTAGCTATTGTTAAAAAAAAGAGGATTCTCTATGTATTGTACTATGCATAATAAAAATACCTTGAGGCTGCTCACTGCACAAGGATTCAGTATTAATATAGATCACATAAGACTTGATAGAAGAGACTTTCAAGTTGAGAGGAGATAACTAACTCCAAATCCTGAGTCCCTTCCAATTTCCATACCCTACCTATGAAATCATCTATAGTTACAATCATCTTTCTTTCTTAATATGAAAGAACAGAGGCAACCTCTTTCAGCTGAAAGCAAATCCTTCTTTTTGACAATGACCCCAATATCCTGTGATTGTCACTATTCACTCTTTTCCTTGGATATCTCATTCTATGTTGTCCTGTACTTCCTTAGCCTATAAGCACATTTTCTTCTGCTATCATTACCCCTGTAGCTGCTTACCTAACCTTTACCTCTTAAAAAAATAAAAATTTTTAACTTAAAAAAATTTTTTTGTTTATATGTGTGTGCATGCAATATAGCTGATGCCCATGGTTGGGCATGGAGGTCAAAGGTCAATGTTGGCACTCACTGACTACCTAGATGGTCAGCATGTGCCAGAGCTCTTCCTGCCAATCCCCTATCTTCAAGGTTACAGTTACAGATTCATATTTCCATGTGCCCAGCTTTGTTATATCAGCTCAGATCCTCAATCTTGGGCAGAAGGCATTTACTAACCAAACCATTTCTTCAAGTGTATTCACTTAAAATTCTTTTAAGTGAAAAAATCCCCCCGGGCTGTGAGACGGACTCACGGCACAGGCTGGACTCGAACTCGGGGGAGAGAGAGACAGTCCCCCGCTTCGGACTCCCGAGGGCGGGGACGATGGCCGTCGGCTTCACTTAAAATTCTTGAACCAAGACCCTCTGTGCTCACTTCAGTTCTCTATAATCCAAACTTTCCCTTCACTTCTCCACTAGAACAGCCTTAGTGAAGGCATTAACTACCTGCAGACTGTTAACAGAACCAAACCTAGCTGCACGCACAGCAAGTTTTGTTTCACTCACTTCTAGAGATTTTTCTCCAGTTACTTCTGTTTTATATCTTCTTATTGTTTTATCTGTTCCAAAGTTTCCTTTGGTCAAGGACTCTTTTCATTTTATACAGCACTCTGAGAGAACTCTATGATGCCATTTTTTGGTATTACTATTAGTCAAAGCAAAGTCACAAGTCATAGGAATTGCTGCATTCATTCTATTCTCATACCAAGTAGTCCATTTCAGAAAAGATGTAACATACTCACTGTATTATATTTACAGGTTAAAAAGTTACAGGGTTCTTTGATTAACTGTAAATCTGACTTACTTGGTAGTTATGTAAGAACTATTATATAAGAAAGGAATTTGGCGCTACTATTATATTCTTCATACTCTGGTAATTATACCAAAAATAAAATAGTCAGTACTGTGAGTAGATGAAAATGTTTTTTTTCCCCCTTGGGAAAAAAGTTGAAAAAATTTTTACTTTTGATTTCATATTTTCCTATTTCATATTTTGATTATATTCCTTCTCCATCCCATTTTTCTTTTAAGACGTATAGTATTTATGAAAGCTTAGGAGACATAATTACAGATTAAATGTGATTATTTACAGAACTGCATATCAATTTAGAGAATTACAAATGAAGGTAAAATCATGTTTATATCCATGAAAGAATTTCTGAATAAACAACTTTAAAAAATACCATATTTCCTAATTGTGCTGGATAATCCCTTATTTTAAGGTCTGCTCACATGCTAAAGCTGAAGGTGATAGCTATTATTGCCAACTTGACAAGATCTAGCTGATCTTACCTCTGTAGCTGCTGCCTAACCTTTCTGAGCATGTCTGAGTTTCTAGATTTAATTAACTGAGGTAGGAAGATCCACCCTAGTTTGGGTGACACCATTCTATGCATTAATGTCTTTTAGCAAATAAAGAGGAGAAAGTGAGATGAGTACCAGCATTTACTGTTCTCTGCCTTCTGTTTGCAGATGCAACATCAACTGCTGCTTTTCTGCTCTGAACAAGATGATAAACTGAACCCCCAAACTATGAACCCAAATAAACACTTTTTTTCCTAAGTTGCTTTGATAGTTATTTTGTCACAGTCCAGTTTCAAATGCAAGCGAGAAAGAAAGAGCCAATTTTCTGAAAATAGTTCCAGGCTTTTAATATCAAGGCTTGTTCTCAGTGACATACTTCTTTCAATAAGCCTGTCATTACCAAACCTTTCTAAACAGCACAACCAACTGGGGATACTTCCTTATTTAAACCTCCACTTCCCACATTCTGGATCCTAGAATCTACTAGCCAAATAAATCATAATGCAAATGATATGCCAAAACAACACATTCAAACCAACTTCAAAAGTCTCCACAATCTTTCACAATATCAACAATTTAGAAGTCTAGTCTTTTCCGAGACTCAAGGCAATCTCTTAATTGTGTTCTTCCCCCTCCCCCAATAACCTTGTTTAAAGAAAGAAAGAAAGAAAGAAAGAAAGAAAGAAAGAAAGAAAGAAAGAAAGAAGACCTAACTACATACTTTCAACACACAATGGCACAGAATATACACTGCCATTCCAGAAGGAAATGAGACATAGAGAGGAAAAGTGGACCAAAGAATGACTGAAACCCAGCAGGAAAACCATTCCAATCCTGTAGCTTCATGTTTGGTATTAAAGGACTTAGATGTCTCTGCCTTACCAGCTTTGCTGCTTGCAACATTCATTTCTCCTGTGGTTGGTTCCACTCCCTGTATGCAGCCCTTCATAGTAAATGCCCCACTGTTCTGGGGTCTCCACTGCATACAGTGTTCCCACTGCATACCCAAGCTTCACTTTCACTTCACATAATGGCCTCTCAGGGCTTGCTGCCTTAACAGGGCTTTCAAGCAGGGACTGTCTTACCATCATGTCTAGGCACTGAATAGAAAGGTAAGTGTGCCTAATTTGTGAGTTCAGGGAAGAAAACACACAAGTTGAATCAATCAGATATCCCATCTGATAATAAATTCTTTCTTGCTTAGATAGGCCCTTAAAAATAGTATTCTAGAAACTCTCTATGTAAGGTATAATCTTATCCCTTCTAGAATATTTGGAAGGCAAGCTTTTCCAAATGTCATGTGAGCTTGTTTTGCTACCTAATACTATGTTAGGAATGAATGTCATAAAGGTTTTGAAGGAGTGTTCACTGTTAGCACCTTTGTCAGCTGAAGACAAAACTATTCTAAATAATAACAAACATTGGGAAAATCAGGACTTACAGACAGACTTTGGAATTAGACTGTGACTTATATCCTGGTTCTACTAGTTAGCTATAGGACTTTGAGAAAGTTAATTTAAGTTGTAATTTCCTGTTCTATAAAATGAGTATCACAATTCTGTACCCTAAATGTACAATAAGTTGGACTGAAATAAGTATCAGCAGTATCTATCAATGCACACATGGTGCTGTGTGGCTGTAGGGTTGCCTATAGCATTTTCCAACAAAAATCAGAAAAGAGTGAATTCAAGTGGATGTCACTGTGACTTACATAGGATGTTTATATCTCATGAACTATTTTAAAACCTGGCAGGTAGATATGCTCTTTTGGTTTGTACTTGTCTCTCATTCCTAAACTTCAGGATCTGCTGAAGCTTTCTCTCACCCCTCCCAGAAAAACAGAAACTGTTAAATGGAAGCTCTAAGTTACGATAACTACAAGGCAGGCAGCAACACCAACCCAGTTTCAGTCATAGGTGCAGCATGGGTGGGAACACACACACACACAGTGAAAGAGAGAGAGAGAGAGAGAGAGAGAGAGAGAGGAGAGAGAGAGAGAGAGAATCAATACCAGAAATAACAAATAAGAACAAAGAATGGAAGAAAGATCAAGTCTAAGACATAGTGGTGTACACCAGCTTTTACAGCTAGTGAAAGTCTGAATGGCTTTGAACATATTTAAATGGAGGTCTACAGAGCTCAAAGTAGTACTTTTTAATCAGGCTTGGTGGTGCAGGCCTATAATCCCCACTAAGCAAAAGCATGAGGTGGAGGATGGCAAGTTCAAAACTAGCCTGGGTGACTCGTGAAGTGCTGTTTAAAGAACATTCTTGCCAATTCTTTGAAGAGTTTCACTGTGTGGTACTGGGTGACATTGTTCATATCACCAGTCTTAGCACATAAAATGCTCGAAACTCGAAAGTCTTTCAAATCAATGTTAGTAAATCTCATTCATGTGTCAATGAAAATAGAATCCTCCTGTGAATCTCTTCAGACATTCCCACTTCCACCTTGTTTCTTTGCCTTGTGGTGTCCCAGCCTCCAACTCCAGCAGATATACACTGCTTAATCATTGGCCATGCCTGCCAGAAGACCTGCCCTGGGACTTTCTTCCCCTTCTTTGTTCCCTGAGACTCAATTCTCAGGGATGCCCTTAGCTCTGTAACAAACCATTCTCCATGGCCTCCCTTTTCCCCAGCCTCTAAGACCTCCAAGCATTCTATACAAACACACCAATTAAGTAGGCCAGTACAACAAGGCAAGACAGGCAACACACTCTCTGGAAATCCAGAGAGAAGACAGAAACCAAAACCCAAAACACCCATCCAACAAAGACAAATCCAGGAATCAGCACCTAGACCTATAATCACCCCAAACTCAGATGCCTAAGACACCAGTATAAGAACACAATCAATAACAACCAGGGTACTATAAATAATAAAGCAGAGCTTACCTATCCTACCACAGTAGGCCCTGATTATTCCAACATCTGAATACAAGATAAAGACTTTAAAACCAACTAACTGCATGAAGATGATAGAAGTTCTTAAAGAAATGAATAAATCCCCCAAAGCCAGACAAATAAAAAACAGTGGGAGGAAATGAATAAATCCCTTAAAGAAAGCCAACAAAGACCACTTGAAGGAAAAAAAATTAAACAGTTCAAGAAGTAATAAAGAAGACACAAACTGAGGCAATTCTGGAAATGAAAAATTCAGGAATGTAAAAAGAAACTACAGAGGCGAGCTTCACCAACAGAATACAAAAGATGAAAGAGAGAATCTCAGGCATTGACGCATACATAGGTCAAAGAAAATATTAAATCAAAAAAGTTTCTCACACAAAACATCCAAGAAACCTGGGACATTATGAAAAGATCAATCCTATGAATAATAGGAATAGAGGAAAGGGAAGAATACCAGCTCAAACACCCAGAAAATATTTTCAACAAAATCACAGAAGAAAATATTAGTAAAGGATATGCCTATAAATGTACAAGAAATATACAGAACACCAAATAGATAGGAACAGAAAAGAAAGTCCCCCTTGGCACATAATAATCAAAATACAAAGTATATATAACAGAGGAAGAATATTAAAAGCTACAAAGAAAAAAAGACCAAGTAACACATAAAGGCAGACTTATTATAATTACACCCAACTTTTCAATGGAGACTCTAAAAGCCAGAAGGGCTTGGAGGGATAAATGGCAGACCCTAAGAGACTATAGATGCCAAACCAAACTACTATATCCAGCAAAACTTACAATCATCATAGATGGAGAAAATAAGATATTTTATGTTAAAATCAAACTGAAACAAATCTATCTACAAATTCGGGCCTATAGTAGGTGCTAGAAGGAAAAAAATCTAAACCATGGAGGTTAACTACACACATGAAAACACAGGAAATAGTCTAACACCAGTAAAACAAAACAAAAAAAGCACAAGGGTGAACACAACACACATACACACACATTCCCTCCCTCCCCGCACACCTCTCACTCACTCTCTAACACATACACATCCAAAGGAATTAAAAATCATTGTTCATTGATATTCTAAATATCATTGGCCTCAACTCCTCAATAAAAAGACAGAGATAAACAGAATGGATGAGGAAAACAAGATCTATCCCTCTGCTGCATATAAGAAACCCACCTCAATATCAGAGTAAAAAGTTGTAGTAAGATATATAAATAAATGGACCTGAAAAGCAAGCAGGTGTAGCTATTCTAATATCTAACAAAATAGACTTCAAACCAAAACCAGCCAAAAGAGATAGGGAAGGACACTGCATTTTCATTAAAAAAAAAAAAAAAAAAAATCTACCAAGATGACAGCTCAATTTTTTTCTGTTTTATGGCATTTCAATTCTTTAACATCTATGTCCCAAACAAAAGGGCACCCCCTTGTGTAAAAGAAACACTACAGTTTATACCACATATTAACCCTCATATAGTACTAGTGAGAAACTTCAATGCCCTACTCTCATCAATGAACAGGTCATCCAGACAAAAACTAAGCAGAGGAATGCGGAAGCTAACTGACCTTATAAACCAAATGAACCTAACAAATATCTATAGAACATTTCATCCAAACCAAGAAGAATACTTCTTTTTGTCACTTTATGGAACCTTCTTCAAAAGTGACCACATACATGGTCACAAAGCAAGTTTGAACAAATGCAAGAAAATTAAAATAATCCTGTGAAACTTACCAGATCACCATGGATTAAAGCTGGATATCAACAACAACAACAAAAAGCTTACCAACTAATGGGAACTGAACAATTCTCTATTGAATAAAAAATAGGCAAAGATAGAAGTAAAAAAATTAAAGACTTTCTAGAACTCAATGAAAATCAATGTACAACACACCCACACTTAGGGGGCACAATGAAAGCGGTGCTAAGAGGAAGTTCACAGCACTAAGTGCCTACATAAAGAAAATTGGAGAGATCTCGTGCTAGCAACCTAACAGTGCAACTAAAAGCTCTAGAACAAAATAAAGCAAGCACACACAAGAGGAATAGATGGCAAGAAATAATCAAACTGAGGGTTGAAATCAATAAAATAGGAACAAGAATCAATGGAACAGCTGGATATTTGATAAAATCATCAAGATAAACCCTTATTCAAACTAAAAGACAGAGAATATCCAAATTAAAAAAAAAATCAGAAACGAAAAAGGAGGCATAACAACAAACACTGAGGAAATCCAGACATACTTTAAGAACCTGTACTCCACTAAAATAAAAAAATCTGAAAGAAATGGGTAATTTTCTCAATAGGTATCACTTACCAAAGTTAAATGAAGATCAGATAAACAATTTAAATAGACATATAACCCCTAGTAAAATAAAAGCAATCATTAAAAGTTGCCCAACATAAAAGCCTAGGGCCAGAATTCTACCAGACTTTCAAAGATGGGCTAATGGGCTAAAGACAATAGTCCTCATTCCACAGTTATCCTGATACACAAACCACATAAAGACTCAACAAAAAAAGAGAATTACTGACCACTTTCCCTTATGAACATAGATTAAAAAATACCCAATGATAATACTTGCAAACTCTCTTCCTGCTGCCTGTGCATCTAGATATAGAGCTCTCAGCTCCTCCCCAGCACCGTGTCTGCCTGTGTGCCACTACATTTCCCACTATGATGACAATGAACTACAACTCTGAACTGTAAGTCAGCCTCAATTAAATAATTTGCTTTATAAGAGTTGCTGTGGTCATGTTGTCTCTTCACAGCGCTAACCAAGACGCCACCATATAAATGAACTGAAAGGAAAAACAAACAAAAAACAAACAAAAAAACCCCAAAAGCATGATCATCATATTAGATGCCAAAAAAGGCTGACAAAATTTAATACCTTTTCAGATAAAAATCCTGGAGAGATTAGGGATACAAAGGACATACCTAAACATACTAGAAGCAATTTATAGTAACCCTATAGCCAACATCAAATTAAGTGGAGAAACTCAAAGCAGCTCCACAAAAATCAGGATCAGACAAGGTTGCCCATTTTCTCCATATCCATTCAATATTGTACATAAAAGTTTTTGCTAGAGCAATAAGACAACTGAAGGAGATCAAAGGGATAAAATTTGGAAAGGAAGTGAAAGTTCTGTTATATGCAGATTGTAGTATACATAAATCACCTAAAAATTCCACTAGAAAACTCCTACAGCTGATAAACACTTTGAGCAAAGTAGCTGAATACACACGATCAACTCAAGAAAAATAGTAGTCCTTTTATATACAAATGACAAAGTGACTGAGACAATAACCTCAAATAATATAAAATATTTTGGGGTGACTCTAACCAAGCAAGTGAAAGACTTGCATGATGAACTCTTCAACTCTTTGAAGAAAGTATTATAGAAGATATAAGAACATAAAAAGACCCATGCTCCCACATTGGTAGTATTAACATAGCAAAAACGGCCATCCTGCTAAAAGCATTCTTACAGATCCAACACACTCCCCATCATAATTTCAATGCAATTCTTTATACACCTTGAGAGTCCATTCTCAGCTTCATATGGAAATTAAAACAAACAAACAAAAAACCAACCAAACAAACAAAAAACCCAAACCAACCACCCAACCTAAAGAAATCCTGAATAATAAAGGAACTGCTGGAAGCATCATCAACCCTTATTTCAAGTTGTACAACAATGCTACTATTATAGTAATAAAAACTGCATGTTACTGGCATAAAAACAGACATGCTAACTAATGGAGTCACACATCAATGAACATCTGATTTTTGATAAAGAAGCCAGACATACACTAGAAAAAAGAAAGCCTCTCCAACAAATAGAGCTGGTCAAACTGGATGTCTTCATATAGAAGGTAAGTAAATCAAAGATCTCAACATAAAACTAGATACACTGAACCTGACGGAAGAAAAAGTGAGAAATAACCTTGAAAGCATTGGCACAGGAGACAACTTCCTGAACAGAACACCAATGGATCAGGCACTAAGATCAACAATTAGTAAATGGGACCTCATAAAACTGAAAAGCTTCTGTAAGGCAAAGAACACCATCAATTGAACAAAGAGGCAGCCTACACAATGGGAAAAGATTCTTTCTATATCCAACAGAGATCTAATATCCAAAATATATAAAGAACTCAAGAAATTAGATATTAACAAACAAACAAACAAAAATAAAAATAAAACTGAGCAATCCAAATTTAAAAAAAAAAATAGGCTACAGACCTAAACAGATTCCTTAACAGAGGAAACTCAAGTGGCTGAAAAACACTTTAAAAAGTGTTTAATATCCTTAGCCACCAGGGAAATGCAAATCAATTAGAGATTCCATCTTACACCTGTCAGAATGGCTAAGAATACTAATGACAATTCATGCTGCTGAGGATTCGAAACAAGGAGAACACTGCTCCACTGCTGGTGGGAACACAGACTTGTACAGCCAGCCACCACGGAAATCAATACAGTGGCTCCTTGTGAAACTGAGAATTGACCTACAATGCCCAGATATACGGCTCTTGGGCATATACCTAAATGATGTTCAATCCTACCACAAAGACACTTGCTCAACTATGTTCACTGAGGCTTTATTTATAATAGCCAGAAACATAGAAACAACCTAGTTGTCCTTCATGTGGTAGGTACACTTACACAATTGGAATATTACTCAGCTGTTAAAAAAAAATCATGAAATTTGCAGTTAAATGAATGCAGCTAGAAAAAAAAATCATCCTGAGTGAGGAAACCCAAACACAGAGAGACAAATATTGTATGTATTCACTAATAAGTGAATATTAGCTGTTAAGTAAAGGAAAATCATTCTATAATCCACAGACCCAGAGACATTAGGTAAAGAGGAGGGCTCTAGGGGGCAATTCATAGTCCTCTCTGGGAAGGGGAAACAGAATAAATTTTAAGGACAGAGTGGGGTAGGTGGGGCTGGGAGCAGGAAGGATCAGGTGGAAGAAGGCAATGAAGGAAGAGAGTGCAGCAAGAGACAGCTGAGCTAGGGAGCATTGGGGAAGTGATGTGGAAAGCTAGAGCAGTGGAAACTTCCTGAATCTGAGGGTGGCCTTCTGGGCATCTCTTTGTATCCAGTGGTGGGACGGGGTTGCATTCGGTTGAGTTGTTGGCTGAGAGGGTTCTGTGAAGATTTCTAATAACAACCCAGACTGTTGCTAAGACAGAAGGTTGTTCTCCAATATATTTCTACATAGAGTTATCTTCACAGGTGATTCCCCAAATTCTCAGCCCCAAAGAGACTGAAAGATTAAAAAAACAATGCTGGCTGTTGGATTTCTTACATGTTCAATTTTTCATGGTATTTGAAATAAGTTGTATCCTTTTTTTTTATAAGTTGTATTTTTGACTGAAATTTTAACCTGTATTCTGCTTTTCATTTTAATATAGATAGTAACATCTCAAGCTATGATTCAGTGCCTTCACTGTCCTTTGATCAAGACTGAGGTTAAAATAATTTGCTTGCCAAAATATATACTTGCTCAAGGTTGTAATTCTCAAAAATTATAGGTAGGGACATGAAAGGTATAGTGTTTCAAATGTTCTTTTCCTCTCTATCTTCATGAAGGATGTGTTTTACATGATTTACCTAAAGGTACTATGGAGAAATAGATGAGTGAGTAAAACATAAACTTAAACTTGTTGGTGCCTAATAAATAAATATTAACTATTAACCAGGTAAAAATATTTTGGTATATTACTTCTCACAGAATAAAGTTTTTTTACAAACAGTGAAAGCGATAAAGTTGGCATTTTTAATATAAATAACAAAAGATTTTTTACACTAAAGAGTCACAGTCATGTTCTACTACTGTAGCCTTTGTATTTCCAAGGTGTGGATCTATTCTGCTGTGAAAGACATGGAGAATGACCACAGCACGGGGATGTGCTCCCTCTCCCACTCCCTCCCTTCCTCTAAGCATTCAGTTACTGATTTTTATTCCTTAATTCCACCTTTTAGTTTTATTTACCACAGAAGATTATATCTGGGAAGCTATTTTTAACTATCCATCCTTTAAATGTTGCTTTTACAAAAATGTCATGAAAAAAAAATGAGGAGGGGGATGAGATTAAAAGGTCAGACATATTACAAAAAACATTCAAAACTCAGGTTCTCTCACTCTCAATACAGTGCTGTAATGTTCATTCTAGGTCACTTTTATAAAGAATAAATGGATTGCTAATTTCAGATTAAGGTTATCTTTTATTTGAAACCTGGCAAAGTTATTTCATTATGTCTAGACAAATAAAAAGTTTGTTCAAATGGAACTTTAGTGCACATGCACAGGTCAACAGACTCATTAGTTAAGCAATACCATAGTATTTACTTTTATGAATTTATGGAACTAAGAAGTGCTCATGTTACAATTCTGAGAAATAGTAAAAGGAACTATAGGCTGATCAATACTTGAAAAATATTTATTGCATTTTATTGTATGTGTTGTATGCCAGAGTGTGTGTGTGTGTGTGTGTGTGTGTGTGTGTGTGTGTGTGTGTGTATATATATATATATATATATATATATATATATTATATATATATGCAGAACCACATTTCTACCCCTTTGAATAGTACTCTTTTAGAGGTCACTGAAGGTGGAAGAGAGCCTATGCAGCTGGGAGAGGACAAAGCAAATTGTTATATAGTGGACTCCCCCTGTTTCTAGTTTTACTAGAGAAAGGGTTCTGTTGTTAATGTCTTTTTGAAAACTACTTGTTTCAAAACCACCACACCACCACCCCGCCCCCGCCCCGCCCCTGCCCCCAAACCACTAAATTCTAAAATAAAGCTTTCCTGGAGAAATACAGCTCTCAATTGGAATGAAGATGTAGAAAGAATATTCACTTCCAAACACAACATTTTATTTCATATTCTCAAGTTTAGTGGATGTAATCTTCACATGCTTGCTATTATTTACTCTCAACTGAAAAGTAAAACCTGACAGGTGGTAGACCAATAAGAATGAATTTCACTGACAGTTTTTATAGAGACACATTAAAATGGCTTTTATGACAAATACAGGATTACTTAGTTTTGTGGACTCAAGTTTAGGTCTATTTTATTCCAGTGGTCTGCATGTCTATTTTTGTGTCAGTAATGTATCTTTACTATTACTACTACTATGACAATGACAACGACTACTACTACTGCTTTATAATATATCTTGAAGTCTAGAATTCCAAGCAAAGTGTCAGGGTACAGATCCCTGCAGCATTATTAATTTTGCTCAGGGTTGTATTAGCTATCTGAGGACTTTTCTGGTTCCACATAAATTTTAGGGTTTTTTTTCCTTGCTTTTCTATTTCTGTGGGTATTCATATGATTTTTCTGGGTAATTAGTTTATAAGGATTAAGCAGCTGACCCACAAATTATATTTAGGCATAGCTTTACAGATAAATTAGATTCAGTAAATGTATAAATTTGTGCATACCTACAATTATGTTTATGTTTTAGGTCAATTACTGGGGGAACCAAAATAGTTCAGCATATTACAGATCATAGTGCATAAGTCATGGTGAAGCCTTTAGTTTTTCTTAAAATAGAAAGCCTATCTATTTTTCATCTTCTTAGGACTGGGATCAGACTGGGTTTTGTGCCTGGTATGGAAGTGCCTCTATCACCAAGTCCTTATGGCTCCTTTCACAGAAGAGTGACAACTTTTGCATTTTGAAAATAGAGAAAACCTCAAATTCATAAAGACTTCCCATGACAGTAAAGCAGTATATGTACTATATCTAATGGCCCAGGTAACACACAGAAACTTACTGCAAAACCTAACTTTGAAATCTCCAGGACTCTCAAGCATTTCAGACCAAGGTTCAATGTTAAAGAACATCAGAAATAATATAAACAACAATGAAGAAATGTAAAAGGAAGCTCTGTTAATAGAAATAAACCCTTTCCATTCTAGTTCAAGGCAAAATTATACTCAAGAGTAAATAGTAAATAGCCACTGTGAGCTCTGTAATACATTCATGGGATAAAAGCTCAGGGCTGTTGGAGATCAAAAATGAGAACCTGTTCAATATACAATGGATGACTGACATAGGGAGTACTTTTCTCCTCTGTATTATAATTCTGTGACTTCCTCTGGACACAGGGTCCAATCACTATCTAAAGAAAGGGTGTTGTAAATGAATGCTTACTTTCTAAATATCTATTTTAGTAGATCTGAAATCCTCAGTTTTCTAAAGTTACTAGATTCAATACTTTCTTTAATTCAGAAAGACTTACATACAAAGAAAACAAAATTAAGCCCTGACAATATGCTGAAAAAGTGATATTTAATAGTTTGTAAAGAAATGTTAATTTTGACCTGTGAGAAATATTACCTATCTTTAACAAAGAAAAACTAAACATAGACATCACAAGTATTAAGACAGCTCAAATAAATAATTTAACTATGAAATATCAGCTTAATGACTTAAAACTGAAAACAAAAGATACTTTCCAAAACAAAATATCTAAATAAAATGCCATTTATGAACTTAAATATTCTAAAATAAAATATGGAAAGCTTAGGCAAGTTGTAAATGTTTACTATTATAAAGATCAAATGTGCTTTGCTGATTATTAAAACACTATTCCTGGAACACTTGTCCTGGGATTACAAAGAAGAGTACATGTATGTCAATATGCTGTTAAATCTGACAAGAACCCTGAGGACAGGGTTGGCATCTGGTCTTACAGCTTCCTCATTTTTATGTAATTATTCATCATGCAATCTCACAGTTAAAAAAATGTTCTTAACACAAAGAATAATTTTCATATAAAACAGGGGCATGTTTTTCATAAAGTGATTAGAAATCTAATTGGAAATTAGATTTCTATCACCTCAGAAGACCAACTAAAAATAAGTGATCATACTAATGCTATGCGACAACTTTATACATCTTAAAAAAAGAAATCATTTGGTTCCTCAAGTTGAAAGAATTCCCAAATTTTATGATTCCTCTCAAGATAGAGAAGTAAGTTGTTTATTCAAGAATTATGAAGTCCTAGCTTGAATATATTGAAAATTTTGGCACAAAATAAACAAGCATATTAAAAAGCTGAATCACGACTACACATTTAATTCTCCACAGATACAGGTTTACCTTGGTTATAAACCTTAGGGTACCAGCCAGTCAGGTAGGTCCTGACTAGTTGCTGCGATAGATTTTCTTACAGGGGTTTTTCTATATTTAGTTATAAAATACTGTTTTAAGCTTGCTGCTCACTCTATATCCATTTCTTTTCTGACTAATGCTTCTTGGAAGATGACAGGAGTTTTAAACACCTGCCAGGCAGTCCATAATACAGGTATAGCAATATGAAGCATTCAGGCAGGTGACTTGCTGTGGTGTAAACAATCATATATCAAACACAACTCTTAAAAAAGTTCAGTTGGTGTGTTCTTTCCAAATTAAGTAAAAATTGAAGTGTGGAAATACAGAAAGTCTCTGAGAAATGGGCATATATCACAATTTCTTAAGTTTTAAAAGCAAAGTCATAATCTTCATTTGCTTCCCAACAAAGAGACTTTAAGGAAAACGTTGCCTGCTACATATTTCTATTTTACAACATAGTTTACTCCAATATCTTCCAAACCACATGAACGTAACCATCAAGTAGTGAAGGATGATGAAGCACAGAAGTACCAAAGAATTCAGGACACAAAATGAACAAAATCATACGAGGAACTGGAACCTGGGCAGATGAGAGAGCCATTTCTCCTGAGTGTCAAAGTGCTTAAACAGACTTTCATTTAAGTCTGAGTGTAGAGCAATGTCTCTTAAAGATTTTACTCCTCTGGTGCTGTGATGGAGATCTATGAGCCACACAAGAAAGTATTTTGAGCATAGGTTTCCAAAAGCAAAAGATAAGCACAGCCATGACAAACATCCTTCAGTCAGACTCCTAATGGGTTCCTATACAAGAAGGATAATCTATAACAAGCATGGAATCATATTTTAACGCTACAGAAGATCACATTAACCACATCCTACTCTCCCTTATTAAAAGATGAGAAGTCTTGGAAAAGGGAAAAACTTGTAATTAACATTTAAAATGGGTTTTAACTTTTACCAAAATTGTTCACTTACATGTAGACCATAAAATATGAGAGAAGGATGAAGAGAGGAGGGTGAGCTAGCTGAAACTCAGTCGGACGTATCTAGTTCAGTATGCAAGAAATATACTGAAGTGCTGGCTTCCTGCTCTGAAGGGTCCTTTTGTAATTCTTTTACATCAAGACTGCACATAAAGATTTTGCTCTAAAGGCTATACTCAAAGTTCACGTCCCACTTGACTAATAATCTGGCAATCCATGGAGGTAATATGTACAGTGCTAATACAATTATGATTTCTTTACCCCAAGGGATGAGAAGGCAAATCTTACAGTCACAGAGTGTAGTTGAAATTACCTAAAGTAACCGGGTGGTGGTGGTGCACACCTTTAATCCCAGCTCTTGGGAGGCAGAGGCAGGCAGATTTCTGAGTTCAGGCCAGCCTAGTCTACAGAGTGAGTTCCAGGACAGCCAGGGCTACACAGAGAAACTCTGTCTCAAAAAAAAAAAAAAAACCAAAGGAAAAAAAAAAAGAAAAAGAAATTACCTGAACTTACCTGAAATGTAAATTCTGTGGGTCTGTCTGCTCAAATGAATACTTATCGTTTCTACACAAAGTATTGTGCTCAGTAATATGATTGACATAGAGGTGAACAAGACAAAAAGAGCAGAGGTTTCCCCACACATGAAGGCTGTGCTTACAAAGATGTCACCTAAGGGATGAAAAGAACTGACATACACTGTGTGTGTGTGTAAGTGATAAGCTTTATGCTTTACCAGGAAGTTGTCACCAAGCAAATAAAGGAACCTCTTATTTACATGAAGACACTTGGTCAGCCAGCTACATATGCTGTCAGTCTAACGGTAACATACATCTGATAACAATACTCAACTATACTTCCCCAAGGCCATCCACTAGGCAGACTACATCTAAGTTCACTTCTAAGTCTGACATACTTTTTCAGCCTTCTGTTCTACTCCTTGCATATAATTCTTTGTTCCATTTATGTTCAACCTAGACTGTAGGCCACACTATACTTTCTGCCTTAGTATACATCTCTGCCTTCTATCTGCCAGAATCTTTTGTACTTAAGGAAACCCTAGAGACTGACAGTAGGACTTAGATCAAATGTATCTAAAGGCACCCACTGCCCTTTTCTTTCCCAGCTTCTGAGTCCTGACTTCTTTTCTCCCCTAGCACTCACTGTGCACATCACAGTATTTGTTCATATAAATGTGTCAATACAGAATTTAGTTTTTATATTCCTTTCTCTCTAAACTGTAAATATTATTCACTATACTTGGAAAATGAAACAAATGAATTAAAACCTCACAGAATCTCAAC
The DNA here is from genome assembly GCA_021653895.1 of Mastomys natalensis. NCBI lineage: Eukaryota > Metazoa > Chordata > Mammalia > Rodentia > Muridae > Mastomys > Mastomys natalensis. Next base: position 652,387 of record JAJTUV010000211.1, on the reverse strand, counting down.
TTTAAACAGGCTGTACATTTGGGGAGGAGATTTAAAAAGGTAAAGACAATTATAAAGAGAAACATATAATTTCATATAGTACATCACCAAATGTTTAGAGAAGCCAAAGCATGAAGAGGTCATGAGTTTTTCAGAAGGAACACAAGATCTAAATTTTTATATTGGGTTTGTTACCTTAGATAATTTGATTGATTTTGCTTAGTTCTGGTCTTTAGACGTCCAACTACGTACAAAGAGTCAGGGTATTCAGATAATGTGTAAGAAAAGGCAAAATTATGAAGTGCCATTTTAATTACTGAAGCCAGTATTTTTGGTGGAAAATGGGGTAGAAATCACTTATAAATGCTCTGGGCTCTCTCTTTTGTTTTCAGAAGTTTACCTAGCTATTTTGTCAACATAAAATATATTACTACTTAGTAGCAATACTGTTTGTCATTTTAGTGGCCAATACAAATACCAAACTGAGAAGCAAAGGTAAGACCTCTAGTGAGTGTCAGGCTTGCTTCTTGGTGCTCTTATGTATGTTAAATAACCAGCAAAACAATTTCAATCACATACAAGTTGTATATATGAGGGAACAAGGAGTTAATAACATCTTTAAGCCCACTGGAAAAGCCAGGGTTCTAATAAAGGTCAACTTCGACACTTTTACACACCATCGTGCCACTTTTATCTCTGAGGGAAGCTGAATCTGTGAAGCTTAATGAACACTGTCTACAGTATTCACAGAATGGATAGCTGATACCTGACTCTTAGAAATACAGATGCTTCTTGACTCATGACAGTGTCACATCTGATAAAGTTGGGAAAAAAAAAAATACTCCCTTTCCCCCAAGTTCACCTAAGCTGTTGACTGTGATAGCTGGGTACTCCATGAACCACCAGTTTAAACCCGTGGTCTGCCTGGACAATTGGGAGCTCAGCACCCAAGCACCCAAGCGAGGGTAATTAGCTTAGTGCTAGCTTCAGCCTGGGAAAGATCAAGTCAAGCTCAGTGTGATGACTCACACATGCAATTCAAGCATTCGGAAGCAGAGGCAGAGGCACAGGCACAATTACTATGCCCTAGAGCTAGCCTGGGCTATATAATGAATTTCATCCAGGCTAGGCTAACCAGAGCTATATAGCAAGATCCTGTCTCAAAAGACAAAACCCCATAACACATAAGTAAATGAGTAATAATTAAAACTCAAGATTTGAAGCATGGTTTGTGGCTTCTACCAAATACTCATCAGTTTTCACCATCAATGAAGTTAAAAACCTTAAGAGAAGCCATTCTAATGTGGGGAACCATTTTTTACAGATGACCCGTATTAAGATAACCACTGGAAAGAAGATCGAAATCTAAAAGTAAATAAAAATTCAACCCAAATGCCACAGAGCTAGTAGCTTTTGGCCTATGCTAGTAATTTCTCCAAAACAGAGGAAATCATCTCTTATCACAAACAGCAAGGAGGCCAGCTATAGTATACATTTAGAGATAAAAGTTTTCCAAAACTAACTGGAATGGCTACAAAACAACTTTAAACAGAATCAAAGTAAAAGAAAACAACAGGCGGCACACACAAAAAAGGACTCATTTCCTTCCAAGCTGAACTTCCATCTGTTTATGTCCCATTAGCCAGAAGGCAGCCAGAAGCCAAGCACACCCTTCCAGAGAAATCCAGCAGCTAGAGATGGAAGCTCAGACAACTGATCACTCCCTCATACCCTTCTGCTATCCCACTTCTATCAGATACCTATTACATCAAACTCACAGAGAAAGGACGCACAACAGTGGTTGTCGGGAACAGAGGGGAAGAGACTGTAGCTCAGTGGTTCTCAACCTTCCTAACGCTGCGACCCTTTAATACTGTCCCTTATGTTGTGGTGACCCCCAACTATAAAATCATTTTCATTGCTACTTTATAACTTTATTTTTGCTTCTTTTATAAATCATAATGTAATTATCTGTGTTTTCTCATGGTCTTTGGTGACCCCTGTGAAAGGGTCATTCAGCCCCCTCAAGAGGTTGCAACCTAGAGATTGAGATCCACTGTGCTAACACTTCCTCTAAGATGCTCTTCGGGTTTACAATAGGCTTTATTTTGTATGTCCTCTCCAGGAGGGAAAATGAAATATCTCAGAAGAGTTCCAAGTTCTGCTTCAAGACAAGGCTTTTACAGAACAACATTAAGTGGCTAAAATGAAAATACTTGTCTAAAAGTAACTTTGACCAATCACAGTCATTAAAAGTAAGAGAATCATCTCTACCTCAACCACAGCTATATTGTTTTAATTAGAAACCAAAAGAAGAAATGTGACTGAGAGTATCATCTTACATTCATTTAACTATTAAAAAAAAAAAAAATCAAACCTAATTTTGGCCTTCAAACTGTAGCACTGTTGTCACTCTGATGAAAAGACAGACAAAAAGAGAGAGAGAGAGAAAGATGAGACCTTACATTTTTGTATAAATTTAAGTTTTGACTGTTAAATTTCCTGTTTATCAGTTTTAACATTTAAATATTTCTTTTAAACATGTCTGTGAACTGCTTAACTATTTAAACCATCATCCATCCATCCATCCATCCATCCATCCATCCAATCCATCCTACCTTCCTATCCGATTCTGGGAGAATTCTCCTCCGAATCAGACATATCAGAGCAAATAGGATGCAGTCTGAGAGTTCCTATCCCTCAGAAGTTATTAATACATACACTAAATGAGGTCAGAGTGGTTTCCTCAAAGCCTGATCATTTGGGGCATAATATAACTTAGAAAGCACAGATTTACTACTGTTTTTCTGTGGCAATTGTAGATTATAGCAATCTACACTGGATATTAAAACTGATTATAAACATGTTTCCATTTTAGATAGAATAAGACATATACTGTATGAGAATGTGCTCGATGGTATAACTGCTGGCACCAAAATGAGTTTTCTTTTTTTTCCTTTCTGGCCAGATTAAAATTCACCGACTTTTATTTCCGTTTTGTACTAAAGTATGACTATCCTGAATTAGTTCAATATGAAAGGCAGGCTAACATCCTGCTAACTACTAACTATTCTTATTCAGTTGAGGGAATTATAGTTTCTTCTCCTTGTTCTTATAAATTGGCATGTTATAAACTCAATGCTAGGCCCTATACTGACATCAAAAGCCCCCTTTAGAAATACCTGAATCTTCTGTCATATTAATTACATGATCAGTTTGGCTTTGCGGCCATGCCAAAGAGATGATAGTAAATACTGCTGTTTCAGATGGGACTCAGGTCAGTGTACCCCAACTGCTTCCTAAGCTGCTTTCCACAGCTGGTAAGTTAAAGCAGTAAGTACCATGACTGTATGAGATACTAAAGCCAACTCTATGGAAATTTGCCTGACTATATGTTTATCTCTTTTTTTTCTTCAAAAGTTAGATGAAAATAGCAGATAAAAACATATAAAGCCCCTGCTTACTAGCAACCCACAATCACATGGATATATAATTTCTTATTAGAATATTAAATTAACAGAAAAATCCATTTCAGTGGTATTCTGAAGCAAATTCTGTGCTGCAGTATTTGGTATATTGTTTTTGTAAGAAATATATATATGAGTCTGGGGATGTGGTTCAGTGATAAAGTCCTTGCCTCGCATGCATGAGGACCTGAGTTCAATTCCCAGTCCTGGGGGTTGTGGTAGTCTATATAGAAAAGTTACTTAATTACTTCATCGAATTTTATTTTGTAACAAAAATTGGCTAAGAGGGAGATTTTCTAAGAGGAAAAATAATGAAAGTGATCTTAGTGGTTTTAGAGGCTAAGAATTCATATTTACGGTTAAGGGCAGATTACTTTTTTTTGAGATAATCTTTGTGATCAAAATTAGATCAAATAACTAAAATTATACAATTGCTTTGCAAAATTGTTTATGGCATTCTAATATCACCTCCACAAGAAAATTGGAGAAAAGTCTATTCTACCCTACTAATTGGTAGTTTAACAAAAGGAATCAAAGTTCAGTGAAGTATGTTAGCTGACTAATTAGAAACAGCAGTCAGGATGTCAGATAGAGTCAGCTTCTTCTAGTCCAGTGATCCTCCCACTGTGCTGTACAGTATACTAAAGACTAGTCTGAAAAATCGTTAGAACCAGGTAAAAAAACAGTGAGATTCAACAACGGTCAAGTAAAGTGTAATGTGATTTAGTAATTGTTTATTTGAAGATTTGTTGGTTCATAGTAAATTAACACAGGTGTTAGCAAGTAGTATCTTCTGCTTAATGACCATGTTTCCCTTCACTGCTTCCCTTCCACCCTAATTCTTTCCTTTTGGGATGTGTGGGAGGTATGGCATGTGGGTGTGTGTTGGGGGTTGAACCCAGGGCTCTTTGCATGCTACGCATGAGTTCTACCTCTAAGATCCATCATCTGTATTTTGGGGAATTATCTTACCTCTGCTCCTGAATAGGTGTCAGTCTGGAGGACAAGTTCATCCAGGTCAACCTCAGTACTGATCGGCATTGAGTGGAACTGCAGGTTCAGTATTTCCCTTCTTGTAGCTGCATCCGGTAAGGGCACGTAAATGATCCTGTCAATTCTCCCAGGCCTCATCAAAGCCTACAGAGATGGAACAGCAAGGCTTAGCTATGTTCAGAACTGACCCTCCATATCAAAGGCAGTCAGGAAAAGACAGACCTACCTTTTCAGAAATAACTGCATAACTATTATCCTCAACTAACAAATAATTACAAGTACTAGATGCCCCATAATCTATTTCAGGATATGAATGGTGTCTAGTTGATTTTTGAAGATAGGACAACAATAGTTCCAGGAAAATTTCTGAATAACTGCCAAGTATAACATTTAGAGAAATGTGCAGATGACTTGTATTTATTACATGAATTAAAAAAGTTTCCTTCAGTTAACTCATAAAATACAGAATAAGCTATTTTCTGTTTAGAAAACCCTAAAAATAACACAGCTATGATAAAGGAATAGGCTTAGAGATAAATTTAGCAATTGAATGTTTTTAGCATTTTACTGAAGGCTAATGCCTACATTATGCCAGACTCAGTGAACTTACTTACTCAGAAAGTTTACTGAGCATGTGTTACTCACCAGACAGCTTTGGTATTGAGAAAAAGGACAAATGTGTAAAACATAGATGTGTAAAGCTAACTGTGGTAACAATTATGAAAACTTAAGAACCAATAAAGATGTTTTAAATGAGTGAATTTTATGGCATATGGCATCTCAACAAAGGTACTGAAATAGATGTGTATCCTTTGAGGGAATGGAATAGCATTTAGATGGGTCAATTAGAAAAGTCTTGTAGAAATACTCAAAGAAGCTAGAAACATGAAGAGATGTTAGAAGAAGATTTGAGGTAAAGAGAGAACAAATACTAAGGAAAACAAGTAACACATAGCAGGAGAGAAAGAAACCCAAAGAATCTGAGGCGTAGTGAATAATGAAAACAAGAGGTAAGACGTGAGGTCAGAAAAACACACAAACACTGTAGAAAATATTCTACTCTTGATGCATGGAAGTAGAAAACTGAGATGATAAAATTTACATTAAAAGATCACTTACAGAATAATATAAAAAGGTCTACTATAACATAATCAGAGTTCTAGAAGAAAAAGAAAGAAAAATTGGAACAAAAAAAATCTTAGCCAGGCGGTGGTGGTGCACACTTTTAATCCCAGCACTTGGGAGGCAGAGGCAGGTGGATCTCTGAGTTCGAGGTCAGCCTGGTCTACAGAGTGAGTTCCAGGACAGCCAGGGCTACACAGAGAAACCCTGTCTCGAAAAAAAAAATCGTTAGAACTAAGAGCCTCAAATTTTCTCCAAATAGACAAGCAAAACACAAATTCACAGTCAAGAAGCTCCAACAGGATAAAAAAGAAAGTGTTTCAGTCCAACTGCAAAAAAACCTCAAGAGTATCTTGAGGTCACACAGGGGACACTTGAATCAATAATCATTGGAACATGGTCCTAGGATGGAGTTGTGGGAGAATTCTGAGTGCTTTTGAGAAAACACCAAGAAACAATTTGTGAATTCAGTTTCTTCAAAACACATAACTGTTCTTTGTGTTCATTCTCTTCCCAGGTGTAGTGGATAGAAGTAAGTTTGCTTCAGCTGTTATTATTCATGTGCCTCTCTGGAAAACATGTTTTTGTCACCTGTAGCTTGTCTTTGTGATTGTACAGTTTACTCAGGGGACTCTTGGTACCCCTCAGAGTATCAACTGTCTGATGCTCTGAATAAAGTTGCCTACTGCATGAGACTTTAGTCATTCTCATTTTTAGGCCCCATTCTTCCAGGTTCATGCTGCCAACTAGAGTGGGTAAACAACTAAAGACTTCCCAACCCAATACACAGGAAATTTATCAAGGGAATAACATTTTCAAAGTGCTGAAACAAAAATGTTACCCAGACCCTACCCATAACAAATATAACTTTCAATAACGAAGGATAAACAAAGTTATTTTCAGATAAAAGAACAACAACAACAACGTTTCAGAAGCTATATGTCATAAAAATGGTCAAGAAGCTTTACAGATTGAAGGCAAATGATACAAGGTAGAAGACAAAATCTTCCACAAGAAATGAAAAGCACTGGAAATTAAATACTTCAAAAATTGTAGACTCTTTTCCCTTACAGAAACACTAAAAATATCATTCTTACTGCTGGTATAATCAGAAAGGGCAGTTTTGGAGCTGGTCTTGTGATAAAACACCCACAATGACAGCATTCAGAGGCCAAGGCAACACATGGAAGTTCAAGGCCTATCTAGAATACAGGAGAAGTTTAAAACTAGCCACTAGCCAGGGTAACTTTGTAAACCCCATATTAAGTGAACTGAGAGCTAGCTTCAATGGCCAGAACAAAAAAAAAAAAAAAAAAAAATCAAACCAAATCAACCAACCAACTCCCCCACCCCCCACCCCCACCCAAAAAACCTCATTAAACTGTTTTAAATGTTAGGCTATTAACTTCAAACTTGGCAAAGATTATTATAAAGAACGAAAATTACAGAATGGCTTTTATAAACACAGACTACCAAATCTTCAAAATACTGGCAAACAGAATCTGATTCACAAAATGGATAAATAATCAAAACCAAGTAAGAGTTATCTCTGGAACCAAAGGTTGAGTTAGTATTTGAAATTTAATCAGAATACTTCATTGCACTGATTAAAAAAAGTAGAAAAACTATGATCATTTTGATACAGAGAAAAAGCACTTGGCAATCAAATCAAGACCTACTCATGACACTAAACTCTCAGCAAACAGAATAGAAGGGAAGTTTTCTTCAATATGAGAAAAGGTATTTTCTTACTGAGTACCTGCAAATAGAGATGGCTCTAATGTTGAAATATTGAATGTTACCCATCAACTGTAGTACTGAAGCTTCTAAAAGAGCAGTAAGGACGAAAGAGGGTGTATAGAACAGGAAAAGTAAAAAGGTAAGTTAAAAAAAAAAAAAAAACTTTAGAAACATGTTTACATGGAAATTCTAAAAGAGATAAATAAATAAATAAACCCTATAAAACAGTTATACCAAGCCTACACAGTATAAGTTTACTATTTTAAAAAATCAGTTGCTACTATATAATGAACAGTAAAAATTCCCCTACTTGAACTATATCATAAAACTCAAATACAACCTGGAAATAAAAGTAAGCAAAGAATTCTTTACAGAAAAACACAGCATACTCTTGAGAGAATTAAAGACCTAAGTAGTTAAGGCATGTTTATAAATTAGATAATTCCAACATTATTAAGATAATCATTCCAAAATTTACCTATAGATTGCATACAATTTCAGTATGATCTCTTAAATAAGAAAGTGAAAAGGTAACTGAGATATATACATAAATTCAAGTGACAGAGGATACTGAAAGCAACTATGCTCTTCCAGTACTAGGTATTGCATTTTGGGTCATGTATGCGTTAAGCAAGTGTTCTACCACAGAACTATATTCTGTTCTTCAAAATAATACTTGGGAGAACTTAGTTGCTAAAGAAACGAGACAGTGTGAGAGAATGAGGCTACAATTGTAAAGAACAGGATGGTAGAAGGGGCCCATGCTGATTCTGAAAGCAAATAATGAAGGAACTGTTTTATGAAAGGATCCTGCTTCAGTAAAAAAAAATTCTTGTGGCAAGAGCTTGAGACAGTTGTCATGTTATAGCTCTAGTCAGGAAACAGCGTAGAGAGAATCTCTTGTGCAGCGTATGGAGCATCACCTGTCAAAAAATGCTGTTGGCTTAGTAGCTTAGACAGGAAATAGGAAGGTGGAAGTTATGGTACAGAGAAGATTTCGGGGATAGACAGGTGAGGGAGAAGATTTGACCTGAACTCTGAGGAAGACTGTCATATGAAACAGAAGGGAGAGTCACGTGGCATGACTTGACCAGTTTAAGCAGGATAACTAAGTTATGAGCTAGCAGAAATGAGCCAAAGCTACTGGCCTAGGCTCTCTTATATATTTAGTCATATATAAGAAGTCTCAGAGTTGTTATTTTGGGGAACTTGGGTGTATGTAGAAAAACCTGCAGTTACAAAGCAGAGATATTAAGGTGGGTCTTCCCATCTCAATTAATCAAATCTAAAAGTCTCTCCTAGGCACACCCAGAGGTTTGTCTCCTGGGCAACTCTAGATCCTTCCTACTAAGTTAACAACCAATATTAACTACCTAAATTACATACTATATAAATACATTTATGTGAAAGCTCAAGTAACAAAAAAGCAAAGCAGTGTTCATGGTACTTTCATAAAGGGAAAGATGGACTGCAGTGGCTAAAGCAATCATTTAGTGAATGCAAGTGAGATATTCTTTAACTTGGTTAGAGGTGGTTTTTACAACTTTACACATAAACTGAATCATATACAATAATAGATCTAGTTTGTTCTATGAACCTTATAGGAAAGCATAACTAAAGCAAAATTTAAAGACATAGGAACTGTTATATTTGCTAGAGGTTGAGTATTTATGAATTAATGAACTTAACAGCAATAGAGACATTTTCTTTCTCTCTTTGGAGAGACTATTTTCTCTGACTAATCAGTTTGGAAATTTACATAAGAATTACATAAGAGGTGACAACTTCTAAGTTGTCATAAAGCAATCTCTATGATTTGGCTATAAATGTAAGTGACAGCTATTACAACTGTTTCAATTCCATAGTAAGCACTTCTTCGCTTTTAATTAACCCACAGTGCTAAGGCTTAGAGTCTGCCAACTCTATGTATAATGTATGTATATATAATGTATAGGTCAGTAGCATCCTATTTCATGCTAGTGTTAATAAATAGTCTAGTTAGCACTAAAAGGAGAAGGGGCTTTAGTTCTATATGTTTGCAAAATATTGGGCAGAAAAAAAAACTTTAAAAGGTTGTTCATGATTCCTTTAAAAAAGTTGTATTTTTAATTGTCTGTGTCTGTCTGTCTCTGTGTGGGCATGAAACATGTGTGTGCAGTTCTCCGAAGAGGTCAAAAGATGGAGTCAGATCCCTTGGAGCTGGAGTTACAAGTGAAAACTTCAGAAAACAAAGCAAGTTTTTTCTTCAATGCCCAAATATTGACTTGGACTGGACCTTGTTTAGTTGTTGGGAAAACAGCTGTAAAAAAACCTTATTTTCTTAAAAACTAATAAACTCCTTTGAAGTTTAAAATTTCCTATCTAATGCTTAAAAGAACACAGCAAAAAATACAAAGCATAAACACTGCTTAGGTGCTGGATCGCCCAACATACACTTGTGCTCTGTTTAGCTAAAGCTGCTCCAGGATGGTGCAGGCTGAGTGCATGTCAAATGATCTGGGCCTGTAGCCAGAGAGGCCTTTTCTGGTTTGATCTTGTCAGTGAAAGTCATGCTTTAAAAAGAGCAGGAAAGAGCCAGCCTTCCTTCCTGTAGAACTCTGAATGAATTAACACACTTTCTAAATTCTTTTTTAAAGTACTGTTCTGGGATATGAAAGTAGATATATTCAGAATGATGAGTGCTCTGTGAAACCAGGATGGGCAGGCTTTTTCTAATATTGAACCCTTCCAGCTTAAAGTCACCTTGGATACTGTAGCATCTTCATCCAAACAGTACTAAAAAAAATCACAGGGCAAGTTGCCTAATACATGTGCAGATGAATAGTTTTATAGACCACATTTGTATGTGAGTGTAAATAGAAGCCCAGGTTAATATCAGGAATCACCTTGACTGCTCTGGCATCTTAATCATTGAGAAAGGGCCTTTCACTCAAACCCAGAGCTTGCTGATATGGCTAGTCTTGCTAGCCAGTCTGAGGACTTCATGTTTCTATCCTTACTAGATGGAGCAACAGGAGGGCCATCACATCAACTCAGTATTTAAATGTGTTTCTGGGGATCAGAGCTCTCTCCCCGACCCTAACTGTATTTTCTGAGAACTCATTCAAGTTCTTGGGCAAGTCTGGACATCTCTAACAGCCTTAGTGTCTTTATGTATAAGAATAAAGGGATGCTAATCAGAGGGTTGGTGTGTGTATATCTACAGGCATCCTCAAATACTCAGCTATACAAAGTTTTCACTTTTGTAAACAGTTTAAGGGAGTCACTGAATTCTGCTTTTGTGTCCAAATAAGGAATTATAACATCATTACATGACCTTTTGTATGGTGTGCATGCATGTACGATGTTTTTTATAGTATTGGGATGGAACACAGGGCCTTGTGCATATTAAGCAAGTGTTTTCTACTAGAGCCAGATGACTTAAAAAGACCCCATTCTAAGGGTCTACATGGCATCCTCCACAGCATACATTACATGACCACTTGAGCAAATGTGTTCTTTATAAAACCAATATTTTTTTCTTTATGATTTGTACATAAAGAATTCAAAACATTGAAAGTTTGTTGTGAAACCCAATGGCAGTTATAAGTTCCATTCTGTTTTATAAGTTCTATAATTTAATGCTTGGACTTTATCAAACATTCAAATTTAATCGGTACAGAAAATACTCATGTAGTTTAAAATACTAAAACAGACTCTGAAACTAAGAATGGTGTCTTTACATCTGTAATCCCAGTACTCCGGAGACTGCTGTGAATTTATGTTAGCCAGGACTACATATGAAGAGCCTGTCTTGAAAACAACCAAACCAAACAAACCAAACACCAAACCAAATCAAACCAAAGAAAGAATGTGAAAAAGGGCATGTAAGAAAAGGGTGTGCACTCTTCTAGGACAGAAGAACAGTCAGGCCTTCACCCCTAAATCAAAAGACCAATGAGGTACCCACCATTCATGGAGAAAACCTCCAGAACAGGGTAACATGTAACAGGTCTTGTTTGTTTCAAACAAACCTTAGCTTTAGCTACTCACTCCTCTTCTCCCCTAATTCTAGCATAGTAGTACATGTGGTTAATGCTACTACCAAGTCTCTACCAACATATAGCTACTTGGTCTTGTTCATTATATTTGTGTGTTTAATTATGGTCTTTCCCAACAGACTGCAGACTGAAAGAAATGGCAGGAACCACATTCACTCATCTGTTCAACCACGGCATTCACGAGCCACTTAATAAATATTCACTCAGTTGAGCAAGTCAATAAAGCCTCTTCGAGCAAATACAGCCTTGCTGGATGCTTTTCTGCCTTCAGTCTTGCCCCTCCCCAACTAACACTCTCCCAGCCTACACACACACACACACACACACACACACACACACTTAAAGTGATCATTTTTGCAGTTTCTTTTCTTTCTCCTACTAAAGCTCCTACTTCATGTAAGTACCAAGTTTACAAATTCACTATGGGGCTTTCTGCCTCCCTGTCCTCATACACACACTTCTCAACTCAGGATAACTTCCTCCTCCAACCACATGTCAGGCAAGCACAATCTCTTATTTGAAGCACAATTTCAAGCATTCTCCTTTGTAAAAAAATTCTTTGAATCTTTTGAGTATTTAACTGGATTTTAAACCTTGACATACTATGTTAAATGCAAGAACAAAAGATCCACCTAACTGAATTAACATTCTAGTCGAATCATTTAACAGCCATATGTTCAGAAAAATAATTCAAACCTCTCAATCTCTTTATAATTCACTTACAACCCTCAAATCAGAAATTCTCAAGAGTCTATAGTCTTAACTTTAATGTGTGTGTGTGTGTGTATGCACAACATGCACATGCATTTTTTTCTAGAGATGGGTACATTTGCAAGTAATAGAAAATATAATCTATTAGAGAAGGAGGTTTCCTATTTCTTATAACTCAAGAAATTGTCCATTATAATTTTATTTGTCTTTGCTCAAAGTCAAAAATTAGGTTAGACAGGTCAGCAGAAAAAAATGCTTTTTATACAGCCAGAGAAATGGACGATCCCTGAGTCCTACACAGTGGAAGAAGAGAACTGACTCTTGTAAATCTTGCACACACACACACACACACACACACACACACACACACACACATCTATTGCTATGACATAATACCATGATCAAAGCAACTTACAAAAGAAAGCATATTTAATTTGAGGCTTACAGTTTCAGAAAGTTAGAGTTCGTGACTATCATGGCAACAGGCAAGGTACTGGAACAGCATGGATATGGATACGAGAGCTCACATCTAGAGACACAACCACATGGCTGAAATACTAGGAATGGCTGGAGTTCTTTTGAAACCTCAAAGTTCACCCTCAGTGACACACAACTCCTCCAACGAGGCCCACCCTACTAACCTTTCACAAATAATTCTACCATCAGTGAACACGTATTCAAACATATGAGCCTATGGGGATCATTCTCATTTAAACCCCCACCACTGGCATTACCCACACATAAATATACAAAAAATTTAACAAGTACAAAAATCCTTGTTAGTAATTAACATTTAAAACTGTATTATTACAACTGGGTCCAAAAATGAAATGAACTTCTAAAGTTAGGATTTATTTATTTAAAGTAGTCTGGAAACAAACAAACAAACAAACAAACAAACAAAAAAAACAGTCAAATAGATTTAAAATATCCACAAATATTTCCTAATGCCAAGGAGTTAGGCCTTAAATCACAAAGTGAAGTTCATCATGTTGAGAAGGTGAGGTTGTTAAGAACACATACAGCGGCATGCAGCCCATTCAGCGAGGCATTCCACGTGACAGGGACAGACCACTCCCAAGGCACTGCTTTATTCAGCTTCAGGAAGACCAAGACAGCCAAAGATAGTGATTTCATCTAGTTTTTTTCTATCTATGACAAATGATGAACACATATGGGAAAGAAACACCAGTGGAGGACACTCAGAAACATGGAGATATGGAAGCAGGTGGGGAAAAATCCACAGGCATGACATTGCACGTGTTAGGTAATCTCACAGTTCACAGAAAATTGTGGAGGACTTTTAATCATGTGAGAAGTTTGATTTATGGTTCTGGATGCAGCATGCAAGAAATACAGGAATGAAGCACAACTTGAAACAAGGAGACTAACACAGTTTCAGGGCAAAGGTCTTAACTCATTACCAGACACTCCCTTCTGACAATGCCTCTCTACTGTGCAGGAGATAAAGACAAAGAAACCTTCCTTTAAATGGGCTCATAATTCTGCAAAGACAACAATGACTACCAATTAGAACTTAAACCTTTACTAGCCACTTCATTTTCAAGTGCTAGTGAAGCTTCCTTCTAACCAGCACTTAAATTAAGTTTGTGATCCAACACTTTGGCCAATGGTTCTGTCCAGCTGAAGCTTCTCAAAGCAGATCAATCCCATTGACACCCGCTGAGTGTCTACAATGTGCCAGGGACAGCATTAGGAGGCAGGGTTATAATAGTCTTTGAAAATTCTTAAAAAAATATTTTTATGTGCCAACAATAAGCATATGTTTGTATTAAAGCAAATCAATCAATCAATCTGAAAGTTTCTGTCTGATGCTGGGCTTGCTCAGTTCTGCAAAACCCTATAGTACTGTGCAAGAAAAGACTTGATGCATGTGAGAGCAGGTGTTCAAAAGGAATGCAGCTCAGAGCACTGCAGCCTTAAGGGTGAAAAGCGAACAAGAACAACTCAGCCTTTTACCTTCCTTTACTAGTCTGACATGTCTTCACCTACGTCTAAAGGACAGGTCCTTTCATAAAGCCAAGCTGCCATTTACCTACAACTATTTTAATTCTCCCCATTGTAACATGGAAATCTGCCTTTTCAAAAGCCACAGAAGGAAGAGAAACAATGCAACTAATCCTTCAAGTGTTCCTATAAAATTCACTTAGTAAAAAGTATTCAGAAGGCCGAAAGAAGCAGAAAAATTCCTGGTATATTTATGTTTTATGATACTCTAAATCAATACACCCACAGGCTGTTAATGGAAGAAGTGGATGGTGGTAGTGAGCAGGAACATCTGTTCTCAGCTTAGTTCTCGACCCCAATGCCCCATGCCTGGTTTCTTACAGCTCCCTGAAGAGAGGACAATCCTCCAGAGGAGTCTTTGCTGGAGCAATACTGTCAGTACTCCCTGAGCTGTACTCCGGATGATTCCAGTTCCTTTCCCCAAACCACTGACATACACAAGAAATTCATTTCTGAGTCGTCTACACACTGGTGACATTTCTGCTTACAAGGTACAGAAGAGTATTAGTTCATGTTCTATGCACCCCCTCACCGCCCCCCCAACACTGAAAAACACTTATTTTAGTGACATGTTTGTTCTAATTTTAAAAGCTGGATGAGATTACATGCATTTGCAATCCCAGTGTTCCTACAGGACCTCTTTATTTCTGTGTCCATATGCTCACAGGGCTGGAGATCAGTAAGGAGTGATGTCCTTCACTACAGCCATCCACATTGCTTTCTGAGGCAGTGTCTTCATGGCTTGAAGTTTTCAAATTCAGCTGTATTGGCAGGCCATCAAGTGAAGACTTCCTACTGTCTTTGCCTCCCTAGTGTTGAGATCAAAAGCAAATACTACCATGTTCAGTGTTTTTTATTGGTTCTGGATATCAAATTCATGTCCCATGTGCTTTTGTGGTAAGTACTTTATTGGCTGAAGCTATCTCTCTCCAACTACCAAATTTTGATTTAACTAAATTTTATGAATTATTTTTTTTAGTAATTTAAGTTTTTAATGTTCACACCAAACTTTTATTATAGTAGCATAAATAATTTGAGTTCTTTCTCTTAGTTTTACTGTATTTACTCAGAAAATTTAAAGACATGTCCTCATATTAACATATTGTACATAACATTATAAAGGGTGCTGCCTAAACTGATCACAAACCCAAGTTTCTCCATTTTGCTTTAGCCAACTGCATGCACATCCAGGGCTCAGTTCCCAGGTGGAGCATAGATCAGTGCAAATGGCTCTATCTCTTGTTTAGGAGAGCCATACCCCAATTCACTAATCTATTATATTCATATGCTATGGTTAAGAGGGAAGAGGCTATGTTGGGTTATGACGATGGAGAGCAAAAATAGTATCTGTGTATGAAAATCTTCAGATTCCTGATACTATTCTAAACTTTTCACAAATAACTGTTTAGTCCAGCTAATAGCTCCCCAAATAGGGCTCGATTATTACTCCCACTTTACAAAACTTGTCTAAGGTGATATTTTAAGTGGTGAAGACAATGATATTCTGCAGTGTGTCTGTCTTGGTCTAAAGTCCGTATTTAACTACTGCACCACAATACAAAGGAGTGAAGGCTGAAAGCCAAAGGAAAAGAGAATTCCTACACAAGCTGAGTGAGACCTTTAATTCAAATAAAAGTGCCTTTCTTCCACACTTGATTTAAGGGGTGGAGTAGATCAAGCATGAAACAATAATTACAATAATGCCCATCAAGCCTCCATTGCATATTCTAACTGTGTTAAATTCTTTCCTATAGTTTATTCAATCTTTGTAACACTCAGAAGTAGTTTATAGGAAAAGAAACGGGAGCCTGAAGAGGTTAAATGTCAACAGTCAGAAGAATATGAACAAGAAACCGAATATACTTTGATTCTGTGCCCTCAACCCTTGATTTCAAAATTGTATCTTAACATTCCTTAGACTAGGTATAAGTTAAAATATAAGATCTTCATAAAAATGGGTGGTAGTGGTAAGGACTCCCTCAACCCTTACCATGTGCAGCAGGTAGGAGAGCTGGTCCCCAAGTCATGAGAACAGGAAAGCTGGCTCTACCCATCACCATCTGCAACACTCTGGCGAGCAGGGCCTGTACCTTAATCTGGACAGCATGGTAAAGTTCCCCCTGGTGGCACCCCTTGATGGCTGTAGCATTGGGTGAGCTGGTGGGGTGGAAGGGGAGGGGTGGGGCGCGGGGGTGGACAGTGCTGGAGTACTCCCTCTGGTGGTAAAGGTTCAGGAGAGCTGGCAGGTTGACCAACTCAGCACAGATCTAGGGTTTTGAGATGGACCACCCCAACATCTAATCCATCATGAACTGCTGGAGTACATGAAAGGGCCAGTCTTGCAGATGCAAACCTGCAGGATCTCTATGACACAAGGCAACAACAGGATATTCAAGAGAAGTTCTGGTGAGGATCCAGTATTGACAGTGTACCAGAAGCCAGAGGCTTCAAAACAGAACAAGGACTCACTGCAATGAACATTTGCAAGTAAAGAGGTGTGGACAGAAGGGTATATAGTGGAATACACTGTGACACACTCAGCTTTCAAGATGAGATTTTTTTTTTAAACTTGATGTAGGGAAGAGGCTGCAAGGTAGATACAGAAAAACAGGGAGATGAGTGGGATTGGGGTACATGATGTAAAGTTCACAAAACATCAATAAAAAGTTTAAAAAGCATAGATATTCAGAAACTAAGCTTTTATAAACAACACTCCTCCCACAAAAGCAAGCAAGCAACCAACCAAAAAACCCAAAACACCAAAACCAAACCAAACAAATCCCCCTCCCCCTGAAAGGTGGCAGTGGAGGAAATCATTTATAGATTATGTTAGTGTCTTCCTCTGTCTTTTATAGGAAATGTAAAGCATTAGGAATGTAAGTTATCTGTACACGTTTTACCCTTTCTAAATGTGGGAGCTTAAGAGTAAAGGCAACAATCCTAATTAGTGGAATCCAGAACCAAAAGCTTCTGGCAGTGGATTACCTGCTGCAAACCTATGGACTGCTTCTGTCATATGGCTGTCCTGGCTAAGAGTCTATGTTTAAAGCCTTGTGAAGTATCTGAACACATATATAACTGGTATATGTATATGAAGAAACAATGACAACAGATTTTTACAATACACATACATACACTCTGTTCATGAAAACAGAGAATTCATCTTATTGCACAAAAATGTACTCAGAAGTAAAATGAATCTTTCTTTTCCAGCAACAGAGAGCTACCTACCCTTTATCACAGATGTTTCTTGTTTTTATAGCAGCCAGAAGGAATGGTATCCAAACTAAGTACTCAATATGGCATGCTGGTGCCATGTGGCTAGATGACCTTTAGTAATCATCTTGCTTTTATGGTAAATTTCAGTAAGAAAGGAGAGATAATTTTCTGATTCTTTAAAGTTAAGTAAATAAATGATTTAGGGAGGACAGGAGAGAGAGCAGAGTGAGAAGGGAAGACAGGTATTAACCTGAAGGGGCAGATGTTAGAGGCCAGGGCCATTCTTCGGAGTGGCATTTAAATATCTTCTGAGGATGGATAGAGTGATTCTCTTATGTATGTGTATGTGAACTTTAGCCAAATACTTTAAATCTTAAAAACATTTGAAAGCTTTGAAAATTCTACTGTTACAAACCTAACACACTCTTAACAAGTCATTGAAAAACATCTTCCATGTGGGTCATTGGATTAACAATGCTCTGAGCAATAAAATTAATAGGATCATAGATATGAACGTTTCCAACAGACAGTTCAACTTCACTGATTTGAAACACATGAATGGATTTGTTTTTCATTATTCAGTCTTTCTTTTTGATGTCAGTCCAGTGGCCATCTATTCTTTCA
This sequence comes from Mastomys natalensis, assembly GCA_021653895.1. NCBI lineage: Eukaryota > Metazoa > Chordata > Mammalia > Rodentia > Muridae > Mastomys > Mastomys natalensis. Next base: position 634,464 of record JAJTUV010000211.1, on the reverse strand, counting down.
GTTGGTATAAATTAAAATGGTTTCTTTCAGAAATAGCAAGGGTTTTTATAATTTCAGTGTGTACTAAAAACCGGCCTTCAGAGTTAAAACTACAGTTTTAAATATTTATCCACCCTTACAGAAGGCCAACAACTTCTATTAAGAGCATTACTTTGTAGATCCACCAACTCCAACACGGATATTGCACTCAGCTCCCTCGGCTGCGGCAGCTCTCAGCACTCTGCATTGTTCTCTATTGGTACCTACTGCTCACTAAAAGCCTTGGTCTGCCTTCATCTCATCTTGTCTAAGCTACTGCTTAATCAGCTCTTACTCTAATAGCTAAAGCGCTAATTAAGCTTTCTCTAGATTTTCCACTTACCCAATGCAATTATTCCTTGGAAACTGTAGACCCATGTGTCAAACTGCCTATCTGACATTGCACCAGGTTTCATTAAACAAAGCTCACAATTTCTCTCTACATCTGTGCCATTTCTAGCCCTCCCCCTCATTCCATCTCCATTTCACCTTTCCAGGAACCTGTTATTTCCATCAAACCACTCAGAAACTGTGCATCTCATTTTTCACACACACCTCCAACATACCAAAACTTGGTGAATTTTACTATCTCCACCTATTTTATTCCATTTTCTTCCCTCATGTCTATCTGGTGTCAATTCTTGTGCTGTATCCGCTAAGGATGACTTACAGTAATGCTCATTAGGACTGCTTAAAATGTTTAAATAATATTTGAATGCAGACTTTCAGTGATTTATATCACTGAGCACTGTCTTTTCGAACGCTGCAGCCTTCTGAATAGAGTGTTATTCTTTACCACACTTTGCTCTTCACTAATAGTTTATTCATACTTCAGATTTTTGGTCAGGGAAGTCTTCCCTCTATTCACAAGGATCCAGGTTATGAAAAAAGCAGAGGGTAGCCACAGTGATACAAACACCTAAAAATTTGCATTCAAATATTTAATTCATTTACATATTCCCAATTATGTATAAGAGGACACAAGGACAAACAGTAAAATATTTCACCTATGTGAGATAAGGCAAACTGTCACTTTAAGAGAATCACAGAGTGAAGAGTTACCAGTGGTAACTCTTAAATGTTTAAATATTATTTAAACATTTTAAGCAGTCCTAATGAGCAGTACTGTAACTCATCCTTAGGGAAGAAGAACATGGAGAATCAGTAATCAATAGGCACAAAGTTTCAGTTAAACAAAATGTACATTGTCCCTGAAGTCATCAACAAAGTACCATAACCTTAAAAGTCTGTTAACAAGTCAGACATTGTATCAAGTGATTTTACTACAATAGGTAAAAGATATTTCTCTTTTTCAACAGTGTACACAGTTGATGTGCCCATACAAATTTTCATATATGCCCAGTTTGATAATATTTGCTAAAGAATATACTTTTATTATCTCTGGAGATCTTGTGGCTGTTAATTTTATTCAATAAAACTGTGCTCTGAGATACTGGGAGAACTTCAGGTTCCATGAGAGACTATCTCAAAAATAAGATGGAAAAATTTGAAAATAAAATAAAAGGGAGGGGGCACTAGCAAGATGGCTAAGTAAGTAAAGGCACTTGCTGCCAAGCCTGACAACCAGAGTTCAATTGCTGGGACAGGCATGGTATGAGAGAGAACCAACTCTAATAGGCCTGTCATGGCATGTGTAAGCACATATGTGCGCTCTCATGCACAAATACAAATAATAAATAAATAAATAAATAAATGCAACAAAAAAAGCAATAGAGGAAGACTCCTGACAATCTCTAGCTTACACATGCATGTGCACACACATGAAGATGTACATACACAAAAAAGAAAAAAATAAAAAGACAAATTTAACATGAATTTGGTGCTAGATTTATCAAAGATAAACAAAACCACCTCTGTTCAGAGAGATAACAGTGTAAGGATGACCTTTAGGAGAAATGTTAAGTTTATTTTTCAAGGCAAAATTGGTCAATTCATAACACCTCTAGGTATTTTTTGTCATATAAAGACCAGTGTGTATCTCAATGAAGTAGATCTCATTTTCTTGAAAGAGTTGCCAGCTTTTATCATACTTACACAGAAGCTAGATCATAAAGCAAATGTATTTATTACTTTCTGTAAGACTTACTACTCTACCTGACAACAAGAATTTAACAAAGTTTAAAATATTCAGGGGCAGACACGGAGATAGGACTCTTAGATGAGGATCCAATACAACATGCTGCTCCTGGACTTCTATTTCTCTTATGCCGCGCAGGCTTACACAGGACTTCAGATTTTACTATCGTAAGCAGAGCCAATATGCTGTCATTCAGGTTTACTAAGTCCCAGGGATTGTGTGCAGCTCCAGTTGTGAACATGCTACCTTTTTCTTCCTCAGTAATTCTGAAATGAACTTGAATTGCCTTATATTACCTAAAATGAGGTGTGGGAGGCAGTAAATGCTCAAGGGTCATGTGTGGCACACCAGAATACTTTTATACCTACAGGAGTATATTAGTACTTTTAAGAATGTGATGATTCCCAAGAATAGCAAAGAAAAATCACTTTTGTCTTACCATAGAGGTTCTGGGATAGGCAAGAGCTATACAGCTTACATGTACTCACCCTCAACCCAAACACCATTTTGCTAGCTCACTGTGTTAAGGTATTCTTTTGTTATTTTACTTTGTAAAAAGGGTTTATTTGGTTTCCATACTACTGTTCATCATCAGTGAAGTGGGGACAAGAACTCAAACATGGCAGGACTCTGGATGCAGGAGCTGATGCAGAGGCCACGGAAGGTGGCTTGCTCTCCTAGGCTTGTTAAAGAACCTTCTTACAGAATGTAGAACCACCAGTCCAGGGACAGTACCATCTACAGTGTACCATCAATCAGTCCCCACCAATCATTAATGAAGAAAATGGAGGCATTTTCTCAATTGACGTTTCTTCCTCTCAGAGGACTATAGCTTGTGTCAAGTTGACATAAAACTATACAGCACACTATCTGAGCATCTATTTTGTTAAACTGTTATCTCATTTTTAACCAAGGGATTTTTTTTTCTCTGTAACGGGAAACAAAATTGCAAATGAATACAGAAATTTTTCTTTCCAGAAGTAAGGCAATTAAATAGCAACTTCAGATCTAGATGATAAACAAACTATAGATAAGTCTGAGGAGGTGGTTCAGTGCTGACATTCCAGTTCAGAGGACTGAGTTTAGACTTCCAGAAGCCTCAAAAAGCTGGACATTGTAGTAAAAAACTTGGTAATGCCAGGATGCCTATAGTGGAAATAGAAAGTAGACAGTCTTAGAAAGTTTGTAAGGAAAGAGAGGATTGACATCCAAGATTGCCACCTGACTTCCAGGAGCAGGCTGCCATGATGGCCCCTCACTACAAACATACACCATAAAACAAAACTAAGACTGAGATAAACCTAAGACAGTCTGAATTGCTGTGCCAATCTATCCTGGCCAACAGTGCTTTGATCACCACACTTACTTCTTACTAAGTCTGGTTCACTTTCTGGATCCCCTGATCTTTTTGAAAGTTATGTTTGTAACAGAACTGTTCTTTTAATTGTGTAGTGGTGGTTTTGGGGGTGTGTGTGAGAGGACAGGTTGAATGAGATGTCCCCTGTTAAGTCTCAAACATCTGAATACTTGGTCCCTAGTTGATGACCATGCCTTTGCTCTGCTATCAAGGACTCTAATCTATATAGAACTGTAAAGTCAATTAAATGCTTTCCTTTATAAGCTGACTTGGTCATGGAGTTTCATCACAGTAATAGGTGTAGTGTAGGGTGTGGGGCTGTGAGAGGCAGCAAGGTACCTGGTAGAGGAGACCCTCAGGGAGGGTAAGAGTTTGGCCTTGTTCCTGGGCCCCTGGCTCTTTTCACATAGCTACAGCCCCTGCACAGAGAGGTCTGTGGACATTGGTCACATAAGACAACACTCTACTTGTCCCTCTGCAGGTAGAGGGTGTGACTACAGGCCACAGAGCCTCAAGACAGATTTCCATATTAATGAGATACCTAAAGGCCAGAGGGCATAATCAATTAAGCATTCCTTCCTAGACCCTCCTCCTTGCAAAAGGTATTTAACCTCAGGGCCACCCTGAGAATACCAGGGTATAACTTCATCCATTTTCCACCATGACATGACCTCTCTACATTTCCAGCCACAAAGACCATCAACTCAACCAGGCAAGCTGAGTAGCCATGACCCAGCCAAGAGAGTCACCATGACCAAGACTCTTATACCTGTGGCCCCCCCCACCCCCGTTCAGCTGCAGGTCAATCCACCCCATATGCCCCCTTCTCAACCCTTCGTTAAGAAGGCCTCTCAGTGGCCCGAGAACCAGTCGGTTCCGGCCGCCTTGGCCTGGGGACCCCCAACTCAAGAGCAACATTCCTGCGGGGCCACAAACTGTTCCCTCCACCCTGAACAGAGTCCTGAGCCATGGCACTAGCCCCTTGGCGGCAGACACAGGACCCACAATTCAACCCAACAGGAACCACAACAATGCACACTACAGCCCAATAGTAGGGTATGTGCATATAGGTAGAGACTAGAGAGGCACTGCATTACCCTAAAACTAAAGATTCAAGGTCCACTACAACAGTAGTACACATTCTTAACCATTAAGCCATCTTTTCAGATCTCCTTTTACTTTAAAGATTCATTTTTAATTATATGTATGTGTGTTTATGTGCGTATGTTCTTATGAGTGCATGAAAATTATTGTTTATTCTTTTTGTGAATGTGTGCACATGGAGATTGGAGAACAACCCATCGAGTTGGATCTCTACTTTTACCTTTATGTGAGTTTCAAGGATCAAACCCAGGCTGTTAAGCTTGTGCTGCAAACAAGTTTAACCACAAGTTGTATCACTAATACCACATTTGGTTTTTGTTTATTTTAAAAACAACTTCATGCTTTCTATACACATGAAGGAGGTTTATATTTATCACAGATTGTCAACAGGTGGGTTAGCAGTATATATAAAAAAGGTTCCATTAACATTTTGAGAAGAATTTTCCAAACCAATATTAATAACTAACTAACTATCTTCTCTCATCTCTCTCTCTCTCTCTCTCTCTCTCTCTCTCTCTCTCTCTCTCTCCTTTTCTCTGTGTGTGTGTGTGTGTGCGTGTGTACCTATGTATGGATGCCAGATGTGAGAATTCTTCAATTATTTGCTACCTTATTTTAGACAGGGTTTCTCACTGAACCCAAAGATCACATGATACAATTAAGGCTCAAAGAGGTTAAATGAAGGGGGCTGATAAAGTCCTAAGTGAGTGAAGTCCTCTGTAAATATATACTGCTGTCATGGGCACAGTCATACAAAGGCCAAGGCCTAAGACCAATGGTGAAAACAATCCTATTATGGGCCATGGCAAAGCTTTCCTAGAAGTCCAAGTGTCAATGAGTGACCACTGGTACAAACACTAGCAACTGGACCTTTCCCAGATGTTTAAAGCTAGAGAATATTCACCTACACATATATCCTTCAAAGACTAGACAACAACTCCCCTGTACTTAATCAACATGCTAAGGTTGAGGGTGTGCTCGCCCTGTGACAACCTAACCTCAGCTTTTCTGTACATGCTTTTCAGTGTCTGTCCTTTCTTCAATCCCTTGTCACCCTATTCAGAGATCCTGAACCCAAGATTGCAACAATCAAGCACATTGATGTGGAATAGTGTGTACACAAAGCAGGCAGTCAGATGCAGAGGCCATGGTACTCTATACAAATGGCTCTCTGGGTGAAAATTTTGCTGCCTAGAGTAATGTAGTTATCTTGGAAATATTAATTTATATATACAGACTTTAGTTTGGGGACTAAAACTGCCACCTGTAACTTTGACTACTTGCTGAATGACTTGCCATTTATATTAAAAATATAAATCAGTATCAAGTTTCTAAGCTAAGTCAACCTTTTTCTCTTTGGTGCTCATTTTCCTACAAATATCTTCTAGAGGGTACGTTTTTGAGATCTGAGGTTTTTTGTAAACAAAAAAATCCTCAAAGGCACAGAACAAGAATAATAGAAAACTGGAATAATTAAGAGAAATACAGGTAATGTATAGTGGAGAATTGTGAGCAAATGATGAAATAAACAGGAAAACTATTAATCAGAAAAGGGAAAAGGAAAACTGGGCAGGACACTGGAAAACAGTTTGGGTAATGGGAGCTAGGAATGAAGAGATGAGGTAATAATCCAGGCAGCAAAACATCCTTGAGAGCACACCTAACTCCTGTTTTCTCCTTTAGTCCAGAGTTTTCCTTCTATGATTGAACAATTCCAAACTCATCCACTAAAAGACACAGTATTATGGGACAAGAAAAAAATTATGAGTTTTCATTTGAGAAAATTAAATTACTAAAGATTTGCACTAAATTGTAAACACCTTGTTTAGGCTTTGAAGCAACTGATGTTGAAGGATGCTGGGCAGCAGCATGCACTGTCAGATGATGTTATTATGTTCTCAGACATTACTTTCCTACATTTCTTTTTCTTTCTACTGTAGGCTGACATTTTTAAAATCTTACTTTTAATAAGGCTTCTTAAATGTTTTAACTTCCCTTTTAGTCCACCTCCCACTGAGGTAGTGGAAAAAGAAAGGTTATTAGGATATGAGGGAAGTGAACTTGTTTAAAAATAGTCTTTTAGACCAATCTAATCTGCGTTACCAGTAGTCCAGTTCAGTAGTGTCAGAATAATAAACATGAATCAGCAGCAGTGGTATGACCCAGCAGAAACAGCCAAGCCTCCTCCAATTCAGCAGGAGTGACCAGGAAAGCCCTTCTGTGCCTCTCTCAATGAAGTGAAGTCAAAGACATGAGACCAAGGAAGCATTGCAAAGCTAGTTATGTAAGACCACCACCACTGTCCATTGGGTCTTATTTATACTTCCTCCAAATATCACGTGTCCTCCCATGGGTCTTGCCTCATTACGTGAGTCTGTCTTGGCAAAACTCTACATGCGTTTGTATCAGCTGATATCACTCTGCCAATTGGCCTGAAGTCATGGAAGCTGCAAGAAGCCACCAGAACACCACCCAAAGTGTTTTGGTGTTTCTTTCTGTGAAGTCATGACAAACAATGACCATTAAATAATGGCCAGGCACATCAATATCATCCAACATCATCCACTGTCACTTGGGTTATATTTATATTCCTAACATCATACATCCATTCATGTGTTTGCTTTAACAAAATATTACTTCATCTGTGTCTGCTTCAGCAAAATGTTCCTTTACATGTCTGCTTCAGAAAAACATCCTTTGATATAACTGACTTTGCAAAGAAAAAAGAAGTTTCCACTTCATTCTACTTAAGTGTACTTTATGAGAATTTTCCTCCTTGCTAATAAAATTGCTCCTTGACAGTACATTTTTCTCTCCCGACTACCCATACCACAGAAGTTTTACAAATAATTAAGACAGATAAGATAGGAAACCTAGGGCTCCTGGATGAATGCCAAGGGACTAGAGAATAGGCTGAAAATGTGCATAGATTTTATATATGTATGAACCTTTATGATTCTTTAGAACTACCCATGTATTAAGAATTCCTGGCAAGCTACTGATAAGGGAATTAAGAGAATAATAAACTATAAAAATTAAGCTTGCTTGCTTGCTATATTGTTCATAACTCTAATGTGTACATTTCAACATTTCTGGAGACAATGAGCTTGAAAATGTAAGGCATGAATTATTTTTGCATGTGAATTGAAGGAAAAGAATTATTCAGGGTCTTGGCAGGGATTGTGAAGAATGGGATGCTGAGATTCAATGTACAGATACAAGGCTGTATTATCTATAAGATCATCATCCTTGATCTTTTACAAAGCTTCATATATAAAAAAAGGAAAGAGTAAATCTGGGAGTGAGAGGAGTCCAGCACAATGAACTATGAAAGAATAGGTATCTCTTAATGTTGTTTGATAGAAGTAACTAGATGCAGTGTCCTTGACTCCTCTGGCTCTCTCAATCCTTCGACCGACTCTTCTCTAAGACTCCCTGAGCTCCACCTAATGTTTGGCTGTGAGTCTTTGCATCTGTGTCTATCAGCTGCTGGATGGAGCCTTTCAGATGACAGTTTTACTAGGTTCCTGTCTGCAAACAGCAGAGTATCATTAACAACGTCAGGGGTTGGCTCTTTCCCATGGTGTGGACCTCAAGTCAGGTCAGTCATTGGTTGGCCATTCCCTCAATCTTTATCCCTGTGCATCTTGTAGGCAGGGCAAATTTTGGGCTGAAGGTTTTGAGGGTGGGTTGATATCTGCCTCCATGCACTAGGAGTCCTGCCTGGCTACAGGAGGTGGCCACTTCAGGCTTCATATCCTCAGCTGCTACAAGTCCCAGCTAGGGTCATCCCCATCTCAGGTCTCTGGCTTGTTCCAGAGATAACCCCTGCCCTCAACTTCCCTTCTCTCTCCCAGCCCTCTCACCCCCCAACACCCTCCCATTCTCCATCCACTCCCAATGTCTATTTTAATTCCTCTTTTGAGTGAGATTCACACACCCTTCCCTTAATCCCTCCTTGTTACTTAGCTTCTTGGGTCTGTAGTTTATGGCATGGTTATCTTGTCCTTTGTGGGTAATAGCCACTTACAAGTAAGTATATACCATGCGTATCTTTCTGGGTTGGGTTATCTCACTCAGGATGATATTTTCTAGTTCCATTAATTTGCCTGCAAATTTCATGATCCATGGGGGCTCACAGAGACTCAAGCACCAACCAAACAATATGCAGGACTGGACCGCAGCCTCCCTACAAATATAGCAGATGTGAAGCTTGGTATTCATGTGGGTCCCCTAACAATTGGAGCAGGGGCTGCCTCTGACCCTGGTGCTTGTCTCTGGTTCACTTTGTTTTGACTAGCTGGGCTGCTTTGTTTGGTCTCAGTGAGAAAGGACACCCTTTGCCCTGATGATGGAGGTGAGGGGGTTGGACTGGGAAGAGAAGAGGGAGGGGTGCTGAGATCAGGATAGAGAGTGAATTAATAAACAAATTAATGAATAATAAAAAAGAAGTACTAGATGCAACACATAGTGACACACACCTGTAATCCTAACTTGGAGACAGAGGCAAGAGAATCAAAAGGCTTGCCAGGGATACTTCGCATTGTCCTAGTATTTTATCCCAAAGACTATGGGACTTTTCAGCCACAGAACTAACTAACTAATAGCTCTGTGAAGCCTGACAATTTCCAGATAAAGAGAGGATAGTTATAAGAACAAAAGAAACACATTTTATTTTAGATTACTTACTTGAATTAGTTACAGAATTTGCTTATATTAATAATCTGCTTTTAAAAAATTATAGTTTTAACACTGTGGTCTGGGTATACAGTTTAAAATTTATGAAGATCTATCACACACATTCACTTCTATGCACTTAATGTCATGCTTAACAATCCATTCTCAAACTTAAAGTCATTAATATTTATCCTCATACTTTCTTCTGAGTGTTAATTTTATATATGGTGCTAACAGGAGGGTATGAACTTTCTTCACACATGGAAATCCTTAATATTCTTGTCAAAATGCAAATGTTTCTTTACTTGATTCTATTCCATTAGTTCATATAAAATCTATTTTTACATCAGAAGCTCAATGCAGCATGGTCATAGTATAAGTCCTCCAATTTTAATCTTTGTTTTTCACATCATTTTGATCATCTGGACACCTTAATATTCCATATTGATCTGAGGATCCGCCTTTCTTTTTTCTTTTTTTTTTTTTTTTTTATAAATAGACAAGCATTTAATTGGAACTTGCTTATAGCTTCAGAGATTTTATCCATTATCACCATGATAGGAAGAATGGTAACAGGCAGGCAGGTTGATGTGGTGTTGGACAAGTAGCTGAGAGATATCCTGAGCTGCAGGCAGCAGGATTTAGGGAGCCACTATGCTTGGAATGGACTTTTGAAACCTCAAAGCCCACTTCCAGTGACATACTTTCTCCAACAAGGCCACATCGTCTACACCCTCTAACCTTTCTTGTTTCTACAGCCAAGGAGTAAACATGCAAATCCATGAGCCTGTGGGGTCATTCTCACTCACAAGCTACCATAGCCCTAACCGCCAGCTGAAAGTGGTATCTTACAGTGACCTTACATAATATATGAGTCAACAATTAACCATTAATTAACAACAGGATTCTCATAAAATATAGAAAACATGTGAGACATTGTACAAAACTGGCAGTTACAAGGATGAAAAGATGCTATATGATCATAAAGTGGTGTGAGAGAGAAGACTGTGAGAGCATGGAAGCTCTCACACCAATCATATTGCATTCTTCTCCTCCTCCTCCTCCTCTCCTCCTCCTCTCCTCCTCCTCCTCCTCCTCCTCCTCCTCCTCCTCCTCCTCCTCCTCTTCCTTTCCGAGACAGGATTTCTCTGTATAGCCCTGGCTGTCCTGAAACTCACTCTGTAGACCAGGCTGGCCTCAAACTCAGAAATCCGCCTGCCTCTGCCTCCCAAGTGCTGGGATGAAAGGCGTGCGCCACCACTGCCCAGCACATTCCTACTTCTTAGTTAAATGTGGAGTCATTTAACTCCACATTTAAAGTCATATAAGTAGAATCATGTACCTGTCTCCTTTCTTTTTAAAACTGAACTCTTTTTTTTTTTTCCTTCACAAAGCAAATAATATTGAAATAGTGAAATCAAGTGTAAACCCAACAAAAATATATAAGTTATAGTCCAGTATCCCTCATGAATATACATACAGAAATTCTCAATGAAGTAGTTGCAAACTGAATACTAGAGATATAAAAAAGTAATATTCCATGAATAACTGAACAACTGTTTTTTTTTAGAAGACCATACTCCATATACAGGCTGCATGCTTGGGATAGCCCCCACTCCGGATGTTTGAGACCTGCATGAAAACCAAGCTGCACATTTACAACATATGTGCAGGGAGGCCTAGGTTCAGCCCATGGAGGTAGATCTGTGTAGACTAGGTATGCTCCACGGTTGGTGATTCAGTCTCTGAGAGCTCCAAGGGTTCAGGTTCGTTTACTCTGTTGATCTTCCTGTGCAGTTCCTATCTCCTTAGGGCCCACAATCCTTCCACCTATTCTTCTTTAAGAGTCCTCAAGCTCCATCCACTGTTTGGCTCTGGATGTCTGTATCTGTCTGAGTCAGCTGCTGGTTAGAGCCTCTCAGAGGACAGCTTGCCCCTGTCTGTTCTCAGGCTGGAGGTTTAGATCCTGGGAGCTTAATATTCCATATTGATCTGAGGATCCGCCTTTCTTTTTTCTTTTTTTCTAATAAACACTGTCATTTTGGTAGTGCATATATCTTATTACTGAGTCTTGGGATCATGGGTGTGGGGCATTCCCCATTTACATCTTCAACTTCTTTCAGGAATGTTTTGTAGTTCTCACAGCATAGTTATTTATCGCCATAAATAAATTTATTACTGTATGTTTTACTTTTTTTCTTGTTACTATAAATGGTATTTCTTTTATTTTTTAATAGTACTGGGATTGAACCCAGGGCCCATGCACACTAGACAAGTGCCTAATCACTGGCTATATATGTCTTCAGGCCTCTTTTTGCCTCTTAAAAACTTTCAGACCAGATCTCAGTGAGGAGCTAGGCTGAGTCTGAATTTGTGATCCTCCTGTCTCAGCTTCCTAAATAGCAGCTTTGAGGCCAAGCTGGGCTACATGTTATCACATCTCAACAACAAGAAAACAAGATTCAAACAAAATTCCAAAAATAAATTTACTAGTCCTGAAATCCATATTTTCTGAATTTTATTTCTAATTTCATTGCTTGTAATATAGAAACATAAATGTAAATAGTGTGAGTGAATGCTAGCTAAGAACCCCAAAAATATGACTTGATACTAAAGAAAATAATGTTGTTGTTTTCATTTTTTTTTTTTTTAACTACAGCATTTGATACAGAAATGAAAGAGAAGCTAATTTTCAATAAAACTCTCTCCGGTATGCATCCTCATAATTCACAATTTCCTTCCCTTACCACGTCATCAACCCACTAACACATGTTTAAGATTCATTTCTTTTATCACCTATGCCTCCAGCAGGAAGACATGCTTGGCTCACCAAATAGACTTCCCTTTGAGTCAAGTTTTTCAGTACATGAAATATATTAGAGGGTAAAGAAGACCTAGCAAACTATTTAGTACTTTCCTTCTTCATCATCATCTTCATTATCACCAATATCACCTTTCAGCAAATACAAAAATATTTATAAAATGGACAAAAACAAAATAGTTGGGGTAAATGGCTATACATAAGAGAAAAAAGGCTTAAGTTAGACTAGGAGTAAGAATTTGTTTATTTTATGTCAAACAATGACACTAAAAGACAGGGAGTACAGTCTTCTGTAGGGGAGAGGGACATGCAGGACACTAAGGCACAATACATGATAATGGATCCATTTGTTTGAGATATTACAGCAAGTTTCCTTTGCTGTATTTCAAGTTTTCTGATAGCTTGTAGATGCTATCACCCAGGACAGGATACAAAGAACAACACAAAACTATGTGAACTTCTATAAAGTTAAATAAAGGTTATTGGCTTCTATTTTCTCATTGAAAATTTTATGAGAATAAGTACATATTTAAATTGTTTAACTTCAGGCCTTAACATTGTTTTTTTCAGTTATACTATACTTCATCCAGGAAGTGAACAAGAATACAACAGACAGATACATGTTATCCTCAGGAGAGAATGTCACCTGAACTTAAAACCAATATCCCAGAGAATTCCTGTCTCTTAACACTCTCCAGCTGTCAGGAAACAATTTATACTCACATTCCTCAATTTTAACATAATATCTTAAATAAAAGGACAAGAAAGAGCTCAAGTTACATTCTCAATGAAACTGGAAAGGTTGGGTCATGGTTTAAGTATTCTAGAAACTCCTCCTGTCTGTCAACCAAGCAAATGTCCTTTTACAGTTACAAAGTGTAGTTTATATTATCTCAGAGGTGCTCATAACAATATGACAGTGGCATTCCAGCGAGTCAACATCTTTTAAATGATGTGAAAACCACCCCTATCATGGTGTATGAAGAATACACCATCACAAACTTACATTTGCAATAGTACTGCCAGGGTGACTTGGCACTACCAAATTAGTGTGGAAACTGAACCAAGAGTATCTGATTATGAAGTTCATTGTCTAATACACACCACTAAAGTAAAGTACTTAACGTATTGCTATATGTCATATTCTGAAAAATTATTATTTTGAATAAAACTGAAGAACACAAATATAAGTCAAACCACAGAACAAGAGGATACTGACATAATTATGCAAATGGGCAATGACAAAGGAAAAAAATTAATTTTCTTTCTTTAAGAATTATTTTTTTAACTATTTTGTGTATATAGTGTTTTACCTCAATGCCTGTCTGTGCACCATATGTGGGTAGTAAGTACCCTTGGACACTAGACGAGGAAATCTAGAACCCTGTAATTTCCCCTGGAATTGGAGTTACAAATAATATTAAACGAAGGATATACATTTATGAGACATCATGAACTCTCAAAACAACAGTAGAAGAGTGAACAATTTAATTAGAAAATGGACCAAAGCCACAAAGATATTTCAAAAATTAGGAAATATAAGTGGTAAGTGGGTACTTGAGAAACCACTGGAATTGAAGCTATGAGTTATCACTGCTTACATACCAGAGTTCTAAATACCATCAAGAACAGAAAGAAACAAAATTTCTCTTATAGCTAGCAGAAATAAAAAATTAACCAGCCATTCTGGAAGTTAGTCTTTTTTTAATCAACCAAACGTAAATTTATCATACATACTAGGAAGAATAACACTCTCTGGTCCTACCAAGACATCTTCCAGAGCCTAGAAATGCTACCTTAGTTGGTAAAGAAGGCTGCTAGAGTTGGAAGTAAGGCTGCAAACCTGATAATACAGGGGGCTTATCCTAACTGTTTGGGTGGGCTGAGTTCAATGATAAGATTTACTATTTTATATAACATTAAAACAGTTACAAATGGAAGAGAAGAAGGAGGTCAGTAAATAAAGATGTGAAGGAGGAATTAAAAAAAAGATTCAATTTTGCTAGCTCTGAAGATGAGAAAGGAGTCTAGTCAAAAAGCCAGGGCTTCTCAGGAGGGCAGGAAAAAGAAAGAACAGATTCTCCTCTGAAGCCCTAGAGAGGTTCACAACCCTGCCATGGCTCAACGGAGCTTATGGAGCCCAGTTGATCCCAAACTATAAATTAAGCTGCTAGATCTGGAGTGTGATGTCTGCCACCTCTCTCTTCCAGGTTAGGAACCTATGTAGAAGAGGGGGTTTCTTCTACAGATTGTTAAGACCCTGAGGTGGTGGGTGACTGTAATGAAACAGCATTTTTCCAGATACAACAGGGTGCATGCACACAGGAACAACAGAGACTCTAATGTCATGCACAAGACCTGTACAAACTCAAACCAGACAAACTTCAACAAAGAGGGGAAATGGACACAAAGTTCCACTCTTAGTAAAGAAGATATTTGAAAACGATAGTTGCTGGGAGTTGGAAAAATTTATCAACTATATTCTAGGGTAGACTCCATGTTAAGTAGTATTTGGTCAATATAAATCAGATTCCATTATATTTTAAAGGAGAAATTGAGTGGGAGTAGTGTTTAGGGGAGAACCTAGGAAGAGCTGGAAACTGGGGGAAAAAAATGACAAAAAAATATACTATATGAACTTTTCAAAGAACAAACTAAAACAACCAACTACACTCTCATCAAATTTATGAGTAGTTAGTATAGTGTGTGCGTGTGTGTTTACGTTTTGGAGATAGGTAGTCCAGTCCAGTCTAGACTAGCATCAAAATCTTGTAGGAACTGGGATTAAAGGCCTGAGTCACTGTGTGGCTTTCCCCTCCCCAGCCTGTGTGACTCAGGATTAAGCTTTGGGAATCAGAAGAACACATGAAACTAAAAGTGAAACACCCAGATTTGGCTCAGCAAAGCACGTTCACAAAACATACTAGAAGAGTCTTAAGTTAACTGATAGATATTATCAAACTGCAACATATTTACAGACTATTTTATTCTTAATAAAACCAGTGATTGAGCAATTCTATTGTTTTAATGAAAAATTACAATTTATGATTCTGGGATAGACCCTGTCAAATATAGATTATTGTTAAGTATTAGCCAATTAATATGACTAAGTTGCAGATGTTTCAATCCTTGTGAGGAACTGCTCCCAGAGTAAGGTTAACATAATTCCCCAAATTTCTAACTTATGGGTGAACTCAAAACAAAGTATTTAGCTGTTTACAAACAGTTTCTTGAAACATTTAAAGTAACTTCTTAAATATAAAAATGTGTTCACTATAGCTATATTAGTATTTCCTGATCTGATAAAGAAATTATAGGTATAAGGTAAAATTTCAAATATATCTTCATTTCTCTCCCTTTCAGCTTATTTTGTTGAAGACAGCTCAGTGTTTCTCTTACTGAAAATTAATAATATTCCCCTGGGTACTAGGCTACTAGACTGTCTAAATTGTACTTTTTAAAATGGTTTACTTTGAAGGTAGAACATTCACCACAAAACATATGATTCAATATCATGGTCACGTAAGGATATATTATTATTAAAATGAAACTCAAAGCCGATGATTTATTTACTTTTGAAAGTAACTGACACCTTGTCACAGTTCTCTTGCCTTGGATAGGTTAACAAGTTATCCAAGACAGGTAAAGCGCAGCTTCTGTCAAGAGTACAGCATGCTCAGGCAGGAACTTTCTTCATACATGAACTAACAGGCTTGCTTTCTCATCATGACTTAAGTCAAACAATGAAAGGAGCCATTCCAAACCCAGATGGAGGGCCCAGCACTTCAAGTGGGTAACCAATGGCAAACACATTCTCAAAGAAATGTTCGAACAGACTGCATATGTTCCAGTCCCTCAGGTGCTCTCAGCTAGATGAACTCGGGATCTGTAAAATTTGTTTAAAATATGAGCAGATAAGTAACAGGCACTGCTATTAGGGAACATACAAGTCCCTCAGGCTCTCAGATGATGCTAGAGAAACTGGGGAAAGCAATGTAACTTCCCTTCTGACTTAGTGTGCCACGTGCAATGCTTCTAACAGGACATGGAGGAAGCCAATGGCAGCACTGCTTCTGTAACAGAGTGAGATTTCCTGTTTCATGAGTCCTGTGTTTCATTCTTATAGAATCTCCATACTGTTTCTCCAAATCTGATCCTATTTACATCATTCACACATGAAACTATTTGGATTTTTGAAATAATGGTCTCATATGAAAAAATTTACACTTTTCTTTTCCTTATTCCCCCCCCCCTCTTTCATTCCTTCTTTCTTTTGAAGTGATCAGAAAAAAAAAAAAAACTATACTAAGTTACTTTATGGACTCACAGCAGCTCCCAAGTACATGTAAGAAGTACTATGTGTTTTAGATTAACAAAAGCCTGCTACTCATGCACAGAGGAACTGGGGGTGGTGAGATAAATTACCAGCATTTCCAGGCTGAGAAGTGTGTTTCTGTAGGTCAGACTGGCTGTCGCCACCAATACTGACAGGAAGAGTTAGTGGAATGATGTTCTAGCAAAGATGAGCAGCAAGAGAGAGCAAGAAGGAAACCCTACCCCTAGTGCCCTGTTGGCAGGGCTTTGTTTTATTTTTCTTTACATAGAGGACTAAGATGCTCATCTGAAAAAGACATTATTCAACTTAAATTTTATCAGTTTGGTAACCTAGATTATAAAACTACATGGACAGTGAACATATAATCCTTTTTATATGCACTGTATTTTGAAATATCTACTGTTGATATTCTTTCACTGAGCAAGAATTAAAGAGTTGAATCTGCAATTTTTTTAATTAAAGTTTTAAATAATTTATTTTATTTTAAGAAAATTATTAGAAATTTATAATATTGACCTGGCAGAGCTTTGTTTTTGTGACAGGTTGCATGTAGAATATCTCATCAGTTAAATAACTTTAACAATAGAGATTGCATTCTGAGGATAAAAAGGGAGGTCAAGAAAAAAAGAACAATTTTGATTAAATCTTTACATAATACTCAGCAATTTGCCACATTTATTTCTTTGCTTTTTACCTGACTAACCCGAATGAACTAAAGGTAACTATGTCAAGCACTCATGCACTTGTTTTAGCTTAACTATCTACTCAAGCTATCATGATACTTTAGAAATGAGAATAAATAAAAGCAGCAAATGAATGGAAGAATGAGGAAAAAAAAGCTACCCGCCTTTTCCCATTTGTTCTTTAGAATTCACACTATTATTATGGGAAATACCCTAAAAGAAGGTGGGAGTAGATGGATAAGTAAAGAACATTATTCTTAGCTCAGGTTTCCCATCTTACTACTTCTACAATTAGTCCTTCGAGTACAAGTCTTGCCACAATCATGGAAAGAGATGAGTTTGTTTAAATATAATGCATCAATCATCCACTTTGAATTGAACATTTAAAAAGCCAGCACATGACTCACAAATTCAAATAACTCAGGGTATAGTGAAAATGTAACCAAAATTCTTATGTATTATTTATTTCCTACAGGGGAAACCATCTTTTATAAAATGGCTCAACTGAACACAAACTCAAGATATTCTAAACCTATAATGGGGATTTCAGTGAGTTTGTTCTCCAGGCCTTCTCCCAAACTTGCTTCTCTCTCCCAGTCCTGCTGTTTCTGATGGAAGTAAGTAATTTCGCTTAAGTAATTTCAAGATGTTGCTTAATAAAGTCATATGATTCACTAAGTACAGAAAAACCCGTTCTTTGCTCAAGGAAGAGGGGAAAGTATAGAATAATGCCTACTTTGTTCCACTGTATCTTTCAATACACAGGGAACAGTAACTCAGTGCCACTGACTCTTCTTCCTTCATTTTATAAGCCTTCTTGGCTTAAAATCTTGAGAATATTTCTGTGGTCTGTTCTCAGTCAAACCTAAGGTAGACTATATACATTTGTTATTTCTTTCTTATTTTCAAGACGACATATTTGTGCTCAATTCTTGAGACACATTCTGAAGTTTAGATTCTGATGTTTTATAGACTAATGAAGCTCTGTTTAGTAATAACACCAGAGAACAGCTTTGCTATGTCTCAGTCTCATTAAATGCTTTACAAATGTTAAATTCCCTTAAGAGTGGTGTCTGCTAAATGAGTGTTATGCTCTTCTCTGTGGTTCTTTAAGTATAAATTCATTGTTAAAACATTCAGCATACAAAAAATCATTAAGATAGTTCATTAATAATTTACTTTGTGCATCACATTGTACATCAACATTTTACATGGTTGACTACACAAAAGCTTAAAGATTAGAAACATTTAGAAAGAGAAAATTTTAAAATACTGCTTGAAGTTTTCTGTATACAATAGATAAATTCTGAGCAAACTAATCTGAAGTAATGTTTTCACTTTTGAGACAAAATTCTCAGATATTACACATTGGTTTCAAATTCACTAAAAAGCTGAACTTTTTGATCCTCTTATCTCCACCTCCTGAGGGCCAGGATTAAAGATACGCACCACCACTCTTGATTTATGCAATGCTGGAGCTTGAACTCAGCATTCATTGCACATGCTAGAAAAGTTCTCGACCAACTGATCTACATCCTAGAAATACAATGCTTGTTGAAACTAGGCACAGTAAAAATCTTAAAAGTGCATTTACACCAATGACAGCCTTACTGAAAAATCAGCAACACTGTGTTATCTGCAAATCATACAACTCTCTTTATAGAATCATGTTTCAGCAAAGTTTTACTAAAAGCTTCAGATTTCCAAGACCTCTTGTACTCTCACAGAGTTTATTTGGTATTCTCAAAAGAATTAAAGACTGAGCAAGCAAAGCAATAAAAATAAATGAACTATTCACTTTTCTAGATAATATCTAGATTTATTTCTTATTTACTAACATGAGTAAGACAAACATTACAATTTATGCTTGAAATTAATGCTGAATTCAACATTATTTAAAATATATTTTCTTGGACAGGTCTAATAAAATGTAGCATGTAAAAACTGGATTTGAATTTAAGAAGAAAACTATACTCTCTTAAAAATAAAAACTAATTTTAATTAGAGTAAGCACAAAGTAATAAGACTCAAATTGCTAATGACATAAGTACTACTTTAAGGATAGGAGCTTTTGGCTGGGAATCTGCTCACTGAGTATGGTGCTTAGCCAGCATGCACAATGTCCCAGTTTGATACCCAGTATCACATAAACCTAGTGTGGTGGCGCAAATCTGAAATTCAAGCACTCTAGAGATGGAGACGGGAGACTTACATTCAAGGCCATCTTCAGCTATATTTCTAGAATGTGGAGGCTAACCTGGGTTACATGAGAACTTGCATCAAAACAAAAATAAACCTCAATGAACTGAAGAAATAAGAAACCTAGTATGTTATGAGGGAGCCAAAGACTAGAGTTCAGAGCTACCTTTTGTGTGACAGCAGTCCTTATTCTTGGAAACAGCTACCAAAGAATGGAGAACCAGCTACCCATCCCTGCCCTCAACAAATTTACAGGTCTAAGAAGAGAGAAAACGGGCATCACAGCTCAAAAAGGCTGTCTAGGTAAAAATCCCAGAGCTTCCCCTACCTCCATTAGGCATTGAGAAGACTCTGTAGCACTGCAGATTACAGGCATACCCCTGTATTCCATAGTTCATATCTGCATCAGATGTGTGAGTACACTAGTAACAAAAAAATCTTCAAACTGGTCAAGGACCAGTTTTTTGTTTGTTTGTTTGTTTTCAAAGTATAACCCTGGGGCTATCTGTTGTTTTCAGAGGGCTGGAGTTCCATTCCTGGCACCCACATTCAGTGACTCACAACTGCCTGCAATTTTAGGTCCAGGGTAGTCAATATCCTCTACTAGTCTCTGTGGGAATACAATTATGGATGTGTGCACATACAAAGAGTCATAAATAAAAAAGAATTTATTCTTATAGTTGATGTTTGAAGAATGGAGATCTGGCTTGTATCTCTTCTGCATGGTGCCACTTTTATGAATCACGATGTAATCTCACTTTGAATGGTATATTTATTGACTTAAATCATTCTGTGGAGCTGCCTATAATTGATATAGCCTAGTGAGCATGGGTCTTCAAGAAACTCAGGCTGTGTTCATGTGCAATCTGGCTTACTGAAATTCTTCTCACACCCAAATGATACTTTTTGGGAATCTCCCTCATGACTGTGCATTACAGAACACATGACTCTAATAATTTTGTCTGTAGCACCCAAATTTCCTTCAACCCTAGTCAATTCTTCCATTATTTCTGTGAATACTGGAATTATTAAACCCACCTGACCACTTATGACAAGACAAAGTCCTTTCACTGGAGGAGGAATAGAAAGTAGAGGTGCCTCTCAGTCTTGTCTCATTTTGCTTGCTCTATTAAACAAACACAGCAAAGACATAAATCTAGCTAGACACTGATGCTTCAAAGTCCTATACTCACTTGCATGAAATCTTATCTGATATGAAATCAGATGAGTTTAGGTACAGAAAGTAGATTTCTTTATTTTAAGTCCTTTATCATTAGTGCTAAGACAAAAAGTAGATGAAACAAAATGCGACAATCTATTTTTCTGGACTTTTAATACTGGCGTATAGCCAAGTATATTTACTGAGAAGAGACGTATCCCCCACATTAAGGGCAAGAGTGCTACACAGAACAATGCCTGCTGCTTCTATTAAACATTTCAACCAACATGTACTTTTGAAAAAATAATGAATAATCAATATATATCTTGGGACTAAGAACGATTTATTTGTAAAGTTCAAATGTTAGCAAATGACTAAAATGTACTCAGATCACACCGACAGAAGCCAACTAGGTAGTAAGTGTTGAAACATGATGAGCAGAGTGAGAAGTCAGGGTAGGGATCAAGGGGACCAGTCAAAATCAGGCATCTGGGGAGGACAGACAGGGAAGCCAACAGGAATGGTGATTTTCCACAACATTAAGGCACAAAGTAAAAGTTTCCTACTTTTTTGTTTAAAAGCAAAAATGAATTAACACCAGTGTAACCTGGTTACTAGGTTGGAAAAGCAAACCAGAAAAAGCACTGAGTTAGTAGATGCATACTTACAGAAAATCTACAAGAAGACAGCAAAGAACAAACTAAGCAGACATCAATATTCCCAGGTGAATGAGTCCCTCTAAGAGACAGAAAAGCAGGAGATCAGAAATATTGAGGCGCTATCTTTCTCAACCCAGCAGCACTGTCTGGGCCAGATAATATGTCTGTGCTTAGTAGGTGCCAGTAATATTCCTATTTTGACATCTAAAGCATATCTAGATATTCAAGGGAGAGGGGCAAATCATCCCTCAGTTAGAATCATTTCAATAAAAGAAAAAGTACTTAATTTTAGAGACTTTCTTTCAGAGGTGATATGTATACTAATCATTTTCTTAGTAATCCAGTTAAGAATAGTGCCAGACCAAAAGTCAAGACTGCTTCTGCTTCTGACTTTAAGGGGATTTGTCAAGCTACCTGGCATTTCTGAGATCTCTTATGCCACCACAAAGTGAGACAAAAGCATTTAACCATTCCCTACAGTCTCATATTCTGTTTCCTCACTTAGCTTCTTTACCACAGAGAATGCACATGTAAGCTTTGCACTGATACCTCGCTCAGAATAGAAGCAGATACATTTTAAAAACTTTATATCCAATACAAGTGGTTTATTTCATTTTAAAAGAATACTTTTTAAATTCACTTATTTAAACACTCCTTGTTTGCGTATGCATAGGAGTCCAGAGGACAACTTGTAAGAATTAGTTCTCTCATTCCACCATGCTGGTTCTATCATAACGGTTCCAGCTTTTTTGGCTTTGTGGCAAGTACCCTTACTTGATAATGGATCTTGCCTTTTAATTTTTAAAAGTAAATTTCATGCCCCCAGGGTGCGTGTGCGTGCATTCGTGTGCATGCATACATTCATGTATGGCATGAACGACAGGATGCACATTTCTAGTTGTTTTTAAGTTTGAAAAGTAGCTACATGTTAAAACACAACTTACAATTATAAACTCCAATCTCAAAGTAGATGAGCTCTTGAATGCTTCCTTCATCTTACCTCAGCAGAGTGTGCTCCAATAACCATGCTGCACTATGTGTGCACATGCTATATACAATGATGCATGTAGGTAGACGACCATCTAAAACACATATGGAAAGATGAGAGTGTGTGTTTTGAAATCTGGGGTAGAAGCACATTCACAGTCCTTCATTTATCTATGTATAGCAACATTAAACTGAGCACATCCTATGTGCAAGAAAAGTGCTAAGGTTAATAGACTTGGTCCTTGCCTACAAGGAACATATACTCTTAGTGACTGAGATATGTAAGAGAAATGGACAAGGAAATAAGCAGCATAAAGGAAGTTACTACAAATCTATTCACAGGATATTAAAACGGAAGGGAGTTGCTATAGAAGTTTTGACATTTGGGAGATAAGAGTGGTAGCATGAACATTTAATTACAGCACTAAGGAGAAAGAGGCCAGCTTGGTCTTCATAGTGTGTTCTAGCATATAGAGACCATGTCTCAAAACAAGAATAACAACAACAATTATTATTATAGTTTTATAAAATGGGTGAAGCTTTTAGGCAGTGGCTTAATGTTTTACTGCTCTGAACAGACACCATGACCAAAGCAACTCTTATAAGAACAACACTTAATTGGGGGTGGCTTAAAGGTTTAGAGGTTCAGTCTATTATCATCAAGGTGAGAACATGGCAGCATCCAGGCAGGCATGGTGCAGGAGGAGCTGAATTTAACATCTTCATTTGAAGGCTGCCAGCAGAATACTGGCTTCCAGTCAACCAGCATGGTCTTATTTCTCACACTCAGTGACACACTTACTCCAACACAGCCACACCTTCTAATAGTGCCACTCCATGGGCTGAGCATATACAAACCATCACAGACAGCTATGTTAGGTAGGCTGGGGGGCCAGGGCATTCCAGGGAGGGACAGTACTGTGAACTTAGAAAAAGTCAGGAAGATGAAGATGGACTTGCCATTTTCTTTCTGAATCCAAGGTTAAGCAATTGAAAATTTAATTTTTCTTATGTGGTTCTGGAAGGCCTTAAGACCCTTTTATATGATAAAACAATAAAATCAAGGGAGACTAAAGATGTATTTATAACTTTTCAATTTTAGCTACTAGTAATTATGTTTTTAATAATCCTCTGGATCTCAAATTTTTTAAAAAAAGTTATCAAACTAAAGCACATTCTAATTCCTGAACTCTGAAACAGAAACTGTATCAATAAATAAATGTAACTTAGGCAGGAAAACCTGTAGCCATGAGTTGATACTACTTTTCTGTGATTTTATGTTAATATGGGTTTATACTGGACTATACTAAAAAACAAAGTTACAATATACCCTGATTACAGGTTTCCTTCCCTCCACTCCTCCCAGTTTTCCCCACCTTCCATCTCATCTGGAACCATCCCCTTTCTGTCTCTGATTAGAGAACAAACAGGTGTCTAAAGATTAATAATAAAATAAAACAAGTATAAACACATTGGAATAGGACAAAACAAATAGAAAGAGAAGAGTCCAAGAAAAGACACAAGAATTAGATATAGATGCAGAGACCAGTTCATTTGCAAACTCAGAAATCCCATTAAAAACACAAAGGCAGAAGCCATAATATATATGCAAAGGACTATAGTATAACAGAAAGAGGAAAAAAAGAGAAAGGAATGGAAAAGAAGAGGACAATAGAGAAAGTAAAGGAAAGAGAAAAAGGAGGAAAAGGAAAGGGAAAGGAGCCAATGACATGACATTATCAAAGAATATCCAAAGATGCTGTTGAGTTTGTTTTCTGTTGACCAACTACCGATCTACTGCTAAGCATGCAGCCTATCCTTAAAAGTAGTTTGTTACCCCAGTGAGACTCCCTTAAGAAAACTAAATTTTCATTTCTATGTGGTTGTCTACTGGAGATACTATCTGGGTTAGGGATGGTGGCTTGTGTCCACTTCTCCTTTCAGTTCTAGGACCTCAACTGGTAGAGATCTGTGCTATGCATGCTTGGGCAAGTAATTTCTAATACCTGCCTGTATCATCTCTTCTACCCAAAGGGTTCTCCTCTCTTTACATTTTTATGGGCTAGAATGACATTAACTAGAAACATAAAATATAGTGTGGGCTGATTATGCAGGGATTTCACTGGTGTTTGTTTAACAGCAGTGAGAAAACCAACTAATAAAACAGTGCATACCTAAAGAATGGAGATGAAAACCAACATGAGTTTCCATTGTTCACTCTGAAAGAGAGTTTCAAAAAGATGTTGGTAAAGCTAAAGTAGTCAACTATACCAAATGTTCAAACTTGGTCTAGAGAAAAACTATCAAGAACTAGGGCTTCAAAACAAATACTAGAACCAGATTATAGCAAACTTAAGTTTAAAACTATTTTTATTTTACAGGGTTATTAAAAAAAATAGATAACTCAGAAGAAGGGAGAAGCAAGGAGAGAAGATTCTACAGAAATCGTAAGTGGTCTACACAAATTAAAGTATTTATTCATCCTTTTTATTAAAAACAAGACGAAAACCCAATAAAGTTTCTATATGTAGCCCCGGCTGCCCAGGAACTCATGTTGTAGACTAGGCTACCACAAACCCAGAGATCTGTCTGCTTCTGCATCCCTTGCTGGGATGAATAGTGTGTATGACCATGCCTGGTTCTTTAGTATTTATTATGGGGCCCTTTACAGAAGGAATTTGCTGACCTTTGTATAAAAGAAAAACAGAGACAAGTCTGAGAATAAAAAGCAGTACCCACATATTCTTGGGCATAGGACACTGAGTTAGTTTAAATGTTCAGTTAAAACTTCTTTATAAAGAGAGTGTAATATTCATTTCTCCTTCAAAACTCTTGAAATATCTTTATGTAAACTGATTATGGATTTTAAACACTTTATTTTCAGTAATTTAAGTGGAGAAGGAAGATCTACTACTTACAAAGTACAAATCACAAGAACCAGGATACAGGGTTCTTCTATGAACAGCTAAAAATTCACCCTCCATAATAGAAATGAACCTAAAAATAGCTAAATGAATAGGTATATAACCAAGCTATTTAATAACCTCTCCTTTCCTTTGAATTACATGGTTTGAAAACCCTAGACTCATTTCCTAAAACTCCTCTAGGGGAAAAAAAGCAACACTATCTCAGATTCATGATTTTAACAATACAAAGTGCTTATAAGCCTTTATAAATAAAGTTACATGGTGATGTTTATTATGTTTGTGTGCTGAAGGTAAAACTCTATCAGGTTCTATCCTGATAAGCAAATAAATTATACCCAGAGTGAGTCTGAGCCGATCAGACAGGCAAGAAAGCAACTGGTTTGCTCTGCACTTCTCTCCTAACATTGTCTCTTCCTAGCTTCTCAAGGAAAAGGTGTTATGGGCCTTGTCCAGCTAGCTTGAAAAACAAAAACTGTTTACAACATGTTCATTTGTTCTGCTTCTTAGTGTGCTTTAGACTCTGGTAGTAAATACATCTGTGAATAAAAGATCTGGTATGTATGCCTACAAAATTATGACACCATCATCTCCCTTTATTTCATAAGCTCAACAACACATCTTTTAATGACAGTAATCTTTGCTATATGGTATGGGAAATGACAGATGCAGGAATGCACAGGTATAGAAACATGGGTACAGAGCTGGTCTCTACATTTTTAGTACTATTTTTCTAGAATTCTTCATTGCAAACCAAGTGTGTCAGATACGTTATACGCTTACAAGGGAATACAATTTACCCCATTCATTCATTCATTCATTTAGAAATATTATCTTACTCTGAAAAGAGCACAGACAACCCTCAAAGTTGATGACCTTTACTGCCTCACCTACCTGGGTGCAGGGACTTAGATGTATATCATTGTATCTGGCTGCTAATGGCTATATTAGTTGCTTTCCTATTGAGGTAGTGAAATACCATGACTGGAGCAACTTAAAAGGAGAGTTTATTGAAGCTTACAGTTCCAGAGTCCATCACCATCATGGTGAGGAAGAATGGCAACATGCAGACATGGCGACTAGAGAGCAAAGTGAGAGATCACATCTTAAACCACAAGCATAAAGCAAAGGCAGGGGTTGGGGGAGAGAGAGAGAGAGAGAGAGAGAAGACACCAGAGATGGAACATGGCTTGAAATCTCAAAGCCTATTCTCCCTAAGCCTTCCAAACAGTGTCATCAACTGGAAACCAAATATTCAAAAATGTCTAAGACTATATGAACATCTCATTCAAACAACCACAACTTCCTTCTTAGGAATACAGAAAAAGGCATAAACATGCTGGCATATTTACATGTTTTACATACATACATACAATATGTACATATTATATATGTAATCTGAGCACTCAAAGGCTGAGACAGGAGAATATCAAGTTTGCTGTTAGTTTCTAGGCCATTCTGGGCTCTAGGAAGTCTCCTCTCAATAACTTGCCTCAAAAGAGTTTTCTGAGAAAAATAAGAGCTTCGGTAATTTGTTCACAAGATAATTTTATGAACGTAGTTCCTTCTTAACCCTAAGTACACAAAACAAACCTAGAATTTACAGCATATATTTAGAGATGATATAAAATTATTTTGGAGAGCAAAACTGCAGAGTGAGAATACATTGCTCCCTTTAAAAATTTTAATGAGCACATCCATACACTAAGTGCATGTGTGTGCATGACTGCCAAGTGTGGAGGCCAGAGACAACTTTTGGGAATAAGTGAATTCCCCACTGGGTAGGACTTTGGGCTTAAACTCAAGTCACCTTGGGTTAAACATGTAGTTCAGTTGTGTACTGGCTGGTTTTGTGTCAAGTTGACACACGCTAAAGTTATCACAGAGAAAGGAACTTCAGTTGAGGAAATGCCTCCATGAGATCCAGCTGTAAGGCATTTTCTCAATTAGTGATCAAGGGTAGGAGGGCCCATTGTGGGCGGTGCCATCCCTGGGCTGGTAGTCTTGGGTTCTATAAGAAAGCAAGTTGAGCAAAGCACAGGAAGCAAGCCAGTAAGAAATATCCCATGGCCTCTGCATCAGCTCCTGCTTCCTGACCTGTTTGACCTGATTTCCTATGGTGATGAACAGCAATGTGGAAGTATAAGCTGAATAAATCCTTTCCTCCCCAACGTGCATCTTGGTCATGATGAACACGCAGGAATAAAACCCTGACTAAGACAAATTGGTAGAGTGTTTGTCTTGCTTTCATTGAAGCCCTGACTTTGATCTCTTGCAAACTTAAAAAACCAAAATAAACACAAACAAAACAAAAAACCAAACTGGTTTCAGCAGTCAGTATGCCTGTAAACCCAGCATTTGGATGGCCGAAATAGTTGAGGGACATCCTCAGCTATCATCCTCAGTTCGTAAGTTCAAGGCGAACCTGGGATACAGGAGATTCTCTCTTGGTTACAAAAGAAAGAACACAGATTTTATACAAAGTAAGATTTTATAGCTTTTCTTGTAATAAAGAAAACTGCAGAGTAATTTACCAATAACCAATCAAAAGTACTATTCAAGATGTGAACAGAGATACAAACAACAGTGAAACAGAATATAAGCTTTACTTTTTCAAGATTTCTTTTACTTCATGTGTATCAGTGGTTTGCATGTGTAACTTCAAGTATGTAAGAGTACTGTGTGCATGGCTGCTGCCAGAGAGATCACTGTGACAAGGGTTACAGATTTTTATTTGCCACCCTGTAGGTGTTTGGAAGCAAATCTGGGTTCTTCAGTAAAGCAGCAAGTGCTCTTAACTGATAGCCATCTCTTCAAGCCCTAGAATAGTTTTTAACACTCACAGGGAAAGCTCTGTTATTTGCTTCTATATATTACCAATTAAGCAAGGTTTAAAGAAAAGAAAATTAATAAACTACCCTTTCCCTTGTCTTAACTATAAAATGATGCAAATTAAGAGAAGAAAAAATTTAAAAAGGGATCAGACAGAGTACTAATTGTGCTAGCATGAGTATCTGGATTTATTCCCTAACAGATATGTGAAAGCCAAACAGAATTGTAGGATAGAGACAGGTATATCCAAGGAGCTAACTGGCCAGCAAAACTAACCAACTGACAAGCTTTGGGTTCAATGAGAAACCCCATCTCAAGGGAATAGACAGTATCTAAGGAACTAAAGTAGAAAACAAATAAAATGAACTTACATGCTCTGAGCCTGTACATGAACACTCACATCTCCTGGACACACGAGTATGTGCTTAAACACACACGGATAACAAAACACCATTTGCAGAACACTATCAGTGAAGAAATAGCAAGATACTACAGGGAAACAACCATGGAGCTTCGTGAATGGGGACTATTTCTCTGAGGCTGGCAGTGTGTTTGAGACACTAGAAAGCCAAAGAGAAGGTAATGAGCATCCACAGTGCTGGAAGCTACATGTCCAAGTTAAGATTTTCTTTCCTTAAGAAGCAATACAATTACTATCTACAATTCTGACTCTAAATATTTATGAAAGTGAAAGACAATTCAATGGCAACATCAGAACCTTAGTTTTAGACAATCATACCAAACAAGTTTTTCCAACGTTAAGTAAATGATGACATAATAGGACTACCAGCATTAACTTCAAGATTTATGAAAAGATCCTTTACTGAGTTGTAATAAACTAGGTTTCTCTGAAGCTGAGTTGGCTTATTCTTTTTTCATTTCACTTTAAACTTTCAAAGCTTTAGAGTATGGTTAAAGCTAAGTCAAGTTCCCACATGAAATATTAATGCTCTCATTTTTTACTAGTGGGCATGTCTTATTTCAGCAAGCACCAACATGCTATCATTACGGTGGCTCATTCCTGCTAGGGGAAATGAGAGATTTAGGAAAAGCTAAAAGCATGTTCCTCTTCCACACCTGGCAGGAGGCAGTAAATAGAGCAGATACTAGGCCACAGGAATTCTCCCTTTTCTGTGGAAGTGCAGACTGGCTTTTGACCATGGCTGCTGAGAGGTTCTTATCTCTATATTACAGAACATAGCTATGAACACAGAAATAAAACTACTATGGCCACAAAAGATTATGAGGCTACTGTTCATATCAGCTGGGTAGGTCTAGACTGCTACAGGTAGTAAGTACTTCAGTATCTTCATTATCCCAAATCCTCCTTTTCATTCACCCACTAATGTTTCCTAAGACTTCTAAGATGGGTGTGAAGTACTGTGTTTCTGTTGTTTTCATTAGCTTTCTTCTAATTTCTCCTAAGGTCAGACATCTGGACATTCAGCAGTCTTACTTTTAGGTATTCTCTGGTTTCATTTTCTTATTAACTTGGAAGCAACTCTCATATGGTCTACTATTTCCCACTTTTCAGTGTGTGTCTGTGTACACATTCTTACAATACAACACTAAATAGCTACATTTATTGTTTGTAATTCACTAAAACCAGTCCTTTGCTTTGATATTGTAAAACTAATGCTTTATCCCTGGCAGTCTACTTTGAGTAAGGTCGAAGAATCTCTTTCTTAAAACAATTTAAGGGCTGAAGAGATGGCTCAGAGGTTAAGAGCACTGACTGCTCTTCCAGAGGTCCTGAGTTCAATTCCCAGCAACCACATGGTGGCTCATAACCATCTATAATGGGTTCCGATGCCCTCTTCTGGTGTGTCTGAAGACAGTGACAGTACATTCACATATATAAAATAAATAAATCTTTAAAAAAAAAAAAAAAAAACAATTTAAGATGCTATTCCATCCAGCAGTTCTCAGATTTTACTGTCACCTTTAGGTCTTTGTCCTCTTTGCATGCCCCGGGCATACAATAGGATGAAATTAAAACTATAAGCTAGCTTTTCCAAAAGCCTGTGCAATATTCTTCTCTCATCTAGTATGGGTCTTTTTTGATGGGTTTTCTATTTTAACAGTTTGAGCACCTACTTCTGTACCAGTTCCATGCAGCTTTTATTACTATGGATTAAAATTGGGTAGAAATTATTGTTCTTCCTAATACATTTCAAAGTAGATAACTACTTGCATTATTTTCCTCTTCATAGCTTGAAAGTTAACTTAAAAATCACATTAATTTGAATTAGATTTGCGTCTACTGATAACTGATATCTGACACTGCTAAATGCCCCATTAATTAATGTTATAGCTCTTCACTCATCTAAGTTTTTATGTCTGCCTTCAGTGAAATTTCATTTGTTTCATAAAATTACCGTGATTTTTACTATCATTTTAATCTTTCTAACTATCTAACTATTCAGGTGTAATTCTTGTGAGAGAAAAACAACTAATTTTTAAGAGCATTCCTTAGTTCTGCTAGTTCTAACAATCTATATGCAGACAGTTTACAATCACTAGGGAAGAATTATACTGCCTCCTGTATCTCCTCTTTTTCTGCCCCACATTCTGTTTACCTTTACTTATTTTCCTGTTTCTTACAGGATTACTAGATATCAGCCAACGATTATAGCCTGTCCTGTTTTGACTAAGGTTTTAGAACTGGTTGTAAGATTTTGTGCATAAGCTTTATCATGTTTGCTGGTCTTCGAGAGATCAACATATTTGGAAAAACTTACTGCTGGATTTAATTAGGTAATATTTTACTGGAATTCCTACGCTTATATAATCATAAATGAGAAGAACCTAGGTCTTTTTTTTTCTGCATAATTTCCTCCATCCTTTTCTCCAGTCCCTTTCCTTTCCATATACCCCCCTTTCCAACTGTTACTTATATATACATATATATGTATGTACAAATCAGTAAATATATAAATATATCCTGTAGAATCTGTCTAGTGTTGTTTGGATACATGATTATAGGGCTGACAACTTGTACTATTCTTAATGGGATTAAAATTTTGTTCATCTTAAAAAACTGGTTAGACTACCTCTCCCCATCTCAGTCCTGGCTTTAATTTTCAAGCATTTATGAGATGGGGGCTACATCTTCTTATGTATGGTAAAACTATTCCAAGAACCTTATGTATTAGTTTTTGAAGATGTGTCTATGTATTCAGGGGTTTATGTATACTTTGTGGAAGAGCTCGAATTACTAATTTCACTTCTTTAACTAATATGGATCTATTATCCAACAGCCTGACAATTTTCTGAAAAATTAATCATAAGATTTTTTGAGGGGAAAATTTTTAATACAAATGAGAGCACTCAGAACACATACTTACATCCAATGAACTTAGGATGTCTCTTAAAAACAAGTTGTCCAGCAAAAAATTTAAAGTCTCTAAAAAATTTGATTTGTTATAATACTGTTTTCATCTTTTATACTAAACAGAGCAACAACTTATAGGAATTTGAGCATCTGCATTAAAGCACAGAAGTGTTATTTTCAGACTGAGTCTTAAGTAACAATGAGCTGATTCAAAGAAAAATTTTCTAAAGGACAAATTGGTGAGAACATAATGCCCATGAGTTTGAATTTATTTCACTCTGATGGCAAGGTCAATGCTCTTCTTTGCCTACAGATTATAGGAAGATGAAGAAATTCATTTAGGTATAGCCTTCTAAACAGACAACTCTTCACTAAAAATAAAGTTATTAGATGTATACTTTGGTAGTTACATTTAGAATTCCTGTAAGACCAATGAAAATATTTAAACCTAGGCAGCTGGTTGACTGTACAGAGATATTAAATTGAGATGACAAACTTTCTCACCACACTTAATACATCTTGTGAATCCTGCCTCGAAGGGTCATACCAAGCTGTATACATAAACGGTTAGAATGAATACTGACTGGTGTCCCCCCTATTCCCAACCCCCCAACCCCTGTACCCAGGGTCCAAAGTACCAATTACAATAGCTCTATTACACAATGTTTGTTTTCCTATTACCCCACTTCCTAAATCAAATATTCCAAAAAGTACTAGGAATTATGGCAAAACGTATACTGTTTGACACATGAAGCCAGTGTTTAAAAAAGAAAACAACCCAGAATTGCTCCTGTCTAAATGAAATACAGGGACAAAGAGTGGTACAGAGACTGAAGGAAAGGCCATTCAGAGATTGCCCCACCTGGGGATCCATCCCACATGTAGACACCAAACCCAGACACTATTGTGAATGCCAAGAACTGCTTGCTGACAGGAGCCTGATACAGCTGTCTCCTGAGATGCTCTGCCAGATCCTGACCAATACTGATACAGATACTGGAAGTCAACCATTGGATCGAGCACAGGGTCCCCAATAGAGGAGTTAGGAGAAGAACTGAACAGGCTGAAGGGGCCTTATCTGGCATCAATAGGAGGGAAAGCCCTTGTTCCTGTGAAGGCTTGATGCCCCAGTATAGTATGCTAGGGCAGTGAAGCTAGAGTGGGTGGGGGAGCACCCTCACAGAAGCAGGGAAGATGGGATAGGGGGTTTGCAGAGGGGAAAGGGGATAACATTTAAAATGTAAATAAAATATCCAATTTTATTTAAAACAAAACAAACCTGGGATACTGGGTTTCAGACCCAGGACAAGGGGCTGAGGTGCATATTTTACACGCAAAAGTGGACCTGGCTTCCAAGTTCTCCCAGAATCCCTCAGTCTCTACTTGGCATACCCAACTCGATACGCGGAACTTTTCAGCTCAGAGTCTGGGCTTTTCCTCCCTCAGTTCTTTCCTATATAATGCAGACATTATCATTTTGGTTTCTCTTCACCTCCCCCCCCCCACATCTCTCTTTCTCTTTCTCCTTCTCTCCCTTCCCCGTCCCTCTCTGCATGCACACTCCTTCTCTTCCCCCTGTCTCCCTCTTCATGACCACTTCTCCGGTCTTGTTCCTTGGGACAAGTGGACCCACCCGCCAGAGTGGTTTCCTGATAAAACTACCTTTATATACTCTTAAAAGAAAAAGTTAAAAAATATGTATGTTATGGTGAGCAAGACCATGTAAGTATTACAATACTAAATTGCATTAAACACTTGATTTTAATGAACACTGAGACTTCTGAATTAGAGAAAGGAAAATAGAAATTAAAGGGTTAATACATTCAATAAAAGCAAATTTGTTGCAGCCAAGAGAGTATATCTATATATTAGCATAACACAAAGCCCATTCCCATCAACCTAAGCATATAAGTACATTTTACCTCCTAGATGCCTGGGTTCCAAAAGACTGTAGGTTGCCCATGTCTTGTCCTCAAGGAGCCTGCAGTGTAAGAGGAGCTGGAAAGAGGTCTTGTTTTTAGTTTCTCCTCCCTATGTGTGTCTGTCTTGCTTCTGAAGTATTTGTTTTCTTCTTTATTTCTCTTACAATGCCTTCTCTAGTATCTTTCAGTCCCTGTGCTTCCATCTTATCTATTCTTGTTTCCATTCTTGGCTATAATATAGAATGAATGTATATATACAGTACTTTGACATATTGTAAAAACAAACCAATAAAAAACCAAAAAACCAAACCAAAACAACACCTATCCTGACAAAAATAATGATAGTGTTTAAACTAATTAACAGGCTTAACACCAGCTATGTCTTTCTAAGCATGTTTATATGCATTAATATGTAATTATCAAAAGAATTTACAACATAAATATCAATCCTACTTCTAAGTGATAGAGAAACTGAGCTGGAGAAACAAAGACATTCCAGAGATCACAAATGTTAGAGCTAGAATGTCATCATTATGGTGACCTTGAAACCATGGAATGATTAGTGGTCAAGTTTCAGCTAATCATTCCATGATCTCATTTAAACCTCATTATGTACTCATTAAATACACAGCTGATAATCTCAGCCTAAGTAACTGAATAAGACCAGAAGCCACACCACATAACTAACAGCTGAAAAGAACAAAAAAAAAAAAAAAAAAAAAAAAGAAATTCAATTTCATTAAGAGAAAAATAAAGTATATTATTTTTACTTGTATGACACAACATTCTCTTGGTCAAGACCTTAGAGAAAAAGAAATCTGATTAATGCAGTATCACCAGTCAAAAGAGTTAGTGTTTTCTCTTTGTGTTACTTGTCCGCTTTTTTAGATGCTCTAAACAGTTCAATAAATCACTTTCCCATCAAAGTTAATTTTTATCACCTCCTCTGTTAAAGCTGCCATAAAAATTCAAGTAACAGCATGTCAAAAAGAGATCCAGGGTCATGTTATTTGTTATTTTCTGATTGAATCTGACAAAATGAATCTTCTTTCCAGTGTTTACATTTTCTATCAAATTACACAAGTATCTTCAAATCACTTTAACTTGCCTCTTTATATACAAGCAATGCTTATTGGGTTATATAAAAATAAAGAGATACTCATTTATTACTGTGGTCATAAAGTTACAAGCATCAAAAACTCTTCCGAAAAACATTAATTCAAGATCCAGTTTCCTGCGTTATGAAGTAAAAGGTTCCTCAATGATTGGGAAGTCCTCTCAGAATGTCACAAGTTTCACTAGTTCAAAGGCACATCAAATGCAGTTAGGGAAGAAGATAATTAGTGCCTGCAGC